>CM068314.1:11841700-12214200 GCA_034766995.1 Acanthacorydalis orientalis
GCTAGTAGACCGTGTGTGTTGTTCATAAATTCAACCGCAAATGTAGGAGATATCTTTACAAAATTTCAAATTGAATTGATGGTTTATGATTTTCAATTATCGATCGATTGTAAACACGGTAATGAGGTTTGTTTTAGTAAACGGAACGATTTATATGAAAGTCAATCTCGAAATGATGTTTGTACGAACACGGTGCTTGTGCAAATTTGTACAGGTATTTGAACAGTCGTGTAAAATTTTGCGGTTTAAATAAAGAATTACTTTTGCCCATAAAAAATTATACGTAAATTGATCTGTACAGAAAGCATTTCTAAATTATTTATTTAAATTTATTCGTTATAATTACAACCGTTTTAACAAAATTCACACATTTACAATTACTTATTTAAAAAAATAGATAAGAAAATTATTTTTTTAAGAGATAGAATGAAATAAATAACGATATAAAATTTATTATAGTTTTATTTATGATTATACACATTTTTATTCTTCATCTGAACTTTTGCAATTGAACCGATTGCTTTTTCTTCTACATTGAGTTTCATGTTGCATTTCCTGTAATTCAATAAATCTGTTCAATTTTGTTTTATACCAACAATTTTCAACAATTCGTCTGTCTGCACTGAAACTAAACGAATAGATTTCCTCACCATTTACTTTTATTTATATGTCTCTTTTACTTTATCTCCTATTGTTTCTTACATTTGTATGTAAATTCGAGGGGACTTATAGCAACATATTCTCGTGGACAATTCAATTTACTATATTGATATGTCAAAAAATAGGTATTTCTCATATTTACTAATATATATATATATATATATATATATATATATATATATATATATATATATATATAGAGAGAGAGAGAGAGAGAGAAAGAGTTATATTATCTGAAGTTTTTTGAGGATATTTTAAAAATTAAAAAAAGTGTACCAAACATTTTTTATATACGTGAAGAACCGAATTAACTCGATAGGAAACTAAATATGGAAAAGAAGAAAAAATGAGCGAGAGAACATTATAATAAGAACCGTTGAGAGTAAATAAAGACCAAGATGCACTTTCGTAGGTTTTTTCAGGAATGTATGAGAGATTCTATGACCAAATTCAAGTTAATAAGTTTTACAAAACGAATTTTTCACTCGCTACAAACCATACAGATTATTTCTAACTGGAAATATCCAACAATTGACTTCATTTTACAAAAAAGGAATAGAATTACTTACAGTAAGGGCTGATCATTATAATCACCACTATTGTCAAGATATTTTTTTAACATTTAAAATTTTTTTTTTCATTTCGTTAGTGAAGAAATCTGACACTTGCTCCTTTTGCCAATTCTTCAGAACAACACCTTCCAGGTAGTAAATTCTGTTTACAAAGTTTGGTTTAAGAAATTTATTAATCAACTACATAAGCAGATAATTACATTATTTCATATTTTTCTATTTCTCTAATTTACTAGCTACTTACAAAAATCATATAAATATATTATATAAATATGGAAATCTGACAAAAATATGTTTATGTTATGATAGAATCTCTATCTAAATGAACAAAGCAACAATAAAAATGATCAATAATTAATTAATGAACATTTCATTCAATAAACTTTTGTTAGTATGAGAGTGAAAAAAATCATATTAAACAGGTATGAAATATTCTAGCTATTTATGACTAGACTTTGGAATGATAAATACTATATATAATTCTACATTCTCTTTTATTTACTTATATGAACATATTCACAAAAACATGTATATATATATATATATATATATATATATATATATATGTATATATATATATATGTATAGGTATTTAATGTTAGATACTCAAAACTGATCAATTGTGATTAATATAACATTTTAATATCTACAGATTGAAATAAAATGTTCGGATATAAATATTCAAATTATTATAAATTAAAATATTGGAATTTGAAATGTAAATTTGTTATTTATTTCTAATAGACTGAAAGTGTTTAATATTATTTTTATACATTATTCATTTTCAAAATTCAGGTACTATCAAAATGGTATTATCATTTTTTTAAATTTATTTTCTAGTACTTTATTTGAAACATTAACCGTAGTAATTCTTTGAAAATAATAAATATTTTAAAAGAACCATTTTATGAATACTAATAATTATTTTTGAGAACTGTATACTTTTTTGACACTAGCTTAATAAATTATATTTTTTTATATAAAACTATCTACTGAAAAAAACACTTTTTCGTACCAGATATTTTTAAATCGTAAAATAATGTTTTATAGAGAAAAAATAAATATATACACAAAATATATTTATTTCTCTGTTTTAATTTGTTATTGCGATCGTCGATCTTCATTAGCTTGTCGCGTGTTACAGATCAATGACATAGAAATATCTTTCAAGAAAACATTTAATAGCGTGGGATTTTGAATTGAATGCATAAAGACTTCTATAAAAGACGATATCATTATTTTCATTTAATTGTTAATAGTCTTTATAAGAGGTTATTGAACGATTTTTTTAGTACCGAGAGTAAAATGTATCTGAAAGTTAATTAAATATTACGATCTTAAAATTAACACCATTAAAATATTCAAAATCCAGATGATTATTTTAATGACTTCAACGTTTATAATTTTCTCTGATAAGTAAATTATTTTATCTTTGTTCAATCATATTATTTAAAAAACGATTGCAACAGGTAGTTTTTAATAGTTTAAAGATTGAAAAAATACTTATGTACCTTTTTTATTTGCTTAAATTAATGTCGTTTTTGTCTTAATTTTTTGTATTAAGACAGCTTCCAGACGAATGAAAAAGAGAAACAGAGTTTTTGATAAAATTTTAGAAGTGTTGAATTTTTAGTCTTAATTTCAACCTTGATATTCTTAATTAGCCACAATATAACTTCCGCTCTATTCTTAAAAAATATTTCAAACGTAGTAATCAAATATTTTAAACATTTAAATTAAAATACAATATTAGCTTAAAACCTATCATAAAAATATGATCTTCGATTTGTATTCAATTTTATATCAAAATTGTTTTCTTTTTATGAGAAAAAATATGTTTTTTTTTCTAGAAATATTGCACAATATGTAATTTATTCCAAAAATAATTATATATATATATACATGGATTAAAAAATCATTATATGTTTTAATCATTTCTTTAGTTGGAGTATTTAAAATAAATTAAAGATTTTTAATTTTGTAATAAATGATTCTATTTTTCATTATATCAGTGATTTAAAAATCCATCAAGTTTCTTATTATTTTATAAGTACAAAAGTGTATCTTGCTATTCAGTAAAGAAAGTCTGTTTCTGTAAATATTCAATAGGCATTGAATTCAGTGGCCAGCGTATCAGACTAATGACTAATAGAGCGAGAAATCGAATCCGTTTCAAACCATCATCTTTCATGTAATAAACAATACATATTACAATCTCAAGGCCATTGAAATGTAATTGTAAAATGCGAACAAAACATTCTAAAAGAACATACAATAAATACACTTGTCAGTCGAATGAGACCAGTTCACGTACATTAAATCGTGTAAACTTTATAATTATAAATTTGATTAAATTATACATTTAATGTTGTTGATAAACATACACGTTACCTGTCAATAAATATTCATTTTGATATTATTAAATCGAGATAATGTTTGCACGTTTTTCACATGACAGTTAGTTCATAAATGGTTAGAATAGTTCATGAACCGTTGTACATTTTGATTACCGGTTCTAAAACACCATGACTATTGTCCCGCGAATAATATGGCGTCTTATATAAGTGGGGATAAGCGTGTAATTATAGGGCAACAGGCGAACATTGCATATCTCTACCTACTCTCGCTCTCAACTGAAGGTGTTTTTTTTTATTTCGAGGTCGATTCACTGGTCTGTAAATCATTTCGCAAAAGTAAATCTTTTTTCAAGTGGGCTGCAATCGAAACTTACAACTTATTACTATACATATATACATACGTATATATATATATATATATATATATATATATATATATATATATATATATTTATATATATATATGTTTGTATATATAATTGTTCTTGTATGCATTTACTTCAACTCGTTAATAATTGTTGATTACAATCAGCGATAAAAAACCGAGATGATGTGACGGCATTAAAGGCGTTAACAAGTAATTATAGTGTATGCTATTTTTTATATATACGATTTATTTTCTTATGTTTTAGATATGATGGAAAAACTAAATCTTTATTTAAATTTGTTTAAAAAAAATCCAAAAGCAGCTGCTATTTTTTTTATTGATAATATCCAGTTGTTGAATAAACATCTGCTCTTTCATAATGTAATTATTTTTAAAGATCAATTTTTTAAATTGATAAATGATATATATATATATATATATATATATATATATGTATAATGTTGAAACAGGTTCATATATTATGCGATTTGTTTGATCTATCAATTCTATAGTAATATTCAAATGTTATTACAAGTAACTGAAATAGAAGAGCGTATTAAAAAAATATAATCAGTATAGAAGAAAAATTGACTGTTGTTTTAAACGTATAATTATATATGTGCATACAGGTGGGTGTATTATTTATACGTTTATTATTATTTATATCAAGTATAGATTTAAATATTTTTCTTTGGGAAATTTGTTAAAAATAACTCATTTTAATGCATTATTTAACTTTTGGTGATTATATATATATATATATATATATATATATATATATATATATATATATATATATATATTACATTATACTATATTATAATTAACAGGTTCCACTGTATTTTCAAATATTTTTATATTTTTTTCGATCGCCTGTAAACACTTGATCAAAAATATTTCATTACCAATTATTTATATACATATATATATATATATATATATATATATATATATATATATATATAATTAACAGTTTATTTATAATTATAATAAATATCATCGAATTACAAATAGTAATATGAATATAAAACTAACATAAAAGTGAAATTATATTTAAAATATGTATCATTAAGAAAATTTAATTACTAACGAATTTGTTTTAATAATTCCACTTTACTACAAAATACTGTTTTCAATTTTATTAAATTGGTTATTTCGAATGTTTGAAATAGTCAATCATATTTTCAAAACTTTTAATTAATTTAACAAAAATGACACGGATGAATTTAAACGGTAGTCTTTATATATATATATATATATATATATATATATATATATATATATATATATATATATATATATATATACTCGTATATATATTAATAAAGGCAGTTATAGCTAGATGATCAATACAAATATTGAAAAAAAATATTTTTGCAAAATTTTAATAATTGTCAGATTTTTTAATTGAAAAAAATGTTATGTTCGTTTAATAAAGATTTACAATAAACTCTTTAAAATTATTGTGTTGGTAATAATTTGAACATAGTTTATATCAAGTAATTTTTTTATAAAAACAGTTTAACATGTGTATATTTGGCGTTTAATTAAATACCGGTAGTTTGAACAAAAGTTATCTAATGTTTCGCTAATTTTCAAAACTTAAAATACCTTGAAACATAACAGTAAGTGTAATAAAAATAATAGTCGTATCATAAATTTAAATGCGAATCAACAGTGTTAGCATAAATAAACATTAACACAACTAAAATCAACAAAGAATATTATAATGAAGGTCGTGTACGTAGCGCTATTTATATCCAAAAAAACGAGGAAATAGCACGCTACCTGCTCGAAAAAATATATAAAATTCGTATAACACATGATGTGCAGGATTTACAGTTCAATGTGCTTTGTTATATGGTTCACGTAAGAGATCGACCTATACATGTTGGGTGACTCACCGACAAATCTCTCGACAGACAGCAACTTGTGCCTATAGCGAAATTTCTGTGCGTTGTCTGTTATTGTTGAAAAGATCGCAGGGCCACGTTGTAGAGGACACGCCGACTCGCGAATACGAAATACATTAGTCGTCCTCGTCCAATCGCCAAGATGGTCTTTTATTATGTGACCAGCCGGCGGTCCCTATTAAACGAGCTGATCGCGAGCCACCGAACCGAAGAAAAACACTCGTGTAATGTTATACAGTCGAGACCTTGAATATCAAGTCGTAGCGCCGAATGCCGAAACGCAGAGATGTGGAGGAATTCTTGTAACTGATTTGGTTCGCTTTTAATATTTTGCGGCGTTCTTGTTTCATTCAAATATTTGCTTGTTTCGAACGTGAAATGTTTATAGGCGACGAAATATTTGTTTAGGATAATAATTGATTTCAAAAAAAATATGTATTGAAATGTAAATATCTTATTTTAGTTCAAGCTGAAAAAAAAAACAATATTTGTATTTATTCAGCAACTAGCATGACATGCAAGTCACTAGTGGGTCATGAGTTCATATCCGGGATTATAAGTTATACATCATTTTTCATCGGAAAAATTGCTGACTTGACAGTTTATCGACAACGTTCTAAAATCAAAATTCTTTGTTCGCATATTTTAACAACCGCGAGCAATGAATTTAAATAAAATATCTTTGGCAAAAATTTTAATACACATAGCAAATATAAATTGATTTATTTTACATATACTCCAGAAATATTTTCTAAATAATATTTTCTAATTAAATTATTTATTAAGTATACACATTTTTATATATCATTTTCAGTTGCTTTAACAATTACAAAAAAGTATATATTATATTTTCCTATGATCAAAGATTAAATAAATGCATAAAGATTGTTCAAGATTAAATCATGTATAACATATCAATAAAGTGCGTATCTTTGAGACAACTGTGAATTTTAATAGAATTTTTGATACGGGTCTGTTGGAGGTTATAAAACAATACTCCTCACGTTTAAGATGATAGGAATGGTTGACTTATGAACTTTTGTACTCAGTACTTAAAGCGTGGACAGCTAAACGCTCTTGATCCACAAAGTGATAGCATTTATAAAAATAAATGTAAAAATTAAATCAGATATTTCCAAACTTTTTATGAAAATTCTAAATAAAATAGATACAGTAAACCTTCGTCAACCAAACTTCTCTATTTAATGAATGTCAGTTTCTAGCATTGGCTTCAGCTGGGCACTGCCTATTAATTATTTATTACGAATTCTCTTTACAATTAAAATATTTAGGTGATAGAACTAAGTTTGATACAAAGAGGTTTCGTTGTATTCTGATTTAATATGTAACTTTCTATAATACTTAATGAAAAAGTGAGTATTCTAAAAACAAGAAAATTTTATACTAAAAAATCCGTTTATTTAGATATCTGAAAATTGAAATTTATTGAGGCTTTTTTAATAGATCTATTAATTAATGATTCA
This sequence comes from Acanthacorydalis orientalis, assembly GCA_034766995.1. NCBI lineage: Eukaryota > Metazoa > Arthropoda > Insecta > Megaloptera > Corydalidae > Acanthacorydalis > Acanthacorydalis orientalis. The sequence goes on from CM068314.1 coordinate 11,849,054, forward strand.
AACTTGTAATACAATGACTATGAGTTTAACATACTATTTAAACAACCACTTCTTTATTGTGCTATTTTCTTGTATACATCTTATTTATGGTTTTCTATGCGATTCTTAGAATGTGCACTTGAGTTCGTTTAAAGTTAAAAAATGTAAAAGAAATGATTACTAATTAGTATCCAGGATTCGTACAAAATAACCATAGATAACTAGCATTGTAAAAGATGTTTTTCAGAATTCAGTTGCTGTGTTTACAATTCATATATCAAAAACTAACTGAATGATTCCTAAATATATATTAAAGTGAAAATCTAACACTTCAGGATATCTAGTTGAAAGGTTTTGTATTTTTCACCCGTGAAACTCCATAGCAGCAGCGAATAAATCTAAATATCCTCTTCTTAATTTTTTTTGGAAATATTTATTTTTAATTTTAAAACTTATACAGAAATCATCATCAGAAATAATTTCAATTACATTATAAGATTTTACTTACAACACTTGTAATTTTTTTTAATATAAAGTACTAAAATTTAATATATTTATTCTAATAAATATATTTCCTATTTTTACAGATTCTTTTTACTACCAACAACTTAAATAAAACATTAAAAAATAAATAAACCTTTAAAAGGTTGTCTAATTTTTCATATATTCCTCTCTAGTTCAGCCCAAACGAATAGTATAATATTTTTATACTTAAATTTTAAGTACTGATATAAAATTAATTCAAAGAAATTTTGCATATCCGCTTTTATAATTTAAATTAATGTTATTTTTAAATTAAAGCATACGAAATTAATGCAAATAAGTGCTTCTCATAGATAGTGAACATTTTTTGCATAATTAAAATCTATTAAACATCCTGTTTACAATATTTAAATTTTCATGCGTATTTCTTTAGACAACATATGCAAAAATTAGAACATATTTTACTTGTTTTATATATATATATATATATATATATATATATATATATATATATATATATATGCGTGCATATTCGTTTAAAAAAGGTATTTAATTAAACTAAATTACATTGACCCCCTCAAACACTCTAACCATGACCTTCATCGATGTATTATTCATAAATCAGATAAAGTTCATATATATTTTTATCCACACGCAAACATTGAAATACATCACGAAAGGTAACAATTTTGTAAGTTAATAAACTGACCGTATTTATAAACAAATATGTTATAGAGGTTATGACAACAGTGTTGGAAGACAGAGCAGTCAGTGTAGGATGTAAATCGATTTTGTCCTCATTGACTATACACTCCATGGTTTATTCTTACATATGTTTTAATATCCGGCTTATTTCATAGATCGAATTCTTGTCAATGTCAAAGACGTGTCTAAATTAACATTAAAAAAATATCATCGTATGAATATTCTTTGATATATCATTTAGATTATCTGAGTACGACTGAAACGATTTTAAAAGAAGTTCTTTTAAAATAAAGTGTATCGTGTGACTGATGTTCACAAGGTTCGCAAGAATTTCTTAACGTTTAATTTTATTTTTTTTTATAGCGTTTATATATTCATTTAAACATTCTTTATTTAATTTAACGCTTTCGTAGAGTTGTATATCTGATTGTGTTTCATAACTGTATTAAATATTTAAATAAATTATATTCCCGTTCAACACTTGTAATTTTAAAATCTGTTGAGTAAATTGAATAGTTAGAGGTTTTGAAATGAACAATCCTATGAATTTATAATCGTTCAATGATTGATTGTGTATTATAATTATTTTTTGTATAAAAAACTTTTTTAATTAGAAATTAACATCTATATGAATCTGCGTATGAATTTATATTTTAATTATTATTATTTTATTAATTTGTTTTATATTTTTAATTAAATGAAGAAGTGTTCTGTTGTAAGAATTATTCTACTTTAAGTATACTAACAATTTAGTTGATTTTTTTTATTTTACAAATCAAATCATGTTATCAAATCAGACATGTTAAAAATCAAATCTTATTAGTTATTATTAGTATTGTAATGTAATGAAATTTTTATATTGTATTATATATATATAAAGTGTAAAATGAGAAAGAAACTTTTTCTAAAAATATTTGTAAAGCATCCAAGTTAAAAAGTTATGTGATTTGTAAAACTCGAATACGAAAAAGTTTTAAACTTCGTATAGAATAATTCGTACATAAATTTAATTTAAAATTTCATAATCTTTTTTCTGCTTTTATTTTCATGCAGATTATTTTCATAGAATTCATGTAATGTAATCAATATTTACAAAATATAATTTTTGTTCTTTTGCCAACAATTATACATAAATTGTTTTTTTTATGAATAAAACAATTTGTGTATTTTTTAAAAACAATACATTTTTTTAATATAGTTTTATTTTTTGAAAAAAAATGTTCTTTTTTTGTAACAATGTCCATTCGTTGAATATAATGAGAAATTCACAATTATGGTTTGGAATTATCACTAAATTAATTTTAAGTAATAAACTGTCGTAATATTATAAACATTATAAAATTAAGAAGAGTATAGAGATTGATGCTTTAATTTATTTGTGAAATAATAGGAAAGTACAATTGTTTCTTGATTTTCTTTGCGAAAAAACTGTTAGAATATTGGAGATTTTTTTAGTATTAACACAACTAATTGTATTGTTTAATAAGAATATGAATCAAATATATACAAATAAATAATATAATTGTTATTCTTCAAAGTTGAAAATGAATTTTGTTTTAAAAACAATTAAATTTTCACAAATTGTATTCTAAAAGCATCAAAAGTTTTTTGCATTGTGGATAAATACATTTTCACAAATGAATTTTCACTCTCCACAAACCATATTTTATTTTTTAGATTTTTGATTATTTGATTGCAGAAACTATTCCTATGATAATTAGCATTTATGAAAAATTTAATTATTTCTCACAGAATATAGATAAGAAAGAAGATAGAATTAGATTTAAAATGATCAATGATCACATATTGAACGTTTTCGATCAAAATTTATGCTAGGGAAAAAATATTTGTTTAATCTATTCTGAAGATTAAATTACAGTACACCAAAATCGAACCAAATATTGCATACTATGGGGTTGGTAGGAAAATAATTGCGGTTTGTGATTTCTGAATTCTAATTTTAATTTTTTCAATGAAAGTGTAATTTCATCGTGTTCATGTTAATATCATTTCAAAGATGGAAAAGAAGCAAATAAGAGCATTTTTGTATGAGTCCAAAACGGATAGTAAAGTAACAGAAACTGCTCGTAAACTAAATGATACTTTTGGTATGGGTACTGTTAAGAATCGTACGGTGCAATGGTGGTTCTAAAATTTCGTTCTGGGGATGAAAGCCTTGAAGATGAAGAAGGTTGCGGATGTACTTTTTCAGTTCATAATGACTAACTGAAGGCGTCAGTTGAATCAAAACCACCCACAACAATTTGAGAGCTTGCACAAAAGATAGGCATTAGTTAACCAACAATTCTGGACCATTTAAATCCACTTAAATTAAAAAAAATGTATATGAATTTGAAGCAATTATTTTTCTACCAACTTAATAAATTATGGATTTGAAGACGATTATCTAATAACCAGTTGTTAATAAAAGTCTTTTTTCGAAAGAGAAATAATTTCTTGACTATCAATTATTTATTAATAAAATTCACTACAGGTGACAAAAAAACTAGTACAACATATAGATTGAATTTATAATGTTTGATTAAATTATTAATATTTTTTTAAATTTTTAGAGATCTTATATGCATCTGAGTCACTCGAATACTGAACAGTTAAACATATTTTAAAAAGTTTTAATATGTTTTACATGAACGAATACAAGTTATGTTTTAAACTAGAATAATTCAGTAATATATTATCTAAGGAAATGAATTTATAATTCGTGATTGATAAGATAATTATAAATTATATAAGTATATAATATATATATATATATATATATATATATATATATATATAAATTGTCATGCATATTTGTCACAAAGTATTATAGAACTGATAGAAATACCAATATGCCTTTCATTTAATCTCTATAAATCTACAAGTTTTTTTCCAATATTGATCTATACGAGTTCAGTAGCAAATATTAAAATATATTCCGAACAGGTCCACAAAATCAGGTCCGTTTACAATTGCCTTACTTCAATCAATCATTATGTCGTTTGCAAAGTCTTACATAATACGATAAAATCAGGTTAAATTCTATCGGTCACCTGTATGTGTGTTTCATAGTAAAGTCACAAGAATGAAATGTAAATGATATTCATCTGCGTCAATATTTATTTTTACGAATTGTTTTTTTCTTAGTGTGTTATTGTAAGGCCACCTGCGACAACTGTTTGCATATTTTTTTTCGTTTGATCCGATGATAAGTATTTAACAAACGTTCTGTAATTACGAAAGTGCTTCTTTATTATTCTATTGGTTTAATGCGAAAAAAATATGCTGGATAGAGCATATGTTTAAGTAATGCAATTTGTATTGAAGTTTTAGAGTCTTCGTTCGTTATGAATAGAAAAAAAACTTTATGGAATTGTTGACTTTATCTTGATACTCTGTGAAATTTCAATTATTTTTTTATAATATTTTTTTTATTTCTAGGTTCATAGCTTTAACCCATATGTTATCGAGTTTAAAAAAAGTTATATGCTATTCGATGGAAATCCCCAAATAACTCAATATCTTGTAGTATATAATTTTCATTTTTTTCAGATAATAAAATCATTTTAAACATGATTAATAGGCAAAACATTTTCTAAAAAATAGTTATAATATCCGAAAGTACAGGCCCTAAATATTCTTATCGAAAAAGAAATATTAAAAAATGAAAAGTTATCTGTTATGAGATGAGAATCGAAGATATTTGATCTATATTTTGTAAAAGGTCAAATACTTAAATCAAATATTAAGTAAAATAAGAAGATTCAATAAAAATCAAAGTAAATATTTTCAAATTCCTAACTTTTTAGTGCAATATTTGTTTCACTTCTCTAATTTTTTTCTTTAAAATATCAATAATTTGTTTTGTATTCAAGTCTTTTTCTTTTCCATTTAATTCCTAAAATTAATTTTTTAATGTCTTGTAAACGAAACAGAATACCACTCGTAAAATATAGATATATGTAGATAGATGTTTCATTAAGATATGTTTCTATTTGAGGGAATTTTAATCAAAACTCAAGATTCCTCAAATCCTTTTTATTTAGTAAAGTCGAGATTTTATCACTGAAGTGAGCATGAACAATGATTTATATTGATGAAAATAACATATTTAATAGTTCTTTTTCATATCATTATATCATTGAATAGTCGTTTTGTCATAAAAAAAATAAAAATGAATATATTTTTAATTTAATAGAAAACACCTTTTTAATTTTATAGAAATATATACTTTAATAGAAATTTATATTTCATTATAATTTATAAAGAAAAGTTCAATTTTTGCTGAAAACATAGAAACATATTTTTTTACTTAAATTACTCACCGCATTTTTTTCTGATCAGAAATATTAATAATTGGTTATTGGTCCTTTTTGATTTTTATTAACCCCTTGAGTGGAAATGACGAGTATCGTCCGCATCAGGTTTCTGTGTCGAACACGGATATGAAGGGCTACACCCGCCCTATGCTTTGCAACTCATTTTCTTACTATGTATAACAGTACTCAACATGAAGTACGAAACCGAAATATTTTAGTTTTTCTTATAAAATCTGCGCATACAGCAGTGCGGCGGTAAAATTAAATGGTTTGGACATGTAAAATTTAATTTAGAAATAAAAATCATATTTTTCAGTAATTATTAATTCTTATTAGACTACCGAAATATCTTGAAAATCTTATTTTACTCCTCATCTAAAACATATGTATATAAAAATTTATTTTTTTAAAAAAATATTAGTTTAAAATGTTTTTATAATCAAGTAAAAGTATTCTTTTATTGTTCACACCTTGAGAATAAGCAATTCATTTCATACCACACACCAGACATAAAAACATCTTAATAAAAATGTATAACCTGGCAATAACAAAGTAAACCACTGCTGCTTTACAAATAGCACAGAAAACCTGTCAGAAGATGTATTACAGTACCATCATTTATTACTGGATGTCGAACACACCATTCATTATTTATAATTAATATTTAAATTAGTTGCATATTAAATGGTCTCGCCGTATTACAAAACATGCTGAGTCCAAAACATCTGACCTGATTTTTTATTAATAATAATTTTATAATAATAATATCTTTTTAATAATTTTATATTTATGTTATTCGAATCGTATATTTTTTGCATAAATTTATATAATCGACAATGTTAATCCAATATGTTTTATATATTCTACGTGAAAGTAAAGTATATAATTAGAAGCATAACTACTTTTTTTGTAAAAATATAAGGTTGTTATTACAGAATGCATAATTAAAATTTATTTAAATACGAACTGTAAAATCCTATTATTTAACTGAAAATGTTTATGCAGTTATTAAAATTAATCAAATATTTACAAGGATAAATATAAATAAAATTAGATTATATGACTTTTTAAACATTAATTGTGTTAAATTGTATGGAAAAAGTAGTCCATTTATTTCTGATCTTAACTACTTCATTCGTCTTGTATTTAATATCAGTATGTCAATATGATATCAGAAATTATTGATACCATATTAAGAAATAGAGTATGAACCCTTGCCCTACATGTTTGTAACATACTGACGTATATTTTATCTAAGGACCGGAAATCAGTGTCTCCTGTCTATGATTATAACGAATAGACATGACGAGTCTAGCATAAAATATGTATCTAATGGTGCAAATAAATAAAAATGACATTTGTGCCATGCTATTTTCAATTTGTATAAGAAATATAATTGTTAACTTAAATATATATATATATATATATATATATATATATCTTACATATAATCATGTAAAATAATTTATGTCCTTCCTTATATAGACACCAAATATTCTAGAGGATTAACATTCGTATAATATATGATTTATCTATAATTTTCTTCCGTTCGAAATGAATATATCATAACGAAATGTATATATGTCAGAATTGTTTGTTTATTTGTTTTGATTATTTAATTTTAATGACGGAAATGTTTAAATTATCTTGACTTCATAAATAATAACAACGGTTGTTTATGTATTTGTCGTCTTTTAAGTAGGTATTTATTTAAAATAATTGCATGATAATTTAAGTAATTATCTAAATATAGATATAAATACGTTTATATATATATATATATATACATTATAATATTTGAATGTACATGGATAAAATGTAATTAATTCATTTCTTAACATAAATTTACTTTGAGATATAACTTTTCTTTTTAATTTACAGATTCGGCGAACTGAAATCGTAGCAACATCAGACCAACAGGTATATTTTCATTTATATACATCTTATGAATAATTCATATTTTTAAAAATACTTCTTGTGTTTTTGAATCTATCTCAGATTTATAAAAATGCGAACATTGAAATATATAGTAATGTTAAATATTACATGTTTTATAATTCTAAAGGTTAATTTATTTTAAATGTATTTTGCAATTTATTTTTAATTAGTCTTATATAAATATATATATATATATATATATATATATATATATATATATATATATATAGATATTATATGAGAAATAAAGTAAAAATCATTTTACAGACAAATACAAAATAATGAATTTATGAAAAATTACATATGGCGAGAATTCATGTAAAAATTAAAGTTTATTTTTTATTAACAGGGAGTTCAGTCTGTCATGTATTTTAAATAATGCGGAATTTATTTTTTTATTAATTTCAAGTCAAACTTAAAACATTTTTCCTAAAATGAATAGTAAATAGAAATATTTCACCTTATTGCCTCAACCTCTGGCCGAATATGCACCACAGACAGCACGAAAATATTTTTTGTTTGTCATATTAAACTAGACATTTTATCTAAATCGAAAATTTGATAAAGAATAAAATTCAGCTTTATATAACAGACTACATAAAACTTCAAATTTCATATAAAATACTTTTATTTTTCGTCTGGCTAATATCATTTTATTTTATCAATAGTAAGTTACTCATACACATAAATACACATACACATATATTATATATATATATATATATATATATATATATATATATATATGTGTGTGTGTGTGTGTGTGTGTAAAAGAATGTGTGCCATACTTTGTTAACATTTGATAAGATGCCAACTCTACATACGACAAACTTTTAAATTACTTTTCATTCTGATTTTTTTGTCCATTTTATTGTACAAAAATCATTTATAACATTAATATATTTGAACTCATAACGTTTGAAGCCAAATTTCAACTTATTGACTTTCGACTTATCTGACCATCAACCTAACACTGTTGTCTAGTACTAATGTTCAACCATATTTATCTCATAAATATGCTAGTGTTGAAAAATATATATTACTTTATCATAATATGTTTTTATTACGAGAATTTTCTCACGCATTTCTATGGTAAATAAATATAAGTACTTAAATTTTCAACATTGATCGTGTTTATTACTATGGACTGTTTAAAAAGAAATACAGTTACTGATTGAATATTAGATTAGTAGTGCTTTGTTAATATATACCTTATTATAGCACCTTTTTTATATTTTTTTCGTATTAAATTATCCTATTTTAAATACTTATCTTGTTTCGACAATCAGAAATAATGTATTTAATATAAATGTTAAAAAATAAAAAATAATATATTAAAATAAGTATTGAAAAATATAAATTTTGATTAATATTCAAATAGTTTTGAAAATAGTGTTCTCGTTTAGTTCAAGTGTCATTCTTTTAATATAAAAATTAATAATCTAAGAGCATAATAATTTACACACACACACACACACACACATATATATATATATATATATATATATATATATATATATATATATATATATGTAGAGAAATATGTAGAAGAAAGAAGTGAAATAAGAAGAATAGAAAGAAGTGAAATATAGATAAAATATTCGCAAAAATAATTCAGAAGATTGTTTCAAGTTGTTTGTATAAAGAAGTACCAAATTTACACAAATATGACATAACACTGCGTGTATAAAATTTCGTCAAATAAACATGATGCCATTTGAAAACTGTGAGAAATATCTTTGTGATTTAAGAGCATCATAGAAATGTATAAAACAACTGTTTAAATTATATACGCATCGGCGTTATTTTTATGAAACACTTGAAATCAAAAAGTCATGAGAATCGTACAGTGCAAATTATCATTAAAGTTCAAGAATGTATGAATGTTTCATTAAATCGTCACGGATGATATTTTTAAATTGTCTATTCGTCATTAAGTTTAGATAGGATGAAAGAAGAAATTATAAAACGAACATTTTACATATATGTCGAACATATTTTTTGAAATGTACATCCATTTATTTTTTACACTTTCACATAAAAATGTCGTATATGTGTATTTAATTTATTATATTTTTAGACAGTTATGTCACGCCTACATTGGAATTTTGAGTGACAACTCTGTAAACTTTCGATTGTAAAAAAAACGAAAGCTTAGAAAATATAAGAAGAATTACATTCGTGTTATCGGTAGTAAAAATGTTTAATTTTTCATATATACACATGTATGTATGCATGCATGCATGCATTTATATATTATACATATATATATATATATATATATATATATATGTACGTTAATTGATTACTAGAAGAAAAAAGTTTCTTAAATGAAATGAGATGTTTATAGCTATTTGTACGGTTATCTAAATAATTAAATAGTATATTTACCAAAAATTATATTATTGAACATGAAATTTTTCACATATATTTTCTACCAATATTGATTTTTTAATATTTTTACTATAAAGAATTAAAAATTCTTCCACATGGGGTTAAAAAACTAATATTTCATATTTTAAAAAATGAAACTCACTTTTTAGTTTGTTGTTCTCTTAATTGTTCTCTAGATTTTAATCTATTTTGTCAATAATCCTCAATAAGTGTTCTATGATACTTGATATTGAGTAAAGATTGAGATTTAAGTTTATTCAAAACTTTTTATCATAATTTTTGACTTTTCAATTTATATTATGATATCAAAAATAAACGCTATGTTTATACAATCTTAGTGTTTTGTCCTAATTCGATATTCATGTAAAAGGCCATTTCATCTACTTTGTTTTACTTTTAATGTGGTTCTATTATATCATGCAGATTTAAATTTAAAATTAACATTTTATGTTTTCAATGGTTTTTATTGCATAATAACCGAATATGAAAATATAAAGCAACATTTCTTTTTTGATTATGAACTAAACGAAAGAAGATGTATGTATGTGAGAAAATAGAAAAAGTACAAATAAGTCATACATTTCAATTTGACATTCATTTGTTAATGCTTACATTTATTCTACCTTTGGAATGGAGTTCATGATAGTAAAAAATTCAAGATTCCATAGTCAGGTGTGTAATAATTGATGCATATATATATATATATATATATATATATATATATATATATATATATATATATATATATATATATATATATATATATATATATATATATATGGTCGATTGAAAACATGCATTTTATTGAAAAATATGATATAATTATTTCCTGCCTATGGCTGAATTTACTGCTACAAGTGAATTAATCTAATGATATAAAGTCAACGTCTGACCCAACATATCTCTGACCTTTGACCTGTTGTTGCATAGAGCGCTATAGGCGCGGTCTGGACGATGAGCGGAACTACACATCGTGACGATAGTAGCGCCGATAACAGTCAAGCGTGATAAAAGTTTGTATTAATTAGTAGTCATCAATCCATTGCAACACAAATCATATTTATTTTCTAATTGTATCCGAGAATTACGATAATAATAATTAGTTATTAATTTTAATAGATACATCTGCTACTTAGTCATAATAATACTTCATACATTACCGTATCGTTATTCTTCATCGACGATTTTTATGCTGGTAGCATATTTTTATTCATTTATAATTACATGTAGTAATTATTAATATACCGTTATTATTTTCTAGAATAATATATTACTAATATAATTAATAACTTGTTTAGAATGTCGTTTAAATTTATTGAAATTTGTGTACAGAATTTTCTACTACAATAAATCTCTAAATAATTACAATCATAAATATCAAATTTTTCATAGCATTTTTAACTTGATTACTCAAATTTAAAGCAGGAGTTAAAAAGTGTGATTGGATTTTACATCACATTTGATCATATCTGTTCTAATATTAATTTATAGATTATTTTAAATATTACTATTTAGCTCTCATTCATTGGATCACTTATTGACTTTGATATTAACACAAATTGTTCTGTCAGTTGTGTCATTTTTAGTTAGTTTATAATTGATTTCTTTAAGACTATATATATATATATATATAAATATATATATATATATATATATATATATATATATATATATATATATATATTACTCAATATGTGTGCGTGGGAGAGAAAGGTCAGAATATTTCCATGACATTCCTTCGTATCATAAAATGCATTTGAAAGGAAACCGAGTGAGCATTATTAGTTCTCTCTATAATACTAGTAGCCTTTGAAAAGAATAAAAAAGGTTTTTTTATGAAAAGGCACTTTTTGGTATAAAAAAATTGCTCTTAAAATCAGATGAATTACTTGATTCACTAACGATAAAATGCAAAAGATAGCAGAAAAGTATTCAATTAAAAGTCCTCAGACTTCTCAAAAAATGCAATTCATATAAACAGAAACAAATCTGCGAATTGATAATAAAAAAATATAAATGTGTTATTATATGTTATTTAAAAATCAATGAATAATCCAATGGATGAAATCCGAAAAGATCATTCCATTAAAGAGTACAAAGATGACAATATTAACATTTTTAACGTTCATATTGCAGTTTAAAAAATAATGGATAACAATTTAATTTTATCCATTATAATGAATCTGAAAACAGAAAATAAAATGGCTTTATTTTGTTATTTTTTAACTTTGAAACTCTAATTAAAACATAATTTATAGAAAAGTAAATAAAAAATATAAAGGATATTAATGTAAAAATCCATAAGGTTAATAAATTCACGTAAATATGAAACTACTTTTTATTTCGAATAAATATTTTAACTACGTTTTAACTCAAAACTATAAAAATTAAATTATAATCTTATAAAACTGTATGACAATCATATTATTTATTTTTCGTTATATAATACTTATTCGAGTTTTCTATTTAAAAAAATATCTTATTTTTACAATGATTATATAAATTTTATTATGTAAATTTCAGTAAACGTTCAACTGAAATTAATTTCATTTTTACCTACACAACATGTCTCAACATTGTAGATAGTCGTTCAAAATGTATTATTAAAATATGTAAGTGATTTAAATTATACGCTTTCGTTGAATTTATTAACTGCACTAAATATTTATTAATTGGTATGTGTCTTATTTTTACTAGTAATTGAATATTTAATTTTTGAATTCATTAAATATGATTTAATATTAAAACTACGTATACATATAAAATGTGTGTATTTATTTATCTTTAGTAGCCATCAGGTGAATAGGCAATGATTCAGGTGAATAAGCAATGTATCTGATTTCAAATCCATGCTTCTGACATTGAATATTTTCAAAACAAAGCAATTTCATTGAATATAAAATGAATTTTAATTTAAAAAATGTTTATTATTTAAAAAATTAAATCTTTCATGTTTTTACAATTCTTTTTTCGTTTATATTCTTTCATGGATACAAGTTTCATTTATAATAATTTATTACTATTAAAAATCTATAGACAAATATTAAAACATTGCAGAATTAACCGTGATTCATTTATTTGTTGAAATTCTAATTAAAATCATGTTATTTTACATATATTTCTTCCTAGAAATCGTTAATGCACATTATCTTTCTCATTATGTATAAAGTAACCGTAGATTAATAATCATTTGGAAAGATATTTATCATATATTCGTAGTTTTAATCACATTGAAATAGTAAAATTAAAATCTTTATATTGATTCATGTTACAATTATCCATGTATAATTCCTTGAATTTTATTTCTTATTCAAATTTCTTAAAACATGAACATAAACGCTTATATATGGATAATTAAATATAAAGATTTGTTTTCAATTTTTTATTTTAATTCGATTTATCTTCAAATGTTAAAAAATGAGTACATATTTAAAAATTTTTTGATTTAAACTCGGATATGTGGACTAGTAATTCAATGTACTAATTACTGGATAACTATTTAAAAAAATGTATGGAAAAAATATTCAACAAATATAAATTATTACAACAAATATTTATTTTTCTTTAAATTTAATACTAGAAATGAAGTCCTATTATAAAATATTTAGGTTTATAGTTCTGTAATATTTCATAATATTTTCTAATATTACTTGTTTACATTCGTACACTTTTTTGTTTATGGAATTAACATAGTTCTCAGAATATAAAAAAAATATGTCAAAGTCTATATAGTATTCTTAAGTGTTTAATATGTTTTTATCTGTGTGTTTTATGTTAAAATAAAATCATTAAATGGATTAAATTAGACTCCTTATCTAGTTAAACGTACAAACATACATACAAAAAACTCATAAAATTTTCTTTAGTTTATTTTTATTAGTGTAACTGTAATTTAATTATTCATATACACCAAATGTCAATGTAAACAGACACGAAATGCCTAAAAACTAAATACTTTTTATTAGTTAAGCTTCTGATATGAATACTGGTCATGAACTCATAATTCCCGGTGACCCCAGTCACAAAAGGTGACTTGACATTTTTGAAAAAGTGAGTCTGTCGTGATCAGGAAGGCAAAGTATTTACTTGATGTAAATCGATAATAATAGATCTGTTATGTTAAGCGTATAATGATATAGTTGCATCGAAAACAGATGATAGATAAGATAATATAGGTCAAAGCAATTTATAACTAAATAAAAATATTTTCCTCGTGTTGTACACATAAATTTGATTTGGTAATGGAGGGAAAATGTAAGTATATTAATGTGTAATTGTTTATTCCAGGTCATTGTAATGATTTTTATTAAATAGATATCAATATTTTTATAGCATAGAAAAATTAATCGATGTATTGGGTTATTTTATTTTATGAAAATATATAATAATAATTAATTTTCATTTAATATCGTAAATCAAGTAACTAAAATTGTTTATTACTTATTATGAAGTATACATTGTTGATGTATACAATAATTACATGTCTAAAAAAAGTTAATCCTTATATATATATATTAGAATTATTTTGAATATTAACATTTCTGATATACAAAATTACAATATAATTTATAGCTTTGTGAATAAGTAGCACAGAAACATATCTAATACAGCTTAGACTTTAAAAAACATAGCTTTTATTAGTTCCTTTTCAATAGAATCAGTGGAATTAATTTTATTTATATAAATAAGTGTTTTTCTCAGGCCCCAAGATTATTTGTTAATAGATGTATATGATCTATACGCTCCCCATATAATTATTCTACACATTCTCTACATTTTTTTTTTTTACTTTTTTTTACACTTATCTGTTTAGTCTTGCAGTCAGTCTAATTTTCTGTCAGTTTTATTTAATATATCCAAGTTAACATCATTCACATTTAATTGAGACGGTTACAGGTAAAAATTTTGAGTGAAAATTCTTGAAAAATAATTCTTTGGAATTATATTTTTTGAGATTATTATTATAACTGATCTATCCTGATATTATCAGACCTGTTTAAATGTAACCTAATCTGACCAGATATAATCAGAGATAGCTAGAGAAAAAACAGTCTTTTGAAAGATTGTATTTGAAGAATTTTTCAGTTATGAACCATAGCAAACCTAAACAGATCTAATCTAACTACAGACAAATTCAACAAAATATTGTACTTTTTAAAACTAATAAAATTGTATTGTCAAAAGTTTGTATATTCAAATATTTTTATTCGGGTATTGTTTTTCGAAGAATTAGATTTAAATATTTTCCATAAGAGACATTAGTGAGAACATTTTTTTTAATATCATAAAATATTTTATCTCTGTTTACCGAATTATTATTTTTTCTGCATTTTTTTCTATGTTCCGCGTGTATTCGTTCAAGTTACTGTTTATAGTTTAATGTTGTATAAATTAAGTATTTTTTGATTATACTTCATATTAAAAAATGATTGTATTAAAAGATATTAGAACCATTGAAGGATTTTTAAAGAAATTATTTGTGATCAGGATTTGACATAAAATATTGCAATTTTCCGATTAAAAATTAATTTTTTTAAAAAAATTTAATCTTATTTCTTCAATTTTTTAGATAAAAATTTCTGATTTTTTACCTAACAAATTTTATATATATATATATATATGATTGATAACTAGATAAGATAAATCCATACAAGTTTAAAAGTAATTATTTTTATAATAAAAAGTTTTCTTTTTTACAAAAGAAGGATTATAATTCTTAAAAGGAAAGAAAACCAAAGAATTTCAAAACAGAGAGCTTGATTTGTACATACGACCTTCTGATTAGAAAGTGATCGAATAATATATATATATATATATATATATATATATATATATATATATATAAATTAAAAATTATATATTTAACTTTTCAAATTTATGCCTTAGTAGATAAATCTACAATATGATCAATAAGTCACGGTCGGTTGCTTTTGTACTTTATGCGGTGTGAACTGTGTGAATTTTACTATCTTATTATTATGTTGTTAAGCTATTGGTGTTATCTATATGATCTCGATATCAGAGCATCGCAACATGACAAAGCTGGACTGTGAACATATAAATACATTGTTATAAAATATTGATATTATTTGATGATGACCTACTTTTTTTGACATGAAACCGACTGTAGTGTTTTTTCTCTTATTTATCGTTATGTTTTTTTCAGTACATAACTCAATTCCCATCTTCAAAATAACACATATGTATATATATATATATATATATATATATATATATATATATATATATATATATACATAATTTATATAATTTTCAAGCTGCATATGATTCATTTTAAGGTTCTGGCCAATTCTAATCGATTTTATTTATAAACATAGAACAAGTTTGAATGCTTTTTCAATTAAAAAATTTTGGACAGTAATTTTTCAGTTCATTAAAAAAAACTCGTTTTAGTTAACGAAAATTATAGTTTAGATAGATGTCAACTGAGTATTCTTTTCTAAAAACGAAAATTTATAAAGCTCTCATGTAAATTTCGAATTGTTGCTGAAAAATATAAAAAGTTTCTTTAACACATAACGTTTAGATCAGACTACATATATTTTTCATTTTTTGCGTTTTTATTTCATTTTATAGAAATATTAAAATTTTTCGTGAAAATTTCGTGTAACTTCGGGTATTATTGTTAATAATAATTTAATAAAAAATCTGTGTACGTTTTTTTAAAAAAAATTGTCCATTTTTTGATTTCTTTGCGGATAATTTTTTTATATATAAATAGATTTAAATTCAGAAAATTGAAAAATATATTTTATTTTTAAAAGTCTTAATAACGATTTCACATTATTTAATTTTTAAAAGTCGAAAATAGATTTCTTGCAGAAAAGAAAGGCATTTTTAATAAAAGTTGTATGTGTGTGCAGATATATGTGTATATATATATATATATATATATATATATATATATATATATATATAGTGGTTTAATTTAAAAAAAATGATACACGCTCTGAAAATAATGACATTGCTATCGAAATGCTTAAAATAAACAATAATAATATCTTTATGGTACAAAATTAACTTGTGAAGAAAATAAATCCAGAAATTGACTCAAGATATATAAATTTAAGTCAGTTACAGATTTCGTAGATAAGTTCTAATGTTTATCGTCTTTTATTTTCATGATAAAACATATTTCGGTTACCTTCAAGTTTAGTCTGATCTGACGGATTGTCTAAAGAAATAAACATTAGATTATTCACTAATGGAATAAAATAACTTGTAACTCGTAGGTAGAAATATATTAATAATAATATTAATATTGAATAATTGAAACGCCATTTGAAACTTGTATTCAATTCATTATTGTTTTAATATCCTAATCGTTTATTGATAATGAGTCCATATGCCATCTTATTAATTATTTTGCAGTAACAGCATGTCGTTTTTCTTTAAAATATCTAAATTGTTAATTTACTTTCAAGATCAAGTCTTATTAAGCAAATAATAGTTTTCTTTCTAAGTAAAAAAATTGTTAAAAGCTTGATATCGAATTCAAAATGATAAATATGGCGTATGAGGTACTCAGTTATGATTGTATCTCTCATCTATACTTATAATAAAATAAATATTTATCTCAGCACACAACGATTATTTATGGCTTTTTAAATTACTACCGATAATATAAATTATAAAAATAAGTAAATATATCCATAAACGACAAAAGTTGAATGCACTGAGATAAGTTCAAATCTGTATAATATCTGATAAATGAAGTTTTTATATTTTAATATTTATTACACAAATAAACCTACTACGACTGCATATCTACTTCATATAGTTAATCTGTCTCAATATTTTAGTGTTAACTATTATAAAAGTATGCAATGCAAATGATGATAAGTAAGCAAGTAAGCATATGAGGAATGTTGAAGTAATGTAGCGGAAACACTTGAAATGATATGATTATAACGGATGATTGGACGAAGAACTGTCGCATGTAATTTGCTAATACCGCTGACAAGTTAATATTCTCATATGTAATTATATTAGAACATTTGTTACGATTATCGAGCGACAGTGTCACGTTTTGTAATAAATACATATAAATAGGTTGGTATTATATTTTATATACGAATTATAGACAAAATTTAAGTGAACGTAAAAATGATTAAACTTATTTATAAGTAAATATTATTTAAATACGGTTATTGTTTTTTTTTCAAAAGTACCTTTCTTAATTTTACAAAAATCAGTCTTTGAAACCACTATTTAAATATTACATTGCTTGTTCTTCATGTAGTACCATTGATTTTCTAAGTAAAGCATATTTTTTGAACATATATCTTTATGTTTAATATACATTACACACTTTAAATAAACACTTTTTATCTAAACATTCTATTTTCACCCGATTTCTCATTTCTATTTTTTTTAAACTTTCCTTCAAACTGATTTATGTTTAATATATTTATACAGTAATTTAGTACTTGTTTTGTTAGTATAAATCTAGTATTTGAAAAAAAAAATAATAATAAAGTTTATCTTCTATTTTCTTTTATTATTTAAAATATGTTAAATCCCATTCGAATATTCTTTAGAATGTATTTTCTAACAATATTTATGATTTTATTTATATAGCACTTAATTGTATTTTACATAAATTAATTAAATTATTTTTAAAGCTTTTATTAAAATTTATTGTCAATTAGTAACCCTTAGTACTCCAAAATAGGTTTATTGCGCTTATCTTATTAATTTATTTACCAAACACTTATTTCCAGCCATCCTACTGTTGCGTACAAAATTTTCGTGAACTTGAATAACACCAACAGTTTAGCACAATTCTATTCACACGATCTCCTGCCGTGTACATTGTCTTTGTAAAGTTACCATCAGGGAAAACACATTTTCTCAAGTTCCTTGTGTACTGAAAATTAAACAGAAAGATGTTTGCCGCAAGTTCTTGTGAAGACAGGCCTCAAAATGTGTTTTTAATAGAAATATAACCTTATAAATGCATTTATTAACTGAAAACATTCTCTAAAATAATGCTTTAGAGCTTAAGTACATTTTTTATTTAATATTAGTTTGCAAAAATTGTAATAAAAACATGGACTTCTGATTCTGATCTTAAATATTAATTAGAATTTTATTATGGGGATAAGATTCAAAATTTTTCAATTTTATCCTGAAATTTTCATACTACTAGTAGTTAATTTTTGGTTAAAAATATGAAGTAAAAAATACTTAAATTTTTTGTACAAAACAATTATTTTCGTCAAAATATATACATTATTAATAGAAAAAAATATTTCAATTAATAAAATAATTGTGATTTTGCTCTAAAAGCAAATTTCACAAAAATAAAACAAAAATTCCGCAAAAATGTAATAAAAACAAAATTTATTAATCATTAAACGATTTTACTGCGTTTAAAATTTGAAAATTTTTTAATGAAACAATATTTTCATTTATAAAGTTAAGAAATTGCATCATAAAAACTTAATTTTATTCTTAAATTATTTTAATTAAACGTAAATGATTTTTTTATAATGAAATAATATTTTTTGATCAAATATACATTTACTTTAAATGAAAAAACATTTAAGGTTACAGAATAATTATTTTTGATATTAAATGAAATAAAAAAATAAAGTTTGCTAATGGAAACTGTACCAGATATCTATACTTTTCCCATTAAAAAAACGTTCTGGTTTTCGATATTAAAAAAAATGTTTATATAGTATTTTAACACTGTTTAAGCGATAAATAACAAATATATATTTCTTACAGCATGTGGAATTTTATTTCTATAAACAAGATGCATTTTCTTTGCATATGAAGTGACTTTTTAGAAAGTCTTTCATTATCTATTCAGTATGAGTGGCTAACTCATTCATAGTAACATTCTTTCATTTTACTCTTTAAAGAGTAAATTTATGAATCATTTCTTTTATCTTCATTAAGAATTCTAACCATCTTTGTATATCCTTTTACTTTTCGTGGAACTACAATAATTTTTTAGATACTATTGATATCTTCAATGCTTTGCATAGAATTTATTTATTTTATTACATTCTTTAGAAAAATTATACAACATTAAAACAAATGTTTTCAAAGGTTTATTATGTAAAATAACTATAAGTAAGTACATGTTTCATTAAATAAAAAATCTTTGTCTCAGATATCTTTGTCAAAAAAAGTTAAGAATTAATTTATTCATTGTGTTTCTTTAAACTCATTTATAGAGCCAATATATCATCGTAAGAAATTTCTGCTAACTTTTTAAAAATTAAAATATAGATCTCAAGATTTTAAAATAGTAAAAAAATACAATTGAATAGTTGAAAAAATAGCAATACAAATCTTATTCTTTTCTTAAGAAAAGAAGATACGCTCATAAATATTGTTTAACGTATATTCATTTTTTATGTAAACATATAGACTCTTAAAATAGTTCATTCGATATAAAATACATTCACTATTACTAGCACATATCACATTCCCTGAATACCTGAAAGAATACCAATTCAAAATACATATTTACTAATCAAAAGGCGTAGTTCTCACGGCTCAGTTAAATACAAGATCGTATACATACGAAACCAAACAACATCCGTTGGTTTTACTTTATTGATTTTTCGCTTCTTCCTCAAACAAAGTACACATGTTGTGGGTTGATATGTGCACATGTTTTGTTATGTATGTCTGTATGTACTGTTAAATCTAGTACAGGAGATTTATGGTGTTCTAGATATGAAAATATTGTCGATTTCACTATTGTTGTTGTGGTACTATTGCTTCTGGCAATAAATTCAGTTTTAATTTTATATATTCAGTATTGTACAAGTACGAAAATATATATGCGTACATTTGTATACACAATCGTACATGTACATTGAAAACATATGTATGTCTGTAAAAAACTTCATATGTATTCGCAAAAGTATGTACGATTATTTTATGTTCATATTAAATTATAGTCAAAGGCAATTATAACCGCCCCCAATTTCTTTAACTTATTTCTTTATCGTCATTTCTTTGACATCTTGAACTTTTATCTGAAAAAAACTTTATTCTGTCGATGTATTCAGTAAGGTGACTTGACCTAACTTTTTGTAATCATATATTTATGTATTCTACTTTCTTTATTACATTTTTTTTACCATCTTTATGTCGCTTATAATTTTATATATATATATATATATATATATATATATATATATATATATATATATATATATATATACACACACACACACACACACACACATATATATATATATATATATATGAACATAGAAATAAATTTAAAAAATCCTTATCATATCTAATTCGTAACATGAAAAAATCTTAATCTAACTAATCGATAAAACTTATCGGCAATCTAAGCGTATCATATGTGAAATAACTACAAAATAAATAACAGGTAGAAAGAAATGTGTAGAGCAATATAAACATTAAAACGCTCTACAAATGTCATTTGATAAATAATGGGTTTATGTAAGATATTATTAGCCACTTCTACTGATAACACAAGACATGATCGGTTAATTGATATAATTGAAATGATTTATTCTATTGTACTTCGAAGAACAAGTTTATATAGAAATTATAATACACATTAAGCTATGTTTATTATTTATTACTCTAGTTTCAGTATCTATAATATTAACTTTATGTATTTATGAACAGGTTTTCACTTTTCTTCATTAAATATTTAAATTATATATATATATATATATATATATATCGTTGATGTTTTTTAGTCATGTCTGTTAATTACATCTTCGTTTCGTAAATTTGTTTTATACTTGTTAAATTAAATTATCCACGTAAAATTTTGAATACTTATATAATACTTATACAATCCCTTAATAGAAAAAATAAAAACAAAGTTGCCCAAAATGCACACCCTAATTTTTACTTAAGTATGCATGTCAGAGATCAGCTTTCTAAATCGTTTAATTTAAGAATTATAGTATTAAAACATAAACAAACACACATTTTCTTTTATTTATATGATTTCGAAACTACTTTACAAACATATATATATATATATATATATATATATATATATATATATATATATATATATATGAGTAATCTAAATGACTTAACTAAAACATATTTATAGTAAAAAACAATTTGTATGTTAAAGAATTACATCGACATTCACAAAAACTAAAAGTAGGTAAACATGACAAGTGCATCTGATTATGAAAGTAAAACAAATTTCATTGCAAGTTTTTATCTCACACTTAATAATATATTCTTGAATAAATTTTTAAACATGTAAATAACTGTTTTTAAAAATATACACGTCGAATGATCTCCGGTAAGACAGAAACATTTGAAGTTCTCATAGATTTAAGTGATTTAATTAGAACTTATATATATCTTACCGATTTCCTTATTATTTACATCTTTTAACATAGATTAACATTAAATATATACATACATATATATATATATATATATATATATATATATATATATATATATGTATATATGTATATATATATATATATATATATATATATATATATATATATATATATATATATAGAATATTAATTTATGATATTTACAAGCTTTAACGGATTTGAAAATAATAACCTATTAGATGACATGAATATGAATTAATAATCCATGTTTGATATATATATATATATTGTTTATGAGACTTTATAATATATTTGATATCAATGTAGATAAATTTAATTATATACCCAAATGCTATTATTAACTTTGTTGGAAATTTTCTTGTTTTGAAGTTTCCACTTCATCTCTGTTTTACATGATATATATATATATATATATATATATATATATATATATATATATATATATATATATATATATGACAAGTTAGTACATTAATAGATATATTTTATTTTAAAACTTGTTAAGTAATTAATGTAGTTTTGAGTTGAAGATCCGTAAGAATCTAACAGTATTTCTTATTTTCTTGCTTAAAATAATGAATCATCCAAACTCGTTATTATATGTACTAATTAATCCTTTTCTATTTACTGTTTGTTATACCCTTTCGATTCTTTTATTAACAACGTTATAAATCTCACTGACTAACCACATTATTAACAATTCATTCTTCGATAAATCATGTAAACATACAAGAATTTTTTATGATAACCTGTTATTTTATAACTTTTAAATACCTATGAGTGAAAATTATAGAAAAAAACATTGTATATATTTTATATATTTCCCTTCACTTTTAAAACTTTTATAAAGAATAACTCGCTTGTTATTATAAATCGAATATATATTCAAGTGAATATATATATTTCCATTTTCAAACCTATAAGTTTCCAGGTAATCATTAAAACACTAAATGCTCGAAATACCACATAATCGGCCATGAACTGTGATAAAACTTACAACACTCTGAATAAAAATCGTTCGCCTTAATTGAATAAAAACCAATAATCCTCGGTGCTGCCTTTTCAATGTAACATTTATTTATGCTATGAGATTGAAACAAGTTTCCAGACCTATTGTATTTTATTATCATTATTGAATGTTCGATTCCCTCAATTTAGAATTCTTAATTGAATAACAATTCACTTTTGTTTCAGATCGAAATAAAAGAAAAAGTCGAACGAACGGAGTCTTCAACATCCGCATCACAGGTTAGATACCAATACAATATTAATTATAAATATACTTCCCATGACGTTTCAGATTGCTTTCTTGTACGTTGTGAATATGTAATTACCGTTTGCGAATCAACAATTATTATTTCGCAAACAATCAATTTCGTCTGGAGAAAAATTATAATATGTAGTAGTTTATTATTGGGGATTTAACCCAGACGAATTGGTTCTTACAACCGATTTGATTGGACGTACTTTCGATTTCTTTTATTGATGTCTGTACCAATGTATAAAAAATTCCATAGAATCAATGCATATTTTAGTTGATAGATATTTGTCAATATTTATTACGGATTACAGGGCTAAACAATATATACAAGAAATTGTGTTATTTCCTTAAATTTTTAATCTGAAACAATAAACTGAAAAGACAATTTGAATAAATTTGTTTTTCTTTGGGTTCTCATTAAATCTTTAGTATATTATAATAACTATTATTTTTCTTAATATGCAGTGTAAAAATTAATTCTGTGCTTTTAAATTGAATTAATTATAACTCTGTTTTAAATTAAAATATTTGCTCGTCATTTTAGGATTTTGAAGTGGTAAATTTTACATCTAAAAACACTACATATGTTAGCCAAGCAGTTACCATAACCTCACAAAAAGCTGTGAATATGGTGTAATTCGAAAGCAGCATATTAAGAATTGCAAACTTTTTTCATTCCTGTTGAAAAAAATGTTTGTGAAACCGCAAGAATAATTTTTTCGGCTTTGGGGGAAGATGTAACGTATAAAATATGCAAAAAATATTAAAACAGTAGAAAAGATCCGAAAATGCATTACAACTTCATCAACTCAAAGCCGCTATCTTTTTCGACAAGTGATTTTTCAGTTACCCGACAAAAGTTATAAAAAATAATAAGGGATATTTTAAGGATTGAAATGTGTTCCATTTTTCCGTAAAAATTCATTTGCTACAAAAAAAGTATTGAATTAATTTGTACACCAATACATAAATAATATTTAAACATAATTATATGAAATATAAAAATATATAGCACAGCGTTTTTATATATAACTTTTGGATGACACACAAAAGTAAATAATAAAGAAATATAGAATTTTGGTGGACAAAAAATAATTTGTGAAAATAAATTTAGACTTCGTGTAGAAATTATAATTCAAGTGCCCATTATTAATGAATTTGATAGTAAACTAGTTTCACGTATTTTAATAAATTCCTGGAACGAAGAGTTTTATATTTAAATGATAATTTATATGTTTTAAAAGTACTATTGATCTCTGAGATGGCATGGTTTAAATTTAAAGTCTAAATTCAGTTAGTCGTATATTCCTTCCTTTAAAACTTTGCTTCTTCTTATTATTAAGCAAAGAGCATTCTGTTGTTGTTTTGCCTCTCACTGAAGCTAGGTGGATAAGGATTACCAGCTGTGTGTCCATCTCTTGCGCGGTCATTCAGGTAATCATTTCCCGAAGGTCGTCCATTTTTACAAACGCGGGCAAGTCGCTCCCATCCTATCCACGTAGTTGTATCCTATTCCAAGTCATTTTGCGATTTCTATGACCATTCTTCTGTTTTTGTGGAACGTAGGGTACTAACCTTGCCTTCCAACCTTCCTCCTTTATCCAGACTTAGAACAGGTAATAATGTCATCGGACTACTCAATCTATCCGACACAATGGCAGACGGATTTTTTAAAACCTTATTCCTTAATATTATTATCACATTCATAAACATTCTGTTTTTTAAAAAAATATCGCTTTGTAAAATGGTATAAAAAAAATAAATACTTTTTTATCATTATTGTTCAGCCTTGACATATTTCGTACATTCGACTAGTGCGATAAATGCTTCTCTACATTATTATTGAAATTAAATTGAACGGAAATGAGTACGATGCGTTATTATTATTGAAATGATTATTACATTATCATTTTCACTTTTATGAGCATATTATATTGCTTCCTTTGTTATTAAATACACTATTTAAAAATGAAATTGATCATGATTGTTGTCTGAAAAAGTTAAAACAATGTGAATAACGAAGAGATTCAAAACCGCATACATGAGAACTTAAAATCTTATCGATTGAGAAGTATTAGTATTTTAATAATATTAATTACTATAACAGATTTTTCTTAAATACCATAATTTTTTGAACCATACAAGTTATAAAACAATCTATGAAGTGAAAAATCATATCATTTATCATTTTAATCTAAACATCACCATAATATAAAATTAAATAAATAAAGTATGATCAGTAGTTGAACATTCGAGATTTTAAACTTATCTTTCCTGTATAATACATCATTAGAGTTTTATTTTATTTTCACATATTCTAAAAAACCCTCTACATTCTCATAACGATTACATCCTTTCGAAATACATGTTAACTTATTCAATATTGTATCAAATAAATCCTCAATCGTCTTTCTCCGCACACACCTTTATAATCGTTCATCAAATATAAAAGAAATGAGATCAGGGGAATCATGAAAGCGTTATATAATATGTAATATATAAACATGACGTGCAATCCATTTACATACCAAGTAGTACGTAACGACTGTTGAAAAAAAAACGGTATACGGATAGTCTTTCAATACAGACAAATTATATTCTCTCAGCTGATTCCGCATCATTGTTAGATCAAGATTGATTAAATACACACATGGATAACAATGGTCAAAGTTGCAAGGTCATCCATACATTTCGAACTGCATTCTCATCTAGGGATTCACTTAATGATGCTTTCCTATATGTATTTATTTCACTTATGTGTCTTTTAACAAGTTAACGACGTACAACATTCATTTACTTTTATAAACTAATACATTTATCGTTTAATATGATTATTTTTGAAAAACGATTTTATAAAAAAAATGATCTTAATTATCTATGAATTAAAAATACATTAGAAAAATGAACGTAATTTTTAAAAATCAAAAATTGTCCTGTAGTAATTTTAAGAAAAACTTTTAAAATATATATTTTTCTATATTATAATAATCATGACATGAACAACAAATATACTTCTAGCAAATTTATTTCATGAATTAAATTTTATTTAAAGATATTAATTCACATTTCTCTATTAAACTTACAAATATGCATATAAATATCAATAAAAAGTAAAATATTTTATATAAATATTATCATAAAAGTCATTAAAAGTAAATATTAATTAAAAAAAATAATTAGGTATAAATAATGTAATTATCACTATATTAAGCTCACTTATAGTCACTTTTAATTGAAAACATATGTTAATTTGACGAAGCAATTGAATAATATTTAAAAAAAAATAAATTTTAATAAATATTGTATTAATATTTTTATATATATATATATATATATATATATATATATATATATATATATATATATATATATATATATATACAGATAATGTATAATCGATCTAGGAAAATATCATCGGAAGAAATGAATCAGTGTTATTTGTTTCCTAATTAGGTAAAAGGAAACTTCTCAATAATATCACGCACGTGAATCCATTTTCTTTTCTATATCGTACATTTCTATTTGTATCTATTATGGACATTATTGATTTCTCGTTATTAAATCTTATTATATACATCAATAGAGTTTGTATGTAAAAATCACAAATAATGATTTACCTATAGACGATATAAATTGACAATTACAACGAACGAGAAAACCACAACAGATTACTATATCAACAATAATGATCCATAAATTATGCACACATTTATAATATAGTGTGTATATATATATATTATATTTACAAATTAATTCGGTGTTTTTTATATAAAATGAATGTTTACAGAAAAATGTAATTTATTTCAGTTTTCAAAACATTCCTCATTATTTTGTATAACTTTGCTTCATTTATGACGAAGCCCTCGCCCAAAAAAATGTAGCGGCTTTAAATCGATAAAGTCGTGATGCATTTTCGGACCTCTTCCACAATTTTAGTATTTTTCGCATGTTTTATTCGTCATAACACCTTCCCGCAAAGCTAAACAAATCATTCCCACGGCTTCGGTAGCATGTTTTTTCAACTGGAATGGCAAAAATATGCAATGACTAATATGCTGCTTTTCGGACGCCAGCGTGTTAACTACTGTTTTGTGAGTGTATGCCAACTGCTTGGCCAATACATAGAGTAGTACACGTAATAAATTGGCAGTCTATTAAATGAACTAAATTTTGTTCTATAATGGTTGTTAAAAAAAAACAATTATTATAACAGTATATTATTTGGTACTGGGGCTAAATTAAGTTTCACAAATAAAATTCTTACTCCCCTGCATTCTTTTAATCTTCGTGTAAAAAAACTATATATATATGAAAAAAATGGCATTAATTTATATTTTTATATCAACTTTATAACTGGACATATGTATTGCAACAAATATAAAAACGTTTTACAAAAATATTAATTATTAAAAATTATAGAAAATTAATTTATAGTTAAGCAATACATTTATCACTCTATTAAGCTTATTTATAATCAATTTTAATTAAAAATAGATGTTAATATTAAATGGTACAATATTTTCGAAAAAAATAAACTACAATAAATGCCATATTAATATTTATTTAAATATATATATATATATATATATATATATGTATGTATATATATATATATATATATATATATATATATATATATATAGTGTGTGTGTGTGTGTGTGTATGAAAAAGTGTATGTTTAATTTTTTAATAAATATGTTTAAAATAACTTTACAAGAAAATCAATCATTACTGTTTTCCACTATAATTACGTTTTTACTTTTACAAAACGTACACAAACAGATCTCTGATTCTTACACCATACCATCTTATTATTTTATTACTGATAAACTAGTTCATGTATTAAATGAAACCACTTGACTCATAATATACGTTAAATTGATTACTGTTCGACCACAAATTGGATGCATTTAAAATTTTCTTCGTTTCACATTTGTTGTTTTTACACGAACGCATTACAAAACATCAAATATACATTTATGATGAGAAACGATTTCAATATAATCGTTACTTAGCGATATTTAATGTTTTCTCTGAAATGTTTCAACTGTTGAGAGTTTTCTTCGAATGTGATTATCTTAACGAGAGTCTTATTTGTTTAACGAAAAGTTATAATTAAATAAAATTGAATTGAATTGTTTTGTTCTCTGTCTTATTACAGAAACAAACTTTTATTTAACTGTTTATCGAGAAAAAGTAATTTGTTTATGTTTTAATAATAGTTTTATTGTTTTTAAACTGTTATCGATAATTTGCAATAATGCACCGTATAAAGTATGTCATCAAAGTGAAACAATAGATTAGAATCCTGCACTTTATGAAAAATGAGGGCGGTGTTATGACCCCACGATGTCGAGACCGTGAGTGAAGTGCACACTCTCCCGCTTGACCATGTTTGGATGAATGCATGTGCAATCGACGACATAGAGAATAAGATACACGCTTCTATTGCACTTTTGTTTACGTCTTGGGCGCATCATGCATTCGCCAATATGTCTGAGAATAATTGCACGATGATAAAGCGTGGAGAATGATACGCTTAACTATCTGTATAATATGTTGGAAGAACAAGTTTTACTTCAGGGCATCAGTTATAGGTACTGTAAATGCAGTGGTTGTGTTTTCGTGTGAGGTCTCTCTAACTAGTGGACATACTTTTGCGTTCGATTGGCAAAGGACTTTTTTTGTAATACGATAATTATTGAATATAGTCGTGCTTACCGACAAACATGGGAGTGCATCGGCGAGCTTATTTTTTTTTATTTGATTTACTCAAATTACTTTCACCTGTTCGCTGTTGACAAGCACTTTTTTCTTTTTGATAATAATTATATGTACGATAAAAACGTTTTTATAGGTCTTAAAAATTTGACATTCCCAAAAATACATCCATGCATAAATATATACATTACAACTTTAAATTTTGAGTCATTTTTATTACTATTATTAACTCACTTATCATAAAATCTTTCATTATAATTTTTTTATAAACAAATTGATTTCACGAAACATATCTCAAAAAAAATTGAACGTTTATTTTTTTATATTTTCTGCTTGTTAATATATTCTCTTATACATTATTCATAACTTATTAAAAAGCTAAATAAATGTTCTTTTCATTTTCAAAATAGCAAGAGAATTACGTGAGAATTTTAAAATGTTTTCTATTTGATTTAAGATTTCACTTCAAAATTTTAATCGTTCTTGACTTAAACTCCCTTATTTGGAAATACAATTAGATGCCTTTGAATACATTAAAATAATAAGTAAAAAGTTATACACAAATTTTAAATGAAATTCCTATGTTTACCTTTTTAAACACATGTAATCTCCTTTTATGTCCGACATACCTCGTTGGATAAAAAATATTTTTTTAAAAAAATTGAGTAGTGTTTTTTATATTATATATTTTAGTTAGTTTATTTTTATTTTTCATTTATATATATATAAGTATGCGTTTGTATGTATGTATAATTACATTAATGTTTAATTACTGCTTTAAAATTGACGAAAAAACATATTTTTTATTGAAACTGTTAAAACATTTTAAGAAAAACTAATCCTTAGATAATGATTTTGATTTCTGTTATATTTTAAAAGAAACCTAAATAAAGTTTATAATAAAATTCATTTATAGTAGAAAAAATAGTCCCTTAAAAAGAATATTTGGAACTTAGTCAAAATAGTGTTATTTTGTTATGAATCAAAAATTATAATTATAGTTCTTACATGAATTTTATTTAAAAAGTAGAGATGGCTCTGTAATTTAATGATACATTTAATTTTTATTTTTAGTAGAATGAGTCATATTTAAAATTGATAATATTAAAAGTATGTGTTTAATTTTGATTTTTAAAATTTGATCTACATTCAAATTATTTTAAAGACTATCTCTTATTATTAATATATGTAAAGATAGAAATTTAACAATTTATTTATAAATTTCTAATTAATTAAGCATTTAACTAAATATACACTTTAAATCTATTAAATGCATATATATTCTAAATGATATTTTATAGAAAAAAAAAATAAAATATATTCTACTCTAACATGACAATTTTTTAAAATAAAGTCATATTCTTTTATATCATGGAATACTATAATAGATAATAATTAAAAAATATGTACTAAAAAAAATCTAGAATACATCTTCAAGTGTTTATAAAAATGAAACTGATGAATTTTAGACGAGGTCACCTGAATATCGATAGACACATCACAAAAAATACGGAATCAATTATCAATCATACATTTCCATCGACTCGCTTTATTAAGTCTACACCCAGTTTTAACAATACGATAATTTTGCATGCACGTCTCAAGTGACATGTTATACACGCAATCCATGTCCTCTTTGTTATTTTCGTATAGTCCCCTCAATACAAGAAAGTCTCACTTGATTCATACGGAGAAAACTGAAATTATCCACGGACATGTGCCGTGCAAAAAAAAAACAATCACACGGCATTTCCCTGCTATTATATATATATATATATATATATATATATATATATATATATATATATATATATATATATATATACGTGTTGAATTATATGTCTACAAGGCATCTTTATATTTTTTCCACATTGTTTAAAATTAACACATTTATACTTCATTTAAATCGATTTCTTCTTATACATCAATTTGGATTAGTTGTTATCAAATTATATACATTCTATTTATATATAAAACATTACTTTAAAAATAAACAGTTTATTAAGAATATCTTTTAAATAATAAAGGGTAATTATAAAATGTAAACAATAATATTTTGAACAAATATTACATTCAGAAACATTTAATATTTAAACAAAATCAACATGAGAATTATAAAAAACGACACTGGAGATATATTAGAAATATTTAAGAAAAAGTATTTTCATTATCAGTTTGTTAATAGTATTCTTAATTTAATTGACAATACTGTTAAAATACTTTCATATTTATATAATATTCTGATATATTTCTTTTTAAATATGCATTTTTTTAAAATATTATGATCTCTAGTGTTAAATTAGTCTCAATTTCGGATTTATGTCAAATTTCGTATATTATGCAATAACCTTGCAATATTATTTATTTAGCACATTATATCTTTATGCAAGTCTTTATAATAAAAATTTATTTTTTAACTTAGAAAATATTTTAATCGGTGATAATATCTTACCTTACATTATTCTGATTATTATAAAATCATTTTTATGAATTATAGAAAATCTATAACTGCGTACATATTTTTCTATTCATGTACTTTAACTGTAATTTAATAAAAAAGTCTTATCGAAATATACCCAACATTGTTTATTTAAATTTATTATGTTTCTATCTGAAAAGTTTATATTTCAAATAGTAAAAAAGATATCCAAAAATCATTTAAGACTCCTACTCGGTCTAGGGCCCGGAAAATTGGGTATTTTTGAAAAAAAAATTAAGTAAAAGATAAAATAACATTGTTTGAGCATTTTAACACTTGTTTAAGTATGCTTAAATAAATTTTTACTTCTATTTTTTTTTGATGTATTGAATATTTGCTATGATTTCTGCAAGCAATATAGTTGGATAAAATCCTGGTCTCCCAGGCAAATTCAACTAGAACAAAAAACCAATGATTTTTATAATCCATAAGTCCTTAATTTCATGAACTACAGACATTTAAAAATCATTATCAATAAAATGGCAGCATATAGAAGAAAAAATGGATTTTTAAGGAGATTTTACTGATTTTTCACGGTAAAAAAATAAAAATAGTAAATATACAACAACATAGTAGATCATACAGTAGAGACAATTCATTGAAAGGTTTATACCAAATTTTAAGTCAATCAAATAATTAGTTTCAGAGTAATGAACACCAGTGTGTTGAAAAAAAACATTTCGAGATAAACGCGTTTAAAGTTAGAAGACAAGTTTGCATATATAATCAACCTTCAAATTTACATGTACAAACCTTCAATTTTCGAAATTCTACATAGTTTCATTCTTTCAAGGCCTTATTCTGCATAGTTCAAACTATTGATTGAAGAAAAAAAAATCGATTTTTTCTACTTTCTAAACCTAGCAGGTCTCTTAAATGTGTTATCGATCTACATTTATGTAATGTTATTGCCCTATATCTCACAATGTCAAAATTATGACAAAAACTCTTATTTATTATTCATTTTAAATCATTCATATAATATATATATATATATATATATATATATATATATATATATATCCCAATATAATATTTAAATTACCTGTGACATTGATAATGATTTAATGATCCAAAAATAGACACACGTCAAGAAAATAATAGATTACGAGAAAAAAAATTATCTGGGTTTGTTTAATAGAAACCAAAATTGGACAAAAAATATATACAAGAAACAAAGTCACAGCATGTGACAAAACTAATATTTGGCATGGAATTGTACAGAAGACTGTAACAAAATGATTTTTTAATAAGGAAATGAATTTGGAATGTTAAACAGATTAAAAGGGAATGCTGTGATATATACCCAACTATATATACATGCATACATACAAACACACACACACACATATATATATATATACACATATATATATATATATATATATATATATATATATATTAAGTAAATATGAATATTATACCTGCTTTAATTATGTTTACTAATTGTCTCCAAAATAGGATATATCAATTAACAAGATTAATGCTTGGACTATTAAGGCCAAAGTATTAGTTACAGCTCTCTCACTGTTTAATTTTTAGATACCATATAGGAATGCTAATTAACTGCATAAAATAAGACGAAAATCAGCATCGGAACTATGTGATTCGTCATCTTGTATTTACATATTAAGTATCAGTGATCATAAATTAGATGTCATCCATTCTAAATATATAAAATAATTATTATTTTTCATTTAATATCATTTATTGTAAAATATATCAATTAATGCTATAAAAATTTTAATTTTCTTTTGTTTATTGCAAAGTTTAAGATTATTGAATAATAATAAATAGTATATTGGAATTAAATTGTGATTTATAAATTAGAAGTAAGAATTGAAACAGAAAATATTTACTATCGAATTCATAACACTTTTTTCTGATTCAGACATTTTTTTATTCATATGTCGATTACCTTGTTAAGTAATTAATATAATGAAGCATGTGTCGATAATCATAATACACATTGACAGAGAGAGCAATCAGATATGATTACGACGTCCTAAAAAAGTATATTTTATTCATATAAAAAAATTAAGTTCGACACATAAAGCGTCTAAGTATCCATCATCAATGCTTTCTATTTTATAAACATCAATAAATCGAATCATTTGTTTTGTCTTAAGGCGTCGCAAAATTTTATGTACATTTCAAGGCCAATATTACTGCCAAACTCTAATTGTGTTTCCGTTTGCGATTTTTTAATAAGCATGTGGATCAGAATAAAATTCTTGATCAATTGTAAGCAATAAGCAACAACAACAAATCGACTGTATAGTAAATGCTGCGTCTCCGCATATGAATATTATGTGGGACTTATTCTTTTTTGCCGACAACCGAAAGCATCTTTTGCGCTTCGGGCTAATATGTAATGTAGGGCGCACGACATGGATCATGTTACGTTTGTATGAATTGTTCTAGACATTAATATAATGGGATTTGATATCTATCTTATTTGATTTCAAATAGATTTGACAAAAGTAAAATGGAAATGTGGACTTGTTTCGCTTATGACCTTTTTATTAGTGAAAATATTTGCGAATTCTACTTAACGATTTAAACTTTTAAAACCAATACCTAGTTTATTCGTCAGGATTTTTATATCGCGTTCTAATTTAATTAAAAAAATAGTAAGAACTAAAGTTCTAAAATCAAAACGTTTTTAAATTTTATTTCTTAAATATTTTAATAATAATAAACTCTTTATAAAATATACATATTTAAATGTATGAAATACATATTTTATAAGTATAAATCGTGGAATGAATTTCACTTTTAATATATTTTTTTAGTTAAATCTTTTCAAAGATATTAAAAAAAGTAATAAATTGAACATTTAAAATATTACATACTTCAAATATATAAAAAATTCGTATAAAACTATTAAAATTAATTCAGTTATTCCATTAGTAATAGAAATCAATTTATCAATTTATTAAAAAAATCTTAAGTATTTGTCGAGAAATATTATAGTTTTTAATTCTTTCAACAAGTTTTTTTTTTAAAAGACAGCATGTTTTCATATATTATGAAATATAAACTATAAATACTTTAATCTAAAAACGTAATTTGATACAAACAATTCTAGTCCTAGCATTATTTTAATATTTTTATGAGAAGGTTATTCTATTAATTCAATTTTATTGATACTATTTGTATGTATGTATATATATATATATATATATATATATATATATATATATATATATATATATATATATGTATTTGTGTGTGTATGTGTATGACTATTTGTAAGTCATATAAAACACAAGAAAGAATTTTAAAAATGTATATAGGTTTTGTTAAAAAAATAAAACATTCATGTTTATAACGGAGTTGAATGCATTAATTAATTTAAATTTCTAATAAAAATTCTAGTCGAAAAATTACAATTTATTCAATTGTTATATTCCAATCATATAGACATTTTTTATGGATTTTTTTAAAAAGAATATCAGTTTTCAAATTGAATTCTAATTAAACAAGAGAGTTATTTTGAAAGAAACGAAAACCGTTTAATTCTCTTTGAAGAAATTGGTATTTGTCTAAAAGAAAATAAAATATGTATTTAATTTTGCAACAATATAATTAAAAGTTTAATTTTTATTTTTTTTATTACTCACATACTTAAATATTTTTATTATTCATATACTTGGTAGTATAGTTTTAGACTTCAATTTTTGTAATATTTTAAGAAATTTTTTTTTAAACAAATTATTATACATCATTTATCACAAAAGTTGTAATTCACCTTCAAAAATAATGAATTATCGTCTAACTTGGGAGGAATTTTATCAATAAATACTGGTATTTTTTTTAGTCAGCAAGTCCATAAATTCGATAATAAATAAAAAACTTTGTATAAACTAGTTCTCATGTAATGTTACAAGTTTCCCAATAATCATTATTTAAGAATCGTAGATCAGTTTGCGATTAACTGCAATATTTTAAAGATTGATATACTTTTTTCAAGAAAAACTTTCCTCAATAGATTTAAACATATTGCTTACAATAGACAAATTGCCAAACATTTTTTTCGACAAGAAGTTCTGTACCTAGGAATCTAAAAATTAAAAACACATTTAATTATATATTTTTTGCGTATTTACTTTTAAAAATGTTTTTTTAATAACAATGGATTTAGAACGGAAAAATGTAAGATTTATTTTTATTTTCAATGGAAAAATGGCTTTCTAATATTTTTTTTAATTCTAAGAAACTTTTCAATAATTATTATTAATATTTTTGTAAAATAAAAAAACCATATATATGTATATATCTATATATATATATATACAATTTTTTTCTTTCTCTCCAAATTAAGATAAAATATACTTAAAGAACTTTCCCCTGTCGTTTACTAATGACATAAAAACTGTATTTTTAACTTGTTACCTCCACCCAATTATTTTAACAGTAATATTCCATGTTCTTCTTTTAGATATTTTTTTTTTATCAAAATATATACATTTACTCTTCAGAATAAGTTACGTTCTTTTCCCTTTCTTCTGATATGTAACGTTGGGTATTAAGAAAAATCTCTTTCAACGTTGACAAGCTCTCTAGGGATTTAACTCTCCTATCGTTGACTGAAATTTGATAAAACTGAGATTATTGAGAAAATACGGTATGATTACATAAAAGTAAAATAAAAAAAGAATATTTTATATTTGGAGAACGTTTGTGAAATCAAATTTTATTTAATATTTACTGCGAATTGATATAAAAGGTATTGTTTCTTTTTATAATCAATAAATACGGAATTTATCATAGAAAAATTATCAACTTCTTCTTATTGACATTTTGCCAAACAAATCGAATAATAAATGTAAACCGAATCGTAATATTTTCTTTTTATAATGAATATTTACTTATATATTTATAATATATTATTTTTATATACAATCTATAATATTGATATTTTGAAATAAAAAGAAAGTTATTTTCATCGTGAATTCTATATATTTGTTAGTTAATATTCTCAAAATTATCTATTATAAAATCGCTATATAATTATTTTTTTTATTTCGAACCAGTCAACAAATCACTAATAATATTAACCATCAAAATATATTACATTATATGTTATTGTAATATTATATTCTGACAGTAAAAAGGTGTTTTAAAGATTTGTTAAACAAATATGTTGTAGCCACTCAATTGTCAAGTACAAAAAATGTCTTCTTATACATGTACAAGTAATACGATCATTGACACAGTTTTGTAATCAAAATATTTTTAAAACGAACACAATATATCTACTTAAGTGTAAATGATAAGATCATATTTACTTGTTAAATATTTTTTTGTTAAAATTTATCGTGTGCCAGTGATGATTTATAAAAAAAGTGCATAATGTTTTTTATTTATATTACATTATGAAAACTTTCTTGTTCCTTAAAAGATATTTGTATGTTGTTTTAGTGAGAAATTTATATTCAATTTAAAAAATTAATGTTTGTGTGAAGTACAAACTTATGTATGGAATTTATTTTTAAAATATTAAAAAGTGTATATGGGTTTATACAAAGTATCTAGGACACATTTTTATAAGTTTTGTAAATAAAACATAAATTTATTTGCTGTTTGCTAAAAGCAAAAATTTTTATTTTCTTCTAAACGAGTATAACTTGCCAGTTTGCTTAATGGATTTATTTATTTACTGTAAAAAAGAATTCATTTCTTAAAACTGTGTTATAAATTGAAAACATTTTCAGACAAATAGTATACAACACATATTAGATATTTACAACAAATATATTTAAATCGTTTGTATTTTTATACTAAATCTTGAAGATAAGAAATGTCAGATGAGAAACATAAGAATTGCATTAGAGACACTTGTAACCATTATTCAGATTATGATCTTTTCGAAAATCTGACAATTATTTTCATAGTGTTGTTGCTTGCTTTCACAGAAATATCAAATATCATTTTTTGTACAATTTTGTGTTACAGTGTCTACGATATGATCTTTTCTTTCTTAATATGTAATTCGTCATTGTCACGTCTAATTTATAATTATTATTTATTTCAGTAGTGCATAATAAAATAGAAAGCTATTCAATTTGTTTAAATGTTACTAGATTAAACACTTTTTATCCACATTAATAACTGACAGTTATTAAGTAGTTTTAAGTTACTTGTTTTATACGCACCTATAAATATATATATATATATATATATATATATATATATATATATATAATATCTTCTTAAAAATAAAATAAACAAAGAACTAAACAAAACCGTACTTATATTACAAATCAATGCTACTAACTATAAAAAAATTGAAAGAAATCTCAAGTGATGAATAAAATCTCATCACGTTTATCAAAAAGATAAATATTCTTCTTTTTATTATATATATATATATATATATATATATATATATATATATATATATATATAACCGACATCTGATCGAAAATCAATGATACAAAAATTATCTTTATTTTATTTCTTATAAAAACATGTTTAAACTGTTTCATTTATTACATGCATTTATGCGGTTCTGGTCAGTAATATCATTTTAATTAATT
Organism: Acanthacorydalis orientalis; assembly: GCA_034766995.1. Classification (NCBI taxonomy): domain Eukaryota; kingdom Metazoa; phylum Arthropoda; class Insecta; order Megaloptera; family Corydalidae; genus Acanthacorydalis; species Acanthacorydalis orientalis. The sequence continues at coordinate 11,887,249 of CM068314.1, forward strand.
TATACTCTAAATGCGTACTTTTTAATATCATTCGGTTTTTTTTATGATATAAATTTATACTACTTGTACGATGGTATTCTTTTTTAGTTCGTAATATTGTTCAAAGAATTTGTATTGAAATTGTTTACGATTTTTAATTTCAATGAAATGTTTTTTGCGATGAATGAAACTCGAAACATGTTTGATAAATAATATCGTTTACATTGCTTGGAATTGTTTGTTTGTTTTTTTTTAATTCCATTGAAATATTTTTTTATATTTATTTGAAAACTCGTTTAATGCAGGATATCAGTTTAACAGTTCTTTGTTTAGTATTAACAGTTCTTTATTTAAAATAGAATCAGTTATAAGTACTATACATTTTTTTTAGAAAATTTATATCTTTATATGATCAAAGTCATGCGTATGTGTATGTATGTATGCAAATAGTCGGTAAGTATTTAAAAAAAATATTTCAATCTATAGCCTTATTCATAAAAAAAAATCTTTCGACCAACTGTATAGAAATTCAACTCCATTATTCAATATATAAAGTATCTATAGAACTTCCGGCACACAAACCATTTACCGGATAGCTAAGAAAATGTAAATTGTATACGAATGTAAACAGAAGAGTCTTTCTTTTTTCCGTCCAGTGACCAGACGAATGGTAGCGAGCCGTATGACCAGTGTGTTCACCGTAAGACACGATATAAATAATCAATGTTACATTAGATACATTCAAGGACTCTTAGCTTCTTTGTCAGCGGCATTGAAATAGTGTGCGAGGACCATAACAGGAAACCCGTCCTGCGCCAACGGACCGGTTGTCGTTGGTGGCGGCATCTCTTGTGAACTGGTCGCTACCGCACCAACAGAGTCATTGGACAGTCGCGTTAAACAAAGGGGTAATAACTTCTAACCTAGTTGGTTGTATGTTGACACAACTGAACAGAGGTTGACGATACCATTATTCAAAGACATCGAGGTGCGTGTTGATAATATCGATGAGGATGTAATACGGTCGCCGATGTAAATTATTTTGTAGCGTTCGAGTCGTTTAATGAATGCCATTGATATTTATTTATTGACATTTTTTCCAGAAAGACAGGTGTTGAAAAAAGTTCAAATAGAACAAACATTTCAATAAATAAATAGACTACTTGTAAGAACTAATTACAAGGCAAATTGTTTTACTGAAATTCATAGTTAGTTCCACCTCTTCAATAAAAATATTCTCTGAAATTATTCTATTTTTGAATTATTTGTCAAAATATTCAATTCATATTTTTTAGAATATTATATATATATATACACACACACACATAAGATTTCTATTTCTAAATTTTTTTACACTCTTTAACCCATTCACTGCCAACCACGAACGATTTCGTAATTTGCCCTATAATTTTGAATTAAATTGACTTGCTTTATGGGTTTTTCCCGTGAGGATAAATACACATCTGTATTACTGATTGTAGCTAGATGTGATTTATTAAGCGATGATCATTGCAGAATGAAACAAAATCAAAAGAGAACTTTTGTATGAAAAGGTTCATAAAATAAACATTATGAGATATCTCGTAACCGGTTTCAGTAAGCCATAATTAACAAAATTGTTAAGTTTCATATCTTTTTTAACGATTATCCATAACCATAGAGCCACCTTAAACAGTAGTTTGGACACATAAGGAATATGAATGTTGGAAAAGATGTATGTATGTGTATGTTTTGGGACCCGCGTGCGGCCCCTGAGCTCCAGTTATCCCACCCTTGTAATATACGCTGTATTAAAATTAATAAAGTGGTATGTGAAAATATTTTTAATTTTTCAACGTAATTAATATTTTAATTGATATATTATTATTATTATTATTTAATCTGTATACGATTTAAAATTTATTTATATAGATGGCATCCTGATCATAAAATATTTACTGAAACCGACACCAAATGCAAATTTATGTTTTTATTTGATATCGTTGTCATAAAACTCTTATATTTACATACATCCTTTACATATATTGAACTTGTATATCTACATATATAAACTGTACATAATACATATTGAATAAGTTCATAAATCGCTTTTAAATAAGTCACAAAAGCAATTCATCAATATACTTCAAACGTGATATATTTACGTTACGTTCATTAGAAAATGATTACTTATTTGTACGACTAATGTGAATCAATTTTTTGTATCCTTGATGGGCGAGACCACTCACGTTTGTGTTTACTTTGAACTAATGGCCGATGACAAGTAAATGGTAGTTGACATACCTTAAACCGTGTACCTTATGTATTATATAAATACATACACAAATATATAAATACATATATATATATATATATATATATATATATATACCCATTTTACATGTTGCTGACAGTATATGTCAATGCTGTATAGAATAATTTATTACATTTCAGTATGACACCTGTCTTAATTATCTGAAACGTCATGTTTTTTATTTTATATATTTAAATTAATACCTCGTCTTAAGTCTCATTAATATAATGTCAACTTTTTGAATTAATGAATATATGTAACAATAAGAACATATTATTAATAAAGTATAATATTTTCAGCTTTAATTTTAATCATAAAATTAACATTCGATTTCTTTAATTGAACTATAATTTGTAAAAAAATTGGTTTCTTTTCAAAAAAAAAATATGTATATAAATATGATAAAATTGAAAGAACATGTAAAAAAATAACAATCAAAAATATTTTAAAGACATTTACATCAGCGTGGATGAAAAAGATTATTTTTTTATGGATCCGCTCTAGTTTTACTAGTGTTGACAAAAAATAATCAATTAATTCTATTTGTGTATCATGTAAACAAAATCTTTACAAGAAAAAAATATTAAGCAAAAGTTATGTCTGTACGAACATCATTATATGCTAACTCATTAAGTCATTATATATAGTAATATAATTTTTTTTACTTCATTTCTCTTAAAGAATTCGTTGCAGCCTCAAGTTATTACTGAAATGCGTGTCACTAAAAACTAAATAATACTTATTTAGTTCGCAATCATTTGGTTTTAGTAGAGTAACGAACACATTAATTCTATTATACTTTATTTATTTACTTACTTTCATTCGCGAAAATGTTAATTAAAATATAATAAAATTAAATACTGTAACCCGTTTTGTTGTTGTTCGATCATAAAAAAATGTAGCAAGTTAATTAAATTCTAACTTTTTTCTGTAACACTTTATAATAATAAATAGTAAATGATTTTAATAATTGACCCTTCATTTCACTATTTCTTTATTTTATTGAAAAAAATATTTTTTTAAAATTTGTTGGTCCCGCAATGAAGAAAAAATAATCGAACATGTTTATATCAATTCATTTTTTATTCAAAAAATAATTTATGTTCCATATGTCTTTTCACCACTATTTGCATGTTCAGATTCCGGTTTTCAGATGTCTGTTAATCTTAAATTAGACCATGTGCAATATTTGTTTTTAGAAAAGATTTACTACAAATATATTGTGAATGAGAGAAAAATTCAGATGTAAATCAGTAATAACAAAAAAGTATAACCGTCTTCTCTAAAAAAAAACTTTATTTTTGTATATTTATAACTTTTTCATAAAGAAAAGTCAGTGGATTTTATAGATAAGTTTTTCAAATCTTATAATTAATTCTATAGATATTTTACTTCACTCAAGGATAAAAAAACATGATGTTGTTTGAAATCTCGTTAATAATTTTTGTTAATTACAACTTCTACAATTTAGATACAAAAAGTTATAAAAATTCACTATACTTAATTATAATCATTATCTATATAATTATAATGTTTGTTTAATACTCAACCTCTGTCTTGCTATTTCAAACACTCAGTCCTTTTTATTATTTTTAAACGTATAAATTTCATTAGACTTCACAATTTCCCTTTCCGTAAAGAAACCGAGACTTTAATGTATGATTATTTAGTATACGATAGCAATCTTCGAAATGATTCGTCTCCTCACGAACTCTTCAATCTAATGTTCCATCTATTTGATTCATCCAGGTAGTCATCAGTAGAGACTAAACCAATAATGCACTTAAAGTCATAAAATCGTGATTAAAATAAGAGAAAACCATCGATGTTTTACATTTCAACACAAACAAATCTGGAACGCGTTAAAATGTATTTCGTATTCACTCTGCAATAGCATGAAGAAATTGTATTTGATTCTGTTTGGTAAAAACGAATATTGCATTTTGATTGTGGGTATTTTACAGCAGCTTAAAGTTCGTCGCTACTAGAATAATTATGGCTGTAAGCGTACTCGAGTCTTGACTAGTGATAAGCATACTATTTGACTTGATCTTTCACTGTTTCGTCTTGTATGTACATATTTTGTTAACTGGATGTACGGCGGATGAATGAATAAATAATTATAAAAATAATTATCACGGAAAATAGATTTGTATTCATTTATATAACTGAGAAATAAATATGCGAACAGTGAAGACATGTTGTATAATATTTAATCAATTTTCTTAGATTGCAATTTTGTATCTGGTATTTTTTTTCTGTTAATAAATATGAAAGTTCTAATGTACGTTTGGTAAAATTTCAACTGTAAATATCTAAGATACTTAAATAAAACTTAATATCAATTCGAATGAAACTGTAATGATTCAAAACATTTACATTCGTCAATAATTATTTTTTAAAAAAAATATATTACATTAAAATTATTTAGACAGTTCAGAAGTCAGAAAGTGTACCTCATTAAATATCTGATAAGAATGTCGAAAGATTTAGTAAATATAAATACAAGTGTATTATATTTTTTTATATATCATTTATTGGAAAGTTGATTAACTAATGACATTCGTTTTGACATTTACAAAAATATTTGCACTTGAAAGGTTTGAAAATTTTTATAGTTTTGATTTTTAATAAATGTATGTTTTTTTTTATTCCGAATTCAACTCATTCAGAAACGAACGTTTATTTAATTTATATCGAAGTTATTCAATGAAAATCTAATCTCATTTAAGTATCATTACAAGATAATTAAAAAAATATGTATATAAATCAGTAAAAAGTATTAAATTGGTAGAAAAAAAATTGCAGTTTATCCCCTTCAAATTCATATACATTTTTCGCTTTTTTAATTTTCCTAGCTTTTTTAAGTGATCTGACTGTTGGATGACTAACACCTAACTTTTATGCAAGCTCTCGAATTATTGTGCGTGGTTCTGATTCAACTAATGCTTAAATTTAGTTATAAACTGAAGAAGTACACCCGCAACCTTACTTATCTCCGAGGCTCTCGTTCCCAGCACGATTTTTTTAGAATTACCATTGCACCGCACTTCCTTAACAGTAGCCACACCAAAAGCATCGTTAAGTTTACGAGCAATTTTTACTACTTTACTATCTGTTTTGAAATTGCTCTTATTTGCTTCTTTTCCATCTTTAATTCAATAGCTCATTTTGAAGTAAAATTAATAATAAAACAAAAATCGATGTAACCAAAATACAGACTGAAAAATGCACTTTGAAATGATATTATCATGAACACAATAAAATGACACTTTCATTGAAAAAATTAATGTTAGAATTCAGAGAACATAAACCGTAATTATTTTTCTACCAACCTAATATGTTATAAATTTTTACTTGAACTCAAACACATGAATCACTAGGTCGATATACTGACTCTCGACTATGAGCAATTATGATAGTACTATTTTATGTAAAAATCTATTCTATTAAATTATAATTATATATTTTTATAGCTGTGTTCCGGTATATATATATATATATATATATATATATATATATATATATATATACATATATATATTCTTCATGATCTTAGTTCTGATAAATCGTACGATTCATTTACCATAGCTAGTTTTGACACTTGAACCATCTTCAAGTATTTTCTAAACAAATTAATTGCCTAAACTCTGCCTAGAAATATATAAGGAGCTAAAAAGAAACATTTTAGATAAAAATGAAGAATGATCCACTGAAAACTAAGACTACCAGAACAATATTTTTTAATCTATAACAATGTTTAACATTAATCAGTTGCAGACAATAATAACAAGGTAGATAGAAAATCAGACTAGTAACCAATTTAATACAATTTAAAGCAACATCTCTAAAATATATCATCTCTTAATAAAATAATAGGCTAGTACATTTTTTTTTTAAAAAAAAACTAAATGAGAAATTGACCTTCTTGTTTCTCATAGATCAATATAAATTTATTTCCTTTTATGAATGCATAGATGCACGCCTTCATTTTACCCGGATGACATAGTATCAAAAATATGTTGCCATTGACCTTTCATCTTTTGATTACTGATGTTAATTATCTGAAATTCCTATTAAAGATACATTAACAATGACCGGAATATATCCAAATGTATTTAATATTAAGTGCTCATCAAGTCAATCGCCAATTAGTGATATTCCTTAATGATCGTTTGTATTCAAATTAATTTAATCCGACAAATTAAAAATAAACATCTCTCTGTCTTTTTCATATAAATATATATATATATATATAATGATACTGTTATTTTATTATTTAGCAGTTGAAATAATTGTTTTTGTTAATGAAATAAATATACGTTCAGATATTTTTTACTTTCTTATCAAAAATGATACAAAACAGGTGCATTATATTGAATGACAATGTCATGCGATTCTCTTATACGTACTTGAAAGTAGATCTTTATAATACGTAACAAAAAAATATGCATAACACGCTATTATTTTATACGTTGTTTTAAAACCCCGCAAGAGATGAAAGTTGCAAATGCTAAGTAACGTTTAATACATGCAAAAAGTGAGAAAACTCGATTAACATCATAATCATATTGTTGTAATACATTGTGTACAAGTGAATTGTTGAAAAAATATAATAATAAAGATTAAATGATAATTTTAATAATTCTTTTAAGGTTTGTTTCGAATTTAACACGTTGTAAGTTTGTAAAACAATGACAATGAGTACATGTTAATAGTTGAAAAAAAATAAACTAGCAGAATTAAAATACTTATAATGTATGAACAAGTTTAAAATTTTCTTTTATTCTTCTTTAAATAAAGCGAGAGCATATAAAATTTATTCATAAAAATAAATCCTTTATGATAGAATGAAACTATTCGGTATGCATATATAATATCACACAGAAACGTGACATAAAGTTCAAAGAAGAGCTGCACGATTCAAAATAAATAGACTGTATATATTTGAGAGACTTATGGTTTTTTGTTCTTTTTGAGTTGTTAATACAAAAATACAGTTATCTGTTGACAGTAACATCAAATAAGTTTAATTTCAAATATTTCGCATTAGACTACTTAAACGAATATTTTAAACGCTCAATCAACTTGTATCTCGGCGCATTTTAAATAAAATGACTAAAAAAATGTGTATTATCTATTATAGTTTACTATTCTCATCATTTTAATTAATTTTCTTATTTTTTGTGTACATAATTGATTCGTAAACTAAATATATTTATAATGAAGATAATATAATATTCAGTTGATAAATTGAAATATATTTGATACAAATGTATTTTAATATAATTCTGTCTATGTGGCTAAAGTCATTTTCACAAATGAATTGTTTTTCATACCAAATTTTTCTTGATCAAAAATGTTCAATAAAACATTATTAATCATTTTTGGTCCTTTCTTTTATATGACTATCCATGCTGATGACATCACCATTAGAGAATTTATAAAACATCTTTTTTTGAAAAAAGAAAAAAATTGTGAAAGTAAAATAACAACGTTCATTAACAATTAATAACGGTTTTCTTGAATATTTTTTACAAAACCTTGTAGCATCATTATTGTTAAGTGACAAAGATGTTAATAAATTATCTAGCAGTTCTAGAGATACACAGTTTAATAACATCTAGATTTATTTACAATACAACAAACACTAGATGTTTTATTAAAGTGTTCAGCAGACATCATGTGCAAGGTTAAATATAATTGCAATAATCTTCGAAGTGACATATATAAGCACGGCCTTTAATATAAAATTGAAATATTTACAAGTTAAAAAAATCAGTGTTGTTCATTTCCATGAGAAAATTAAGTATTTATATAATTTAAAAATCCAAATATAAATAGAAACAGTTCTTTATAGTTAATTTTTCAATCAAAATAGAAAAAAAATTCAATGGGGTTCTAGAATTGTTACTAAATTCACTTTCACAAATTAATTTTTCTATAACTCCTTTAATCACATTTTTTTTTCTAATCAGAAGTGTTTAATTACTGATTATTTATCATTTTTGATATTTAATTCCTCGTATTTCAATGGCAATGCTGTAATCTATAGAGAGTTGAAAACTGAAAAATATTCCTTTGTAAGTTAAAAAAAAATCTAAAAATCTCCTAATTAGTATTCAAAAATGTAATATTTTAATAAATAAAGAACTTATAAGAGGTAGATTGTGCTGAAAATAGTAAAAAATATCTCATAAATCAATTTTTAATCTTATTTATAACAATAGTAGAGAAAAAGCATTTCAAATGAAATTATTTTTAATAATTGAATAAAAATATTGATTAAAGATAGTCTCAATGTTTATATTAATTTTGTTTGTTTCAGGTGAGTTCAACTAAACTTTTTCTTTTTTTGGTAAGTCATTCAAGTGTAAATAATTGTTATTTATTATTTATACACAACTTGAAGATTTAAATGTTATTATTGTACTTTTTCTATAACTACTACACAAATATTTCTAGGAAATAGTGATTGAATACATAGTTGGAGACATATCACTTTCCACACTTCATCATTTACATGGTCCATTACATATAATTATTGACACAGTCTAATCAAATAGGCGTATGTATAACAACCACTGATCCGTAACAATACACAAACATCCGTTTATAAATACATTATTTCTGTTAATAATGTAATAGTCATAATGTTTATCGGTATTTGATGTATTGAACTTTAGATTTCAAATAAATATTTATAGTGTTTGTTTCATTTTTAAAAATTATTGACAGGAGTTTACACGTTTATAAACGATTAGAATTATTTAAAAAATATTAATTTTTAAACTTCTGTTTTCTCTCTATATAACAATGTTACATCTATTCTTGATATGTCGTGAAATTGATATTCTTGATATCTATTGACATTTTCCACACCCTAAAATATACAAATGGTATTGTAGAATGTTTTACACAGAAAACATGAAATATTTATTTCAATTTCGTGGAATGAAAATGATATTAAAATCGATTTAAAATATTTCATACACTGAATTAGAGTTAAAATATATGTCTACATTATTATACAATTATACAGCTGTATTTCAGTCATTCAATTAAAGCTTATTAAAAAATATATTTATTAAAATAATTGAACAAGATGACAAGTTGTATTTCTATACATTATTTAACAATAACGAAATAATACTTTATATATAGCATTTAATTAAATTTATCATACACAATCACTTTCATTAATTAGCATTCAGATAATTATTCCGTATGAATGGATTCTTTTATACAGAATAATTACGAATCAATTGAACATTACAAATCAATAAATACATAATTAAATATATTGTTGCTTATATATTTGTTTTCTCGACAGCTCTTTCAAAGAATTACTGTTCTAATTTCTCCATTGTAAGACCTAGTTTCTTTGAATCAATACCGATACAAGCATCGATTTCAATAGGTGATTTAACCAGATCCATGAATCTTGAGATCGATATTTACATATGCAGTGTTTGTAAATCGCTAGTCATTCTGTCGAGTTCAGTTTACTAAACATACAACAAAGATTTATTTCAGTATGATTTATTTATGCATTCAATGCACACACACACACACACGTATATATATATATATATACATGTATGTATATATATATATATATATATATATGATTTTGAATTTATAAATTCAAAATTAATTAAATAAAACCTTTGCATTTTTATTTTTTTCTAATTACAATCAATTGTGATATAATTGTTTTATAAACTTTAAATGCTACAATGTTTCATATTAAATATATATGTACATATTCTCATGCCATAAACTTATTACAAATTCTGAATATAATCTGCAAAAACAGTTACAAATACTTAATAATCCCGTATTTTTATAATAATATCTATAAAAAATAATTACATGGATCGTACGTATTAATTAAAAATGCATCAAGTGAAAGCATTAACTAGTTTATGTACGCAATGCAGAAAATGCATCAGTTTTACATTGAATGCATAAATACATGTTTGTGTGTGAAAATTATACGTATGTGAAACCGTTTAATTTGCAGCCGTGTGAAAAAGTATTCTAAACGGTTATACTCGTCCCATAATGATGAACGGTTCCTTGTAAATTATGACGGATTGATTAATGTATCGTAACATGTACAATATATTCAGATTTTGGGTCAAAGGGCTATGCGAATTATGATTATTAGAGTTTAAAAGTCTACTATCAATGATTAGATGTCATTTATCTTCAATATTTTATAAAGTTCAGATATTCACCTTGTATTCAATTCTCACTATATTAACATATTAATAACATATTTTAATCGTATATTACCAGGGAGAAAGATTGAAAAAATCTCACCTTTTTCTGCTATAATCCAATTACAAACGTAAATACATTATAAGTAAATACATTTACTTATAATGTATTTACATTATAAGTAAATGTAAATAGATTTACTAAAAATTATTTGAATATAGAAATAAATTAATAATAAAAATAATTATTAATCAATTATTGATCATTTTTTATCAGAAAAACTTTTTGTGATTTTGGAGTAAAGGGAAAATTAATTTGTAAAGTAAATTAGATCGAAATTAATGTTTCTTAATGGAGGTACTAATGCTCTGAAAGAGAGATTTAAAAGTCTTAATCAAAGATTAATTTGTCATATTGTTTAGAAAGATACTATTATTCTTTAATAAGTGTTATTCTCATCAAGGGGACTCAACTGAATCTCACAGAAATAATTTTTATTTTAATAAATTTGGAAACGAATATAATTAAATTAGTAAAGATGTATGAAACATAGGAATCTCCTTACATTAGTTTGTTTAAAAAATGAGTAACTAATAAAAAAGATTAATATAATTTACAAACTTCTTATATTCATCTTTTATATTACAATAAAATAACTATACATTTTTTCGAAATACAGGCATCGATTTCAATGATAGTAAATTTTACACAATAAATTAACATCAAGTGATATATAAAGTATTTATTATAGAGAAGAGGGATTTAGCTGACCAAGGAGTAGAACTACTAATCACATTAAAGCTTTTAAACATTCAATAAATGTAATTTTATAAATTTCTGCTATTGTGATCTATTTAATATATATATATATATATATATATATATATATATATATTAACAATTGTATACAAATCTAATTATCTAATATATATATATATATATATATATATATATATATATATGAATGATTATGCATATATAAGTATGTAAACAATTTATACAATAATATTCAAATTAATTCAAATTACACTGTTCAAACATATCACAAGTAAGTCGCACGTAATTAACCCCATCCGACATCTAACAAAGAAGGAAGTGAAAAAAATATATAAACACCGCTTCAAACATGTCAAAAACTTGTGTATGTATCCTCCCACATAGACAAAAGTATACCCTGTTATTTACTTTATTCGGATTATACTGATAGGTTCAAGTTTTATAATGTCAGATTTATATACAGACTGATTTTTAAACAACGATTAATTTTATTTCTTCGTATTTACTTTTACATTTTTGTTAAGTATGAAACCATTTATTTTGACATTCTAAATATTGAAATCTATATCAATAAACTTTATTATTTTATTAGGTATATACATATATATATATATATATATATATATATATATATATATATATATATATAAAAGTACGAATATCTACATTTTTTTAAATCATTCTGTATATAAGCGTTAGAAAAAAATCACTGTATCATAAGTTTGTAAAAACTGTCCATACCACACATTGGCTCTAAGTTCACCCCATGCGGGGTTATTGTTGTCTGTGGCAGTTCGGGTGTATATGTATATATGTCCAACCCACCCAGTCTCGACCTACCGCGAAGGTGGCACTAAAATAGCCTCTCGGCTAACCAATATTATACTGTACAACAAACACGTATACTCATTCAATGTAATTGTATACCCATATAATATAGGGGATGGACGTCCTATATGCACTGGACGGTCTTTGTATTCAGTGGCGTAGTATGAGTGTAAAATAGAATATTACTAACATGCTTGCACGGGCAGTTCTTTAGAATTGCATTGGTTATTTATTGATAAGGGTTGATTTTTGTTGAAGTACTATTATATTTTTTAACAATAAAATTATTTGTTAGACGTATATTATTTTGTAAGTATGTATGAGGTTGTATATATATATATATATATATATATATATATATATATATATATATATATATATAAAGTTTCGGTTATTTAAAAAACGTTACAAAAAGAATAAATATTTTTATTTTTCAAAAATCACTATGATAAATCTTAAAACCAGATTTGAATTAATTTCCATCTAAATGGAATCATTTTATTTTATTTAATTATTATTTACTTATTACTTTATATACGAACTTTTTTATATTTAAAAAGTTGATCCATGATATCAATTTATGTCTTTTCCTTTATTCGTTCAGAACTAGGATACACATAATACTTAGAAATATAATATTCATTTTAAACCATTGTTGAAACCGAAGTCATGAGTTTAAAATACTTAGTCGTAGTTATCATACCATATTTCATGTTTAAATACGATACGAATACTGTCAGTCGAAAATCGTGTATTAGCATTGATAACTTATAATAAAAACAAATTCAGTGACATGAAACATTGATTGTTTGTAATATGCGAGTTCAGTGCAAGGAAATTGACAAATATCACGTCCCTGTACTATGAATTTTGGTACAAACTGTCTAAGTTTTTAATATTTTCAATCTTAAAGATTAATAATATACATATTAATGTAACTATACGCATTTTTCTCTGCTTCTTTTTTAAAAGAATAATATTTCTATTTATATGAAAATATTTCTCTATTGAATAAAAATACATTTTTTTAATTGTGTGCATAAAAGAAAAATACTTGTATTCCTCTTTCTAACATTATATATATATATATATATATATATATATACATGTGTGGCAGAATATTTATATCCTTTAAAAATAGCCCACTGTAAATGTACAAAACACCGGAGGTGTGTTTCAGTAAAATTAAAAATAAACACACCACAAATTTTCCACGGTATCATAATTCATACAAAAGTACACCACTGAAAATATAAACGGTAAATAAACGGACAAAAATAAAACAAGTGATCTATTGCTAGTATACTACAGTACATTTAACAAAATACTCATCTTCAATAAAAAAAAATATATATTTAGGGTGTGTTTATATATTTTTGTATAAGCATATATTTACAGCTACGTATTTTTCGTACCCTGTATCATGGTTCACTTCCCAGAATGTAGCGACTATGGTAAGTCAGTTTATGTGATGTGACAGGTGGAAAAGATGCATATGAAAGATAAAATTAAACGTGTTAGGTATGGATTTGTTCGGTTCACGTGCGTAATTGTGTGAGAAGACAACAGTTCTGGAGATGATAATTCTGTTTCAAGATTTTTTTGTTAAATGTATGGTGAAAGATAATTTTAATTACATGCCAATATATATATATATATACATACATACATACATATATATATATATATATATATATATATATATATATATATATATATATATATATATATATATATATATATATATATATATATATATATATATATATATATATATATATATATATATATACAGGTATAAATATATGTGCGCACGACGACAATTGAAAAAGTAAAAGAGATTTTTAAGAAGTAAAAAAACTTATTCTATATACAGGATTTTTATTAAGGTTCTTTTTCTATAGAATTCATCTAATTGCTATGCGCTCAATCAAACACTTGATGAACTTTTAAATTCCGTCCTAGAAAAAAATGTTTAAATTTCTACTCAGCCATGAAGCCGTGTAAGATTGAGCATTGTTTTGGAACAAAATCACGTCCTTCATAAGTTTTCCAGATCTCTTGAATTTGATTTTTGGTTTCAGTACCCGGAAAAGTTCACAGTAGCTGTCACTATTTATTATATCACATTTAGGTGTGAATTGAATCTAAATTGTATCTTCCATATTCCAAAAAAAAATAATTGTTAGGTCCTTCTTTATGTAAATCAGACTATTATTTTTATATATTAATGATGAATTTTATTAATAAAAACCTCATACTTATCACACAAAATTTATTGAAAATGTAAGAGTAAAATGTGTGAAAAAGTTTTAAAATTGTTAAACAGATTAAATTACTTTCATGTTTCGATTGTTTTCGATTCTAGAAGAGATGCGATCCGTTTGTACATAAAATATTTATAAGTTCATCACATGTCATTTCATGTTTAAAAACGGTGACATTTAAATTTAGACATACATGTTTGTCGCAGCTGCAGTTCATCACTAGAAGTTAATTCGTATTAACAATTAACAATTATTATTTTAAGATAGACAAATTATCCTGTCAGTAAAATTAGAAATGATATACGAAATGCAAAGCATCCGGAGGTTAGAAGATGCGACAGGAAATTGAATGAATGTTTGGTTGTTAAAATAACAGCCAACAACCATCCACATATGTATCTGTATATAAAATCTACACGCACGTACGGTATTCAACACGTACATAAATACTTTTTTACACAGTATATATACTCGTATATATGTTTGTACACATCATTGACTTTATTTTTGGACGAGCATTAGATACAAAATAAAATAATACTACATGAATTTGCATTCAAAGCACTTCTCATCCGGTACAGGGTGCGTACCGAAGTACGTAGGTACAACTACAATCTATTGTATTTCAAAAAGAATAGCTATCATGTAACAATATTCGACAATGACGATATTTTCATTACACGGATGTTGAAGTTAATAAACGTTGATTTGTGATAAACTTATAATTTTATATCAGTGGGTCATCACCCTGAACGTTTTGAAACATTGATTTTTATTCTAGGTAAATATTGTTTTTAATTAATATTTATTTTCTGCACGCTTACCATCTAAATTCATACGAGAATCTATTCATATTTTTTTTAAATTATGAATTGTAGTGTAACTTTATAAAAAGTAGTTATTGAAATATAAAAATATATATTCGGAACAAAAATGAAAGTACTGTAGAGTGAAAATTAGGAAAACCTATTTTTCTGTCTAAACAAAATTTAAAGTACGTTGAACTGTGAGGAAAGCTATTTATCTTTATTGTTTCTTTTATATCATTTTCATTTGAAAAACGTATTTCCCTCGTTGATGCTTAGACAGTGTAAAAAATAGAGGGATTGAATAAGTTTCAGCTTACATAATCTGAGTTTATAATTTGTTTAGTAAAAATACAGTTTGCTAATAATAAAATACAATTATATTCTTTTTATTTTCTATATTAATTTTTTCTGTATACTTTTCGAATCATGTAATTGAAATAAAATATGCACAACTACATATATGTATCATTAAAAAAGTCTGGTAATTTCAAAATTGCATGTTTTATTTACTATAAGATATTATTCAATTCAATCAATCTAAAAATCATAAATAATCTTTATAGTCAAAAAATCGCGTATTAAACATTTTTTAATTAATTATATTTATTGAAACAAGAGCTTTTGATACTATGGCTAAATTCACTTTCACAAATAAATTTTTCATCCCCTTAGAAACCAAAGAAATAAATATTTTTGAACAAAAGAATCAATGATTAATTATTAGTTATACACATTTATTTGGTACCTTTTTTTATAGAAATTAAATGTTTACGGAAAAATGGAATACATTTCAATCCTCAAAATATCTTTAATCAATTTATATAATTTTGTTTCATCTGTCAAGTAACGAATCCCTTCCCGAATAAAAGATGGCGTCTTTAAATCGATGAACTCATAATGCATTTTCAGTCCTCTTCCACTATTTTAGCAAGTTGAAAAATCATTTCCGCTGCTTCGACGACATTTTTTTCAGCTGCAATAAGAAAAATATGCAATGTCTAATATGTTGCTTTTCGGACGCTATCGTGTTCACTACTGTTTTGTGAGGTTATACCAATTGCTTGGCCAAAATATATAGTGTTTTTAAATGTCAAGGTTGTCAATTCAAAATCCTAAAACGACGAGAAAATAATTTAATTTAAAACAGAGTTATTTATCAATTTTAATAATTTTAATAACGATTCCATCAAAATTAGAATACCATCCTCAAAAAGCTAAGAAACCAAAAAAAATATTTTTAAAAATTCATAAAAATGTGTTTTGCGAGGAAATGAATACTTCATTTACGGAAGGAAATATTGTTTGAATTAAATTAAAAATAAAACGTCATTTTTACTTTGTTATTTTAGAATTAAGATCCTATTAATGTTTATCAATACTTCTTATATATATATATATATATATATATATATATATATATATATATATATATATATGTGTGTGTGTGTGTGTATATGATATGTAGATATGGCTTATTATTAATTCATAGTGAAATGAATCGATAAATAAAAACACCTATAAATACCAACCGTTTCTCATTTCTATGTTACTCTTACTGAGTTTCGAAACTTGTCTTAATTTTTCCTATACAAAATTCATTTACATATCAGTTCATGCTAGATCGTGATCATTACTTATCTATTCAGATAAATCAACCGAACAAAATTCAAATTAATTTCATATTAATCGAAGGATAAATGAAAGCTCTCCTAATTTACATATCGATTCTAGGTACTTTGCAATGAAAGATCTGATTGAAATCTGTACTAATGTATTTCGAAAAAGTAATTTATTTTAAAACACTCTTTCCAGTGCTAGTTTATTATTATTTTTTAGTTAGAATTATATTCGTTCAGCAGAGTTTTAAAGCGTGTCTCACAAAGAAGTGTCAAGCGTTGATGTTCATCAACACTTGATTTTGAAACACATTTATTGACAGTATGGTTTATATATTAACACTTAACAACCTTCACACTAAACAGAATATTTTCTTTATTAGAATTTTGTTCTTATTTTGTGTACTTTTAAGTATGTTTTTCTTAACGACTTGTTGAAATTTAAAAATAAATAGATACATTTGTACGTTTACTTGTGCTCTTCATTAAGTCATTTTTAACATTATAATTCTTCTTTAGTTATTTAAGTTTTCTGGAAGCAGCACAAGTTAAATTCATAAACATTAATACTATTGAAATACAAATTTATAAAAATCAATTCTGGTTGAAAAAATGGTAACGCTTGGAATATTGATTTGTTTTTAAAGGGAATATACCGACAGTGTTTATTGTTTCTCTTGGTAAATTTATTCATTTAGTTTTTTTATATAGTTTTGGTACATTTAGTTTTATATACAAAAATGAAAACTTCAGTTCGGTTATAAGAAGTGTGAAAATAACGGTTTTATAAATAGAGTAAACGAAAATTTATATAAATTTTGATTCTTGCACATTTCTATATAAATACTTATCTTTATAATTAGTTAATTTAACGAATTTAGCAAATAAATATTGTTCTGTTTATTCTTTTCCTTATTTTCGGTAAACTTAAATTGTTATAAAACAGATAAAAGGTAACTGTTTTTTCAATCCCGAAATTAAAAAATATTAAATATAAAACCTTTCTCCTCCTATTTGAATTTTACAAAGAATCGTCATTGATCTAATTAATATTTAGAAATAGAAATGAAAAAATATTGTTCTTAACCTAATTAACCGATTGGAGTAAGACCTCAACGAGAATGTTTAATTTTTAGATTTTATAAAAGTACTGAATAATGCACAGAAACATTAATAAAAGCATATACAATAGACATACAAAACATTAAAAACGAAGAGAAAGATGTAGAGAGAAGTAGTGAAAATGAATGAGAGAAGAATTTAAATAGAATAGTACGAGTATAATTAAATAATTCCGAATATAAAAAAAATGAATTTGAAAAACGTTTGTCAATTGCTAAACATCAATTTAATAATAAATTATAAGAGACTAATGTATATACAGTTTCAAAAGATATTTTTAACATTGTATTATTTACAATTTTTGTAAATCGTTCAATAAATATTTGATAATATTTTTTTTAATCCTTCGATAATGAAAGTAAAATATGTACGTTTTCTTCTTTTTAATAATTTAGAGAATTATTTACTATCTTTTCAATAAAATAATTTTCTATTCAAAATCTTTAGTAAATGTCAAACTGTCTCACTTAATTTCATCTCCTATCGTTAAATTAAATCGAAAATTGGATACATTGTATTAAGAATGTTTATATACAAAGGCATACACACACACACACACACACATATATATATATATAACAATAGAACAAAATAGCCATTATTTAAAATAATGAAAAAAGTGTACGTACAATAAATGATCAATACAAGATGCCTTATAAGGGAGACAGCGTTCATCTTAACAATTCCGATATAACTAATGCCAAGGTTGGAGAAAGTTTTATCTATAATCAGATATTTCAATGTTAATTTCAATTAAAAACCTTAAACTACTATTAAAATAAATTATAAAACATTTATGTTTTTAATCGATTTTTTGACTATAATTATTTATTCAATCGATAGGAAACGTTTACCTGTACTGATCACTTCTAATATACAGACATAATAAAGGTAAAATAATGTTTAATATTTTAAAATAGATGTACATGCTTTGTAGTATTTACGTACATATTTTACATATATCACATACAGCATACATATATATATATATATATATATATATATATATATATATATATATATATATATTCACAAAAATCTGAATTTTTATTTAAATATGTTTAGCACGTTTTATAAATTATTTGCAAATAAATGATTGGTTAATTGTATGCATAACTTGATGACATTTTTATGGTTGTTTTTAATTTTTAATTAACGCTTTGTTTAATTTTTGGTATACACTTGTGTTTATATTTTACACTTTTACCTTTACCGTTCTTTTTTTACCACTTGCACTTTTCTAAATATACTTAATGTAATATAAATCAAGCATGTTTTAACACCTTTCTATTTTTTATTTTTATATCCTATAACCTTTTTTTTATTAAAAGTTTATTATCTAAAGAATAACACTTATTTAGAGAAGAACTTGAAACAGGGTCAATGTAATAATTATGATTTTAGCACTATCTAAATTTATTTTCACAAATGAATGTTTACTCTTAAAAGACCATATTTTTTTCTAATCTAAATATGCAATAGTTGATTAATTTTAAGATTTATAATTAAATATGTTGCATTTCAACTATTTGAAGATGACAGAATTGCCATCGAAATGCGCATAAATCATAATTGAAATAAATAAGAATCAATTATTTAAATTTTGATTTTAAAAAAGTTTTACGGATTGTGGGGATGTGAAAAGTTAATTTATGAAAATGGTTCATTTTAAATTATTTTTTTGAATGTTTGTTGTATATTTCGTCACTATGTTTTCAATCAAATTTTCTATTAGATTTATTTTAATAATGTATCAATTTAAGACATCTCGCTTTGAAAATATTTTGTTTTAAGTGTTATTTTATCTAGGAAAGTAAGAAGTAGAAGTTCGTATATTTTTTTGTAATTTCACAACATTCTAAAAATGTATTCAAATTTATTATTTAATTAAAATAAAAGCGTTTATAATTTTGCATAAAAATATATTTGCTAAGATCAATAAGCATATTCATCTAATAGAATATCTCATTTTTACTGCAGTTTTATATAGCAACCCATTTACAAACAGAAGGTTAAACATTAAACGTGACAAAAGAAATTCCATATAATCAGAACGAGTCTATTTTTGTTTGGAATTGTTGTACGATCGAAACGGCAATGTGAACAATTTGGGTACACTATTTCCTTTGTATTTAATATTTGTTTGCTTATTCACTCGTATTGAGCAGATGTTAGCTCATTTAGAGAACATGTCTATTTATAATACCAGTTGAATATTTACATTCAAGCGTTATAAATTCGAGCTCATTTTCATTTACATAGATATTCTATAAAAACTTATTTTTATAGTATTGACATATACATATGTATTTACATTTTGTAATCCAGTTATTTATTGGAATCAGTTTATTCGTTATATGCGACAGACAATAAAACACTCAATAATCTCGTTTTAATATTCATTGCCTATATATTTTTCAATATTTGTCTACAGTTAATCTTACTGACAGGTTCACACTCACACGCACATAAATATATATATATATATATATATATATATATATATATATATATATATATATATATATAATGAATAATTATTTGTATAAAAATTAATATAAAATTAAAAAGTAATACCTTCACAGCTACTAAAGAAATAAAAATAAAAAAATACATGAGTTATGATTTCTTCAAGTAATAATTGATTTACTTCAATTAAAAAAATACTTATTTATTACTTTTTTACTAAACTCGATATTAAATTATTTAATGTCTTGTTTAAAATCGTTTTATATTATGATTTTCTTAAATTAGTTGGTATATAAGTTTACGAACAATCTTTATATTGTAATTCAATGAAAATATACAATTTATAACTTTTAACATTTTATTTTTCAATCAGCATTCCAATTATAAAATCAATTATTGGATATATGCCTTCACAATTTATTATAACTTCTTTTTTTCAAAAAAAATACGGTTTTTATATAGAATTAAGTACGGATGAAGTACTTTTGGTTCTTAAGAAAAATAAAAATATATTTTTTCGCTTCAATGAAGTGTGCGTTTAATTTTATTATTGAAATTAGTTGTGATTATTAAATTAAAATTAAATGTAGGTGTCAGAAATGAAAATCGAAAATTAGTCAGATAATTGCTATAGGTATGTTAATTTCATAAATTAATTTTTCACTCTTTTATAAACAATAATTGCTTTTTTATCAGAAATATTCAACGATTGATTATTAATTCTTGTTTTAGAACAATAAAGTTTTTAAAAATCTTTGCGCTTTGAGGATAATGGCATCTTCATTGAATTACTCTTAAACAAAAATCAAAATTAATCAAAAATTGATTATTAAATATTTTTCAATATATTTGATTAGAAAAAAATAATTGCAAGGAAGTGAAAATGAGTTTAGAATATACATTATGACAGAATTATTAATTTTCAATAATAGTTTTTCTACTATATTTGATTAAAAAAGTCTAAGTAAAAATTAAATTCGTTTTAAATTAAGAAATATTTAATATAAGAAAAGGCCAGTAAATTTAAAGAGTATCTCATTTATATATAATTTTTTTATACTTTAATCTTCTCTTTGATATTTAAACTATTATTCACCAGTCTCTTTCACTTCATTGTATTATAAATTTTAATCTAATCGATCATGAACGTTATTATAATACAATATTTCACTCTATACAAAAAAATAGAATGTTTCAATTTCAGAATTGAAACTGATCACTTTCCCTAAATATATTAAATGCATAAAATTATTTATCGCGTTGAAAAGTTTAATTTATATTCAAAATAAATGTATGGCAAAACTTTAAAAAATAAATCAATAATAAATCAAGTAAATGTAATAAAACAAAGATCTCGTTTATTATCTTGCAAAAAAACGGTTGGTTTCTTACAACTTTTCTTATGAAATGTGAAATTATATAATTATCTTATTTAAAACAACACGATGTCGATATTATTTATGAAAAAAAGAAATCATATAAACTGAATTAGATATCAATGAAATTATATAAAAGTGTACATGTCGATATAAGAAAAAGTAAGTCAATCATAAAGAGAAACGTATTAATGCCTTTCTTGTAAATCGCACTTTGGATTATTTCCAGTTTCTTGTACAATTCTAAAATCATGTTTGAGTCAACTTGAGACTTATACATAATTGCTCGCATGGATAACTGACCATACCTACAGCGTTTTGGTTACATTCATTTACATACAAATACCGTGGTCAACTATGGAAATCACACGACCACAACTATGACAGAATTACATGTACACACATATACATATCATAAATAAGCTCACTGGCACAAAAAAATCTAATTGTAAAATCTTTTAACATGTGTGAAACATTCGTTTTATTTTATTTAGTTTTTACTGGGAATTTCAAAGAACAATCCCATGGAATTAATATTCGAGAACATGCTGTTACTGACATGTATTGTGAACTTTTTTTATGTTACCTGGAACATATGTATATAAAACACATGCTTGTTTAATCTTATAACCAATTATAAATTGTAACTTTGAAAATGGAATCACTTGATAGTTGACAGAGCGTGAAACCGAATATCTCGTGGCCAATATTAACATATATGTGTTAAATAGTAGTATAAAATTCGATTTTAATTAACGTACAGCCCAATCTATTTAAATTAATACGTTTGAAAATAAAGAATGTATTTTTTTCTACTTTTAACATTTTCAGACCGCTGAACCGTTTTAATAATAACGATATAGACTATTTTAATTAAAAACAATAAATTTAGAGTATTTTATATTAGATTTATCCTTGAATAGAATTAGTAAAAATTATTTTTTTTATTATATTCAAGAAATAGTTTAGTTCAGTTCAAGAAATAGTTTAGTTAGCTATAAAGTTTCCAAGAATTTTTTTAATACATTTTATTTCAATATATATATATATATATATATATATATATATATATATATATATATATATGTAATATTATTTTAAAAAAAACCATACTATCATAAAAGAAACTTAGAACACCATGTTTACACTTGCTTTTATTAGAATGTTTTACTATTATTTAATTTATTTCATAAAATTTTAAACATTTAAAGTCAATGATTTTCTTTCTCAAACAAAATGTTCATTTACATCACAAACTATAAAAAATGTGTGTGCTCAAAATTGTTCAATAATTGACTATTGATCATTTTAATTGCTGCTTATACACATTTTGATTCCGATTACATCCTCCTTAAAGTGTCAAATTAAAAAAAAATACAAGGTATATAAAGATTAATTTATTTCTGACTAGACTTTTTATTTATTAAATTTATCTTTAAAAAGCATTCGAGTTCCTAAGCTAAATTTCATGTAATTCTACTTTTTTAAAAGGTGTTCTTGTGAACAGGATAGTTCAACACAGTGTATGGTAATATTATGGTGATATGGTAATATTAAAGATTGTTATATTCAATTTAAATAAACCATGATATAAATAATTGTTTTTTTTTTAAAAATTAATATATTATTTTCAAAGTAAGTTTTGTGATAATATGAGTAATATTTTTCAATTATCTATATGGGTCTCGTTTTGAATAAAATTTTGTTAAAAATATTTGACGATTTTTACATAAAATATCAGCTGAAAGTGCAATCTTTTTTACACAGACACATCACAATGTTACTGTATATGTATACTCTATACATTTTACTTTTCCACATTGGTTATATTCATAGAATATTTCACAATTATTCATACCTCGCAACAAATATGCATTGTCCCGGATTTCACTTTGTCGTCGACAAGTTAAATAAATAGAGAGAATAAAAAGAATCGACACGTTTTCTACAATCAGATTCTATATCAGAAGGAATGATCGTCGATGATGGCAGTTGAACAACAACAGTGTACATGGTGTTTGTATAGCCTAAAGGACACGTCGTTTTGCGCGGGGTAATAATCATAAATTAAACGCTAGATAATAGTGAGACCAACGTCGTACTTTCTGATTGGAAATTATAGATTTGACCAGGAAGCGATGACAGCAACGGATCAAAATGAGTCGTTAATTTTTTTGTTCAGTTTCATTTTACCTTTAACTTCCTCCCGCACTGTAAGCAGATGGCTGACCGATAATCAGTATGCCAGTGGCGGTTCGTATAGAAAGCAATTAAATGTTAAACGAACCATTAATTGTTGTTGAAAGTAAACTATTTATTATTAAATAATTGCAAACAGTATTACAGATAAAGGAAATCAGGGATAAATTCATATGCAAAACTTTAACGCCATATTTTTTATATTTATTCTTTGATTTATTTCTTTATTATAAAATGTATTGACTTAATTAAACTTTAAAATATCTCTTAAATTGGACATAGTTAAATTATATGAACTTTATAAATCGATTATAATTCAAGAACGTTAGTGCGTAACTTATTATGCTATCCACATCTGTAGTCAAAAGAATATTTTTTGTAAAGCTTGTTGACCTTTCTGATCTTCTAGCTGTTAACCATTGATATATGACAAAGGCAACTTGGTGTAACTAATCACGTTCACCCCAATGTAAATATACACATTGCTACCAGTTAAATAAGATTACATGAAGTATAAGACAGCAATTTATATTTATATAGGAGTGTAAAAATAAGAACTATACATAATATGAAGTGTTTAATTATAATTAATTTTGCTTTTGTACTTTTTTTTATTTGTTTATCAAATCAAGTTTATTAAGTATATTTTTAATAGTAGTTAATTATGTTTAAATTGCAAAATCGGTCAATATTTAACCAATAAACAAACTAATTAGATTAAAAATAAATTAATGAAAAATTTAACGGAAATTTCATTTTAAAACCAATGATATTACATATTGTATCTGAAACAATTTTTCTCATAATATATCAGGTTGGTAGAAAAATAATTGCAGTTTATGACCTTCAAATTCATATACATTTTTAATTTAAGTGGTTTTAAGTGGTCCAGAATTGTTGAATGACTAACGCCTAACTTTTGTGCAAGCTCTCGAATGTTTTGGGTGGTTTTGATTTAATTAACGTTTTTAGTTGGTCGTTATGAACTGATACATATAGAAAAAATGCACTTTAAAATGATATTATCATGAACACACTTTGTTTGAAAAATATAAGATAAGAATTCAGAAAACAAAAACCGGAATTATTTTCCTACCAACCAAATAGTTTTTGTAACTGTGGGTAATTTTATTTTCATAAATGAATTTATCGATTTGTTATAATCTGAGAATGACAGTAACGTCATTGAAATTCGCATTAACAAGAATCAAAAAAAATGGTATTTATAAAATAATTGAACAAAGAGCGAAAAAATCATTCGTGAAGATATTTTTTTTATCGTATATTTTTTAAACACTTTTAATATATGTGATTATTATTTTTATTTTTTAAGATATTAATAAAATAGTAGTTTAAATATTCGTTAATAATAAATAATAACATTTGTTAAAATTTATCTGTGTTTTTATATCGATTTGGAATACTATTTGAATTTACATAATCGATTTTCACTTTTGCATCATTTTCTTATATTTGAGATTCAAAGGACTGTAAAAATAACTAAATGTAGAACAGAAACGTAAATCATAAAATCGATCGAATATAATTATCGTTTGAAATTTGAATTAATTTATTAGAATTTTTTCAATAAATTGCAGCATTAACAATTTTAGTATTTCGTTATTCCTTACATCTAGAATTGTTGTCTTGAGAGTATTCATCCTTTTGGATCATCTGAGTGTCTGTTTTTCACTATTTGTTTCAACACGTGTATCATCTTCAAGTAGATTTTAGAAATGTTCAGTCTTATATCTAGCTGAAGATGGCACGCATACTGAAACTAGTAGTGGAAAATAGACATAGACGATTCAAAATGATGAATGTCATCAGAAAAAAGGTTCAACGGAATCATAGGTATAAAACATACAATTATAATCTAGAATTCTGTTTTAATGTTTCTTTTATTGCAAACAGCTATTTCCTGATATGATCTGAAAGAATTTCGAATATGTTCTTTTTCAGTGTAAAACTTAGTGAATCATTTAATGTTTTATGGCCATATGAGATAAAACAGCTGTGAACTATATTTAATATACGTTTTTGTTATCATTTATAAATAGAGCACATCTGTCGATCAAAGAATGTACGCCACTGTCGTCAATGTAATTTGTATTTCTGATGACAATAATTGCTCATTGTATATAATTAATCAATTTAATCAATGTTCGTTTTAGAAAGGATTGATTATTATGATCGCGTAGCAATTACACATATGGAAGCGGTACTTTTCAAATGTCTCCGCGTCTATACCAGATCTGAGATAATCTTGTCAGTAAGTCAATCACATTGTTGATTTTCACTCGGCAATTTGCTAAAGACTACTCGTAATCTGATCAGCTGTTTGTTTATTTGTTATGTAGAACGAATCGTATTGTTAATATATTCACTCGTTCTTGTTCATGTACAACGAATTAAATATTTGTACTGTGACAGTGGATCGAAATGAAAATTTATCGAACTGTCAGACCATTTACCATACGAGTTTTGTTTGTTTACGTTTCACTGTCGTGTACTATTCTTCTATTTTATATAATACACGTCGAATGATAAAAAAAGAATAATTTGTTAAACTATCTATTTAGGTCACTAGTGTACTTCGTGTATTCATTCGTTTACCTTTCAGGATGTCTTGATATCAAATTACAACTAACCGGTCTTAATAAGTTGTTTTATCACCATTCTCCTATTCACTACAACAAAATAAATTATTATACTTAATTATATGCTGTATCATACTAATTATATAGGTTTTTTTTTCATATAATTACTTAGATATATAGACTAACTCATTGAAAATAAATTAATTTTGTGTTTAACCTTTTATCGTTAATTCTTATGTACAACTTGCATCATATAAAAAAAAACTACAAATTAATACTAAATTTATAAATTCATTAAAATTTCGTTTATATAAACATAGGTACAGAGGAAGAAAAGAACATAAAGTAACAGGATGTAAAAAGCATAGTTCACAATAGTTCTTGTATGAAGGTTATAATAACTGTTTGAAAATTACTTCACTATAAACAGTATTTTAAATAAAGAACATAAAATTTATTGGCAGTTTAATTCTTAAGCATTAATTTATTCACAACAACGGTATATTTATATAATCTTGGATTCAACACGCGGGAACATCTTAAACGTTCACTTATAATTTCTGTGTGTGGTCTCTAAATTCCAGTCTATATTATGATGTACCGGTGATTTATGTATCCGTTTTAAGAAAAGTAAGGTGAGATACTAACTGAATTACATCGGAAACTTTGTACATGTAAATTCATTGTAATTTTTTTATAACTCTTGGACTTTATATAACTAAAACTCACAAGATTATAAATATATATATATATATATTGTAATGTCTCTATGTATATAACATGGTAGACATGGTATATAACATGTCATAAGTACTTACATGTACTGTTAAGCTATCCTGTTCAAAAGAAAATCTGTTAAAAAATGTAGATCTAGCTTATGAACTTGAATGCTTTTTAAAGATAACAAATTTAATAAATAAAACGTCTAGTCACAGAAATAAATTAACTAAAATTATAGTCAAGAGAAAAAAAATGAAATGAATTAAAAAATATTTATATTGAGTTATGAATATTAAATTGATAAGTAACTAGCAACTGTATTTATGTTTTTTAAATTTATTTTAGAATACTGCCATTTGTTAAAATCATTATTAATTTGAAACAATCGGCTTATATTGAAAAGTATATTTCTTGATCCTGCAGTAATAAATTTGAATAAGTAATCTAATATTAAACTTTTCTGAAATTCTGGGATTCATTGCTCTAACATTCATAAATAAAAAGCCAGCTAAGTACACTAAATAAGCTGTATAAATTACAGTTCAAAAATGAATATTTTAAATGGATTTAAATTAAAAATAGAAACACCGAATCCATGGTGTATCTTATTAAAAATAATGAACAGGAATAAAAAAAGAGTACATGGAATAACTACACTAGTTCTAGTTCTATTTATATATTACTATTTGCATTTAGTTAAACTAATCAACAAATACTTTAAATTCTATTCTTGCTAAACGTCACAGCGTATTAACCATAAAAACCACAGAAACGTTGAACTCGCTGACAACAAACACACCGCTTTAACCATCCAACTTGCTGTTCTGTCATTTGCTTTGACTAAATTTGTTCAACATTCATTTCTCAGCGAAAGAAACACGACTCAAGAATACTCAACCTCTAATTTATTTCGTTTACTTTAAAGTACAGAATAGTAAATGTGTTTATTGAAATAATAAGAATTTTATGAAATAAATAAAAAAAATATTCTTTAAAAAAGGTATTATAAAAGAAAGAAAAAACATTCAATATAGCAATATAAACAGAAAATTTACAAAAAGAAAATCAAACAATAATAATAAATAAAACGAATATTTATGTTATTAATTTATTTCTTTATAAGTTTAAATATTTCGTCACAGTTTAACGGACATACAAGACTAAATTAATTTCGTATTTAAATTTTTTATGCCATAACAAGTGAAATTTTATTAAAATTATATATATATATATATATATATTCGTAAATATGTACATACAAAACATTTAGTCTCATATTTAAAATGACAAGAATAATGGATGTTTCATAAAAAATATAAAACGTAATTAATAAATCTTTCATCGAATATTCAAATTGAATACAAGAAATACTCTTTCTTTTATATTTGATATCTTAATTCATTTCGATTCACCTCAGGCATATGAAAAATACATAATCATCGTAGCGTAAAGAAAAGTTTTTGTACACAATTTTGAATACTATTATCGTACTATAAATTTCAATTAAATATTGATTTCTAAATGAGTATTACAATTTATACATATTATTTGAATAGTATTTATGAACTGTAAATACTGAATTTAATATATCTAAAATTTTAATAGTTTCATTTGTATAACTTTAAGTACATAATCCCATTTTCCTTTAACGCCATCAATTAATTTTGAAACTATATGTCATAATTTAAACTTAGAGTGATATATATATATATATATATATATATATATATATATTTGTATTGTGTTTAGTTATTAAGAATTTTTATATAGAATACATAAATTTATGTATAACTTTCCCAACATTTTAATCGGCCTTATATTATTATGAAAAAGAAGAATTTTCTAATGTCTAAAAGAAAGAGAAAAACACTTTTTATTTTTTTAATTTCATATATATATATATATATATATATATATATATACATATAGCTTTTACAGCTTTGCTATATATCAAAAAATGTTTGAATTTTCATAAATAACGTAAAAATACATGTATAGAACAGCAACGTTGACAAATGTTTTCAGCAACAAGTATGGTTTGTATTATTACTAATTTCATATAACAGTCTCATCCAGAAAATATCTTGTTAAAAAAAGTTTTTGAAGTAAAAAAATGAAGTTAAAAATTATCATTAATCATCAGAATTTTATAAGTTATTACTCGAACTTAGAATGCATTTTAAAACAAATTACTGTCAAAAATTAATAAAGTGGATTAATGAATCTACACATATAGTAATAAAAAAATATAACTACATGGCGAAGATATAAGCATTAGATATATCTTCATAAATTAATTTTAATTCCTACACAAATCATATACTATTTTTCTGTTCAAGAATATTCAGTAATTGACTATTGATAAAATAAATTTAAAAGTAACAATTTTATAAAAAGATAATCTAATTTAATATAAAAATTAATTTCAACAAAATTTAATTACATTTTACATCAATTTTTACCTAATTTACTCAAGGACATTAGTTTTTCTCTGACATTCTAGACAAACTATACAATATTAATATTAAATACATGATCGATACTAAAATTACTATTAATCATTTATGTAATGATTATTCATCACATTCTTTTAAAAATTTAAAATCTTCGGTTCAATATTTTGTCTGTGATGATGCATGTGTAACATCACCAAATATATAATATACATATACATATACATATACATATACATATACATATATATATATATATATATATATATATATATGCATGCTTGAGTGTGTACTCAATCTGAATTTAACAATAAAAAAAAACATCCATCTTGAAATAAATAATGTGACGTCCTAATTCGAATACTGGAATTACATGTGATAGTTATCTAAGTGTTGATTCTTGACACTATAAGTAGTGATCGTTATCTGTAACTTCTTCAATACAACTTTATCTATTCGCTTTGAGGCGTAGATATATACATAAAGTAACACGCAGGAAAAAATGTCTGTAACAAGATAATACAAAACCACACACATCGATTCAGTATCAGTGTTAATATTTCAGTAAATGTATTCGAATATTTTTTAAATAACTATCTTTACATTAATAAGAGATCATTTAGATCACTTAAAGTTAATTATTCCGAATGATATATTAGACAAGTCTATGATTAGTAATGAAATTTATTTTTGTAATGTTGTTACCGTTTGTTTGAACATTTTAATATTCTCAGTGTCGTTAATATTACAAGATAAATTAAAAACGAGCGTATAGAAAAAAATAAATCTTTAAAGTAGAGATTTTTCTGTACCTTGTCTTTTTAAACATGATGATATTGTCATCGAAATACGCATAAGCGACAATCAGAACTGATCAGTATCATTTATTGGATATTTTTTGTGATTTGTGGAGTGAAAATATATTCATTTGTGGAAAATTGAAATAAAAATTATATATATATATATATATATATAGATAGATAGATATGTGTGTGTGTATATAATTCAAAGAATGATTTAATTCTGTATTCATTAAATACTTTTTTAATTTTCGATTTTTACAATAAAAAATTAACATCAATGAATTTAAGCATTGTTCATTTTCAATCAATTTTTTGGTACGGATTTTGTTTATAAGAAAATTTAGTAGTTCCACATTATATATAATTATAGAAAACGACATGAAAAAGTGATATTATTTATACTGTATTTCATAAAAGATTTCATTTCGATTTTATAAAATAAAAAAATTATAAATAAACATACATTCAACACTAGAAATCAAATCGTTTTCAGAATGATGAAATCTAATAAAAGCATATTTCAAAATTCACCGACCATCTGTGAATCTAAATATATTGAATTCTTCCGTATTGATAAAGTGTATATAATTAAAATTAAATACGTTTTATAAGCTATAATTTTAAGAGATATGTGTATATTTTTACACCATACACGATAAATCTAGTTCGTCTTTTTCGTGTACATTATTTATATTTAATGATAGTTTTTGAACTTTTATGTTCATATATATCAAAAACGTACGTTTTATAACAGTATTTTATAATTCAGTCGAATAAAAATGAATGTAATATAACACTTTTCAATTTATTTGTACAAATGTACTGCTTGTGTTGAGTGCAAAGTTTTTAAATCACTCAATTTTGTTAAATATTGTAATCATAGTGATTGAATAACAGTAATTTATATATATATATATATATATATATATATATATATATATATATAGATCAATTATGTACTGACAAATTTTTAATAACTATGCGCTTAAATGAGAGATAACCTGCGACCTTCCGCATAGCGATTGGCTATAATTCATTCAGCATCTTGTTAGCCTAAATCCTGTAACTGAAATGGCAGTAAGTACAATTTATAAAGTAAATGATATATTGTCTTTTGAGCAGACGTTTTAATTAAAAGAAGATGGTTATCGTATTAGTTCACAACATTAATCTGTTTGTTAGTAGACGAAATTCGCCGTTAAATTTATATTAATATAACTGCTTCTGCTAATTAAAAGTTTAGAGTAGAAATCATTAGTTCCGGATGTGAATAGAAAAATATGTTTCGGTGACCTAAAACAAAAATGTCAAATATTATTTAACATTTTGAGTTATATATGTGTACATGTAACTTGAAAATACAGAGCACATCTATTACTGGTTGTTGTAATGTGTAGTTTTGTTAATTAGCTTTTTGATATCATGCAAAATTACTATTCTTAACATTATGTACGCCAAAACCTCGGTTTGTGTCGTTACGGGAATTTTTTCATTTTTTCAGTAATTCATCTTTTACTTTTTAATTTTTGGAAATTCTCCATTTAATTTGTATTTCCATCTTTATTAGATAGATCAGTTCACAAAAGTTATTAGTGTAAATCAGTCTTGTTATTTTCTCTGCATTTTGGTATTTAATAAAGTGTATTTAATTAAAATCTTAACAATGAGTGGAAATAAAAAGTGTATACAAATTAATTTGGAATTAAAATTGGAGATTTTAAGACGATTTAAGACATTTTAATTGCTCCTAAATTAAACGATGCTTTTGGTGTGGGTACTGTTAAGGAAATACACTGGTTTCAAAAATTTGGTGCTGAGGACAAGGAGCCTTGAAGATGAAGAAGATCGCAGGCGTCCTTCTTCAGTGCATAAAGAAGTAAGTAACAGCTAGTAAAATCAAAAAAAAAGAAATGAATATGAATTTGAAGGTCATAAACCGTAACTATTTTTCTATCAACGTAATATTTACTAAATATTTTATTCGTATGTTTTTTAGTAAAATAACCGATGATTTACATTGAAACTGGATACATACTGTTTCCGAATTTATAAATGATTTAAACAAACAACTATCACTCTAAAAATACCAACAGAACTGCTTTAATTGTTATCCTATTATAAAGATAATCAGTTGGTAATAATCGCCAATAATAACTTATGATTAACAATACCCTCTTCAATATTTTATAACAGACTGTAGATTCACAATAATTCAGTCTATTCATTGCTAGCTAAAATCACTTTCAGAAACGAATTTTCTAACTAAATCTTTTTCTCTGTCATCGCCAATTTTTCTGATCAAAAATATTCACTGATAGATTTTTGATCAATTTTTATTGCTATTTATATATATATATATATATATATATATATATATATATTTCGATGACAGTGCCTTGATTTTCAGAGAGCTCATACAGATTTTTCTGCAAACGTGCGCTTTGAAGATGATAGTATCGCCACAGGATTCACATATGCAACAATTCAAAATATTAATAATCAATTATTATATATTTTTGATCAAAAAAAGCTTTGTCGTTTACTGAGGAAGTAACATATTAATTTATAAAAATGTCTCGTTATTCTCAAACAGGAAAGTTCAAACTAAATGTGTAAAAATAATATTTCACAACGAAATTGACAAAAAATTGATTTTGATAGACACATTTAGATATCAGATAAACTAGTCCGGATTTTCAGTAATCTAATATGAAAATAAAATATGAGTATAGTTCAATGGCCTATTTTTTTTATTCAAAGATTATATTTAAATTTTTTAACATAAAAAATTTCAAATAATCCATATTAGTAAAATTAAAATTAACAACTCTTTTTGTGTACTCTAACGGTTACGAACTGATTAATTAATTATTTTACACAGTACAAGATTACTTTTTTTCTTTTTAGGGAAAAATTTCAACGGATGTCTATAAAAAATATATAATTACTTTAATCTAATATAATTATCACTTTTTTCCATATGTGTTATGGTATTAGCCACTTTCAAAATATCGGATGTATATAATTTATTCAATTATTAAAATATTCACGAATTTCTCTTAAACATACTTTAATTTAAAAAAGAATTATCGAAGACATATCAATAAATCATTATAGATTCTCGACTGAGATACTATTATAGGTTTAATTGCCCTATAAATTCAGATTGGACATAATAAACAACCGTGGACATCTCAGAGAGATATTTCTCTTCTAGAATCTATCACGTTCAGATGTCACGACCAAACATAACTTTGCATCAATTAACATAAAGTCGATATAAACACTAAATGTAAATGTATGCACGTAACAGTCAATAAATAATATACCTTTCGTGACGATTTAAGTTATTACTATATATATGCTGTCAGTTTTCTTAATTCGTTGGAACATTATTAATACGTTCGCTTAAACTATTATTTATAATTGTGTTCAAAGTATACAACTATTATTGGTATTCATTTTTATTCGATTGTACCGGTTCAGTAGAACAAAGGTAATTAGAACAATTACATTCCAGCAGCTTAGATATTGTCTTAATGATTATCGGTTAATCAACTAAGTAATTAATTCGCTTTAAACACACATTGCCAATATAAAAAATATGGAATAAGTTTAACTATAGTTTCATGTACTGAATTTTTATTTTGACACTTATAAAAATTCATAAACAGTTTTTATTATTAAAAATATGTATAATCGTATTAAAAACTTGAAATATATTTTTTTATAATTGACATATGAATATTTGTATTGTTATTTAGTTTAAACTTAGGAAACATACCTTAACAAAATCAAATTCATAACAAATATAATTGTTTCACTTTTATTGTAGGTAATTTTAATTTTATCAAATTATTTTCCAATATAGATAAATTATCCATCTTATGGAACATAAAAATTTCATTAAATTTATTAGTTTGAAAGTAATAAAAAAATACATTAGAACAATTTACAAAAGTCTTTGTTTCTGCCAGTCATTATGGTAATATTAATTTGTAATAGTCATAGTTGCGCAAATAAATATAAAATATTTTTTGTTACGATGAGAATTTTTTTTCAAATATAGAAACGGATTAAAATAACGGAATAAGTACCAGACATAAAATTTAATTCAAGTGAATAAATAAGTCTGAATAATATAGTTCTTAAAAGAAGGAACCATTTATGTTTCTAGACTCAATAATCTCTAATTTAAAACAAAATTACTTGTTTATTAAAATCGTTTGTAAGTAATAATATATATATATATATATATATATATATACATGACTAACACAAAAATCATGTTTTATGTAAATTTAACATGAATATAAAAATATGATTGACAAATATATATCCCCAAGAAAGTTATTTAGAAAATTGTCAGCGAATAATCACCCTATCCTAAAAGGTTCTACGTGTATTTTTCATGAAAGTAGAATGTCAATTTATTTTTTCCCGTACTCTACGTATGGTGGTTAACATCCGTTACAGCTTTCCGAATAAATGAATTGGGCGACGGAGCCCTTGTAGGATAACTCTCCCTGTTATGTCCCCCAAGTATTACATTTCCAGATATTTTACTGTTAGATTATTTAAAGACGTGGTTATACGTACGACGGGTCTTGCATTTCTTAAATATGCTGTTTCTATTTAATGTGTAACAATACTAAAAAGCAACCATGAAGAGGGGAAAATATGAATAGTTACCGTATAAATATATCTTATTGTTTTAAAATAAAATATATACTAGTGTATATATATATATATATTATTAACATCCTCTTCTTAATAATAAAACCCAAATTTCTCCTCCCTTTATCGGCAATGTGGCCGTCTGCCGCCATCTAACGAATGTGGTTTACAATAAAATCATAACAATGAATAGGTTTCAAGAGTAATTCATTAAGTTTCGTTCTTAGATGTTTTTTATGTTTAAATAAATTATGTTGTAAAAATCAATAAACAGGTTAATTGGTTGGTTATTGGGGTTTTAGGGCGCATCCCGCCGCATTTTCCCTTCAATTTTGACGGACTATATACTAGTTAATTAAGAAAAGTGATAAATATTTTTTTATTTAATTTAGATACTGTTGTAATTCCATTCCATTCACCTAATTAAAATGCTGAACAAATATCTATAATTGTAAATAATTGTATTGTAATGAAAATTAAAATTTAATCAACATATTTATTTCAAATATATATAATTCTGAACGAGTAAATGTTCTACATAAACCCGCTCTCCAATATATTTTATTTGATTATATATTTTCATTGCTTTAATTATACCTTTTACTAACGGCAATTAAATATCGATTAAATTTTATTCTTGAGAAATTACAAAAATTGAATTATAACAAAAATAAAATAAGCGATATAATTTAGTTCCGTTTAAATAAAGAATAACATTGAATTTAGAATTTCGTCTTATTTTTTTTTGTTATTTCACGATATTTAATTTGTATTTCAGTATAATGAACAGAGTTGGAAATAAAAATAATGATACTTAAAACTAATCTAACAAATTCATATTTAGAATAGATATAAATGTTTCAAACGAATTTCTAATTGTAAAAGAAATGATTTTAAATTTTTATGACAAACTATAAAATGTATTCTATTTTTACTAGCATGGGTACTTCGTATAACCTAAATTAAATCACCTATATGTAGCCAATCCTTAAAAAAGAATTCTATTAAATAATATGTGGTATATAATACATATAATAGGATTCTTTTATTTTGAAAAAGGTTAAAAATCTTAAAATAACTGTATAGTCCGTAGGAAAGCATTTTATTGATTTGTGTTTTTAGAAGCAGCAATTTTTGTATAAATAGAACTGAGTATATAAAAGAAAATTAGCCGTGAGTAAATAATTATTATTTTCAGTTTTGCAATATAAAAGTGTATTATTTTATGTTTGTATTCATTATTGGTTTCATTAGGAATAAATTATTTAGTAAATCGTTTTACATTGTTCATATAACATATGAAAGAAAAAAATGATTGAGTATATTACAAAATATTTCCATAAGTGTCTTAAACATAGACAATTGTATTTAGTTGAGATTTTTTTGCTCGGTTCGTTGTATTTTCGTGAGATTTTTACAGAAATCACTTATGTGAAAAGGTCGAGGTTATATATTTTAGAGTATATTTACATTTCCTGAATCCCTTTACTTTGAAGGCGTGGTTCGAAACATTGCATACACACAGATAAAAACATTTAGATAGCTGGCGATGAGTGTGTATACACATACTCTTATGGTCATGTCGATAAACTTTTATACGAGAGATGTTAATACAAGATATAGCGAATGGAGCAGTTACTGTATCTATTATCTCGACGAGGTGACTTGAATTAACACCTAAGCCGCCCGCATGAATGAACCGGCCAAAGTGTGTGTCTGTGTGTATTTCTCACCAGAGCATCGACATTATGTATAGTTTATCTGACACCACCCACGGAGAAATTGATTCTGATAAAGTTATATTTATATTTATTTATTATCGAGTGAAACTATTACTTTTTATATGTATAGATTTTTTTTGTGTCTCACGATTAACAACAGTGACAATAATCGTGCATTATTCTTTTTATAATAACGTTTGTTCTTGAAATCGAAAGTTGTTCTATTGATGGTTTTGCATGTAAATACCATATGGCTTGTTGTTTATTGCATCGATATTTTTTATTTTATAAGATTATAAACTAACATGCCACGGACGTGTATATGTCTTTATTTTTATAAAAAGACTTTTAATTAGAAAAAAATACCAATACACTCATCTTTGATTTAATAATAATACGAACATTTAAGACTTTTCATGATTTCTTTTCTGTCATAAGTATTATATTATTTTTTCTATTTTACTCAAATAATTCATATAACCAATTATATCTTCCTTTCGTATTCCATTATTTATCAGCAACTCTCATAACAAGCAAATTTCGATTAAGTGTTTTAGTTTTCATTTCTGATCAATGCTGTTAGTAAATTATGAATTCATATATTTGACAATAATATTTATAACATCATTATTGAAAAATAATAAAAATACCTAACAGAGATAATATATTTGCTAGGAAAAGTTATTAGTTTACTTGCCTCGAGTAAATATTGATTTCAAACAAATAACGTGTTTTCTTTATGAGATGCCTCAAAGTCACATTTTATATAAAAATACTGGGAAAGTGTTGTATCTATAAAAGATATGTATATTTATCTTGTATAAGAAAATAATAATAATAAAGTACATAAAATACCACCCTTAAAAAACTATCTATTCACAATTTAACTCTTTAAAATAGGAATATGACTCAACGATAATCTGATAAGATTACAACTGACTGAACATATTTTTTGCTATAATTTCAGTAATGAAATAAAAATCAAAGAATTGTACACTTACAACCATCTACTCTGAAAATTAAGTTAACGCTTTTTTTTAATAAACGAGCTTTTTCTTTATGTAAACCTTTTTCATTTTATTAGATGATTAACAGTACTTTTTGTTCTCAGTATTATCTTCTCGAGCAATTTTAATCCTTTTGTTAACTGTGTTACTTCAATCCATTATCTCTTTTCGACCACAAGAAATTCAATTAAAACTCATTCCTTTTGACCCACAATGCTACTTGCTATTGTCACAACTGTTTTCTATACAATCAGTAATTTAATGAATATTTCGAAAGTTTTATATTTAAAAAAAAAACAGGAATAATCTGTCTTTCACTTCATAAAATTGTAAAGTTTTCTAAAAAATTTACTTTTGAGATTCGTATATCCATATGTTTGTTTATTGTATTTGATTTATCAATAAACGACATTTAACTTGGTATACATATAAAATAATTTCGTTATTTTTTATGCCAATTAAGCGTAGTTTGAATAATTTACGATATATTCATGTGATAATAAAAACATGTGTCGAAATTTTATGTTTAAAATTATATTGTAAAAGTGAGGTAATATTTTTATATTATGTGAATAAACTGAATAACAGAAATAAATAGCGTATAAAGTTGAATAGTTGAGAAATATATATATATATATACATATATATACATATATATATATATATATATATATATATATATATATATATATATATATATATATATATATATATATATATATATATATATATATATATGTATAAATTTAGATATTAAGGTCATTTGAGTAACACTTAAATGTCAAATAATGTAAATCTTTCATAAAGAACGAATAAACAATTCGTATGTTTGTGAATGGACAATTACTTTTCATTTCCGTATCTTGAAAATTCAATTCAAATAATACTCTTTCAGAATTGGATTCAAT
Organism: Acanthacorydalis orientalis; assembly: GCA_034766995.1. NCBI lineage: Eukaryota > Metazoa > Arthropoda > Insecta > Megaloptera > Corydalidae > Acanthacorydalis > Acanthacorydalis orientalis. The sequence continues at coordinate 11,926,099 of CM068314.1, forward strand.
TTAATTAATATAATTCCATAACACATTACAATGTCAACAACATCATAAATACGTACGTTTTATTTAAATATGCACTTTTACTTTTCATATAATATTCACGATAACCATATGTTAATATTGATTTTTATTGCGAATAAATTTTTCGACGACTCAACATAACCAGACCCGTATATTCAGTTATTGCCTGGTTTCGGTGATAAAACTCGTATAAAAATTAATTTTCGAATGAAATATTTAATGACGTTCAGAATTTTAATATTTGAAAATTAACGTAATTTAAATACGAATCATAGGTTAAACGGCGGTACCTTTTATATCGATGACTTCTGCGGTGTTAATTGCTGTTTGTGTATTCAAATGAGTTTTCACTTATATATACTTTTTACAGTATGGCGCACAAAAACTATTTTCAGTTTATTTGTATATTTATTTATATATTTTTAATTTGACAAATTTTAAATTTGTATAATGTCACAACAATAATAAAAATGTCCAGATTACTTTTAGTTTAATGACTATAATGACTTAAGTCAAAGACCAATAATCTCACTAAACTGTAAAAGTTTTTAATTATATAGAGAAAATATAATCAATATTTAGAAACTACGTATAACCTGACAATAAAATTAAATTGAAATACAAGAATATTACCTGCTTTTATGTGTATTTAAATAACTGTATTATTAAATTAGTATAATTTTATAATATACCAATGTTATATCTAAATAAAATATTAAATAATTAAATAAAAGTATTAAAAATATATATAAATGAACTATCAATTTATTTAATTTTGAAATTTTTAATTAAAAATAGAATTTAATTTCAAATGTAGAAAATTTAGACCAGTGAACTCTTTAAATTAGACTTTCAAAATTAACTCTTCATTGAGAATGAGAATGAGTGAAAGAACTTTGATCATTATAAAATATTTGTATACTTTACGCACATCAATTTAAAATTTTTTAAAGTATATTATATTCAACTTACTAATAATTTTTTGATCAAATTTTTATATTGTATTACTTAATGGAACATTTCTAAAAACTTCCTAAAAAAGAAATTAAATCTCTTAAATTTAAATGTGTATGAATAATTTCCAGTTTGTTGTATACTGAAACTTTAAACAACACATTAGCAATAAAAATGAAATTAAATATAAAACTAAATAATTTTTAAATTTCTATACACTTATAAAGTTATTAATTTAATTGCGAAAATCAGTGATCGTATGCATATAATAATAATTAAATATTTACATGACAATATTCGGAGAGCGGCTATAATTGAGAATTTCTTATGAGTAGGGATTACCTACTTTTATAGAAACATCTAAACGATTGATAAATTAAAAAAGCTGTAGTTATTCACATAAAAATTTCATCCGACATAGAGAAAACATGACGAGTTCAGCAAGTATCTTTGTTGGCACGATATCGAAATACCTATATCAGCATGATGCACCTTTAACAATCATAGTAAAAGACTGCTAAATAAATTAATGTTTCCTCAAGTGACCAGTGTGTACATAAAAAGTAATCAAATAAATTACTATACACAATCTTTATAGGTTGGTGGCACTGTACCTTCTTTAATACATAACGGCGTACAGAAAAAATGCGAATTCAAAGAAAACATCAGCTGTAAGTATTACAGATGTAGGCCAGTTGTGTATATTCTATCTCAATTAGAAAATATGTCGTGTGAAAAAAGTATCTTTATACTGGAAATTTATTATCGACTTGTACGATAGCATTTATAGCATTAATAATCAAATCATTCGTTTTAAAATGTCTTACCAAATTTTCAATTGACCAAATATTAAATCTGTTTTCAAAACTTGTATCAAATAAGATGTTTTAGGATAGAAATGGTTGATTATATATTTAATTGTAAAAAGTTTCCAGTAATTTTCATTTTATTATTTTATAAAGTAAATTATTTCATTATAAAACATAAATTATATTAAATATGTCATCTGTAATGTAATTATATAATACTAACTATTAGAAAAAAACATTCGTGGTATAAAATATGTAAAAATAAAATAAATATCGTATAAAGCTCTTCGAACAAGATTTATTGTCAGACAATTTACTAGCGACACTCTTACGATTCTTGATATAACATCAATTAGCCTGAATAGTAAACACGTCTTAATGATTCTATTTACCTAGTCTTATAAAATAAACAAACAAAAGGTACTCCGTACGTCTTTTTTTGCTTTCAATAATTTTATATATGACACGATAATCATTTACCTACTTTTCCGTATAACTAGTTAATTGCAAATTCCTCCGCAGACTGATGACAATGGTTATGATAGATCGATTTTTATTGACTTGTTATATCCAAAATTGGTCAATTGACTAAAGTAGATCGAGACCGAGATTATGTTAAGTATGTTGTTTAACTCATGTTTTAAGTTTCATTTTCGGTGAGATGATCTTTTTGTCCGTTTTGGGAACGGTATAATTTGTAAAACTTACAGTAAACACGTTATTAGAATGATTGAATATTGCGCCAGTGTTTAATTTTTGTATTATTGGTATCGTTGGTATCGTTGCAATGAAAAGTTAATAATCAGTTGATAAATATGAAGAAGATGAACAAAAAAAAAAAAACGAAAGGTAGATGGATTAGGTCAAATGGACTGCTGTCGGATTAATCTCAGATAAAGACGTCCGGGTTGGAAAGGTCGGAGTTTTATTTACATAGATCGGTAGTTCTTATAATGTGAAACTGCATGATATATATATGCAGAGTTTTTTCTGTTCCTAATTAAAATTATAATATTTATTCCAAGTTATTACCAAAGAAATCAGTTTAGTAATTTTAGTGTTAATTTTTTTATGATAGAAATATAGAATAGAAATGAATATTTAAGAAATATTTCTATAACGCAATCAATGTTTGTATATGTTTAAAAATTTTAAAAAGTTATTTTTGTTTAAAATTAATGTTTAAAAATATATACTAAAATATTACTATTTATAAATCATAATAAGTATTTTAAAAATATTTTTTATTCTAACGAAATTTCAACAAAACACCCATTTTTCTACACTTAATTATAGAAAAGGCTAATTTACTAAATTAAAAATACAAATAAAAAGAAAGAAATAGACTTTAAAAAATATTTAAATTGTAAAATGAATTTTTCGCTTAAACCATATATTTTTGTATGCAGTAATGCTTAGTTGATGATATTGCTATCGAAATGAGCATAAATAGTAAAATTGATTAGTAATTTATTATTTAACATTTTTGATGGGCAAAAATGTTTTCGGTTTGTGAAAAATTGATTTTTTAAAGTGAATTTATATATCCACGATACCAAATTATGTTTTAAAATCAATATTTATCATCGGAATTGACACACAATATATATTACTAGTCAAAAATAAAAAAAACAAAAATATTCTGCAATGTATTTACGAATAACCGTAAATATAAACTTGGAAATTTTCATTGTAAATGTTATATTTAGTTTTTATTTTTATTTAGCTGAATTAAATATTAATATTTTTTTTCGAAACAATGTAACAAAACATAGTATTATAATCATATATATATATATAATATGTATATGTGTATATCAGTAGCAGCAGCAGCAACAGCCTCTATCAATTCATTACTGGAGAAAGGTCTCTTCCATAATTTACCATTTTGTACAATTGAATACCTCTCTTTTCCACTGATTTCCAATAAAAGTTTTAATTTCCTTATCCCACCTGTTCATTGGACGCTGGTATTTTTATGTTTATACATATGTATATATATATATATATATATATATATATATATATATATATATTATATATATATTTATATATGTCATCAAATGTACATTTATGTAAACTAAACACCCGTTTAATGCATATGGAAAAAATCTATAAATTTTAATACTTCACTTGAATCTCTGTTTGTAATCTAATAGTTGTATCTTTGACAAGCAGTTAATTCTCTTCAAGTCAGTATTCAACAGAAGCGTAAAGGCTAACGAGCCGCCTTTTTGCATCATGTTCATAATTAATTTATACACTCATCTGATTTACAGATATCAGGTAAAATAATTCCTTCGCAGTTGGAAGTGATTTCATTTCCTTTGAAATAGTTATGAAAATGTATTAATATAATAGCATCTTACTGTTTTCGTTCCATAATATCTACACCAATATTATTAATGGGTATATTTTATCTGTGATTTGATCATTTATGACATGCACATATTTAATGACACTGAAACTGATGAAATGTTTTACTTGTTTCAGTGGTACATGTTGAAAAATAAAAAAAATGTTTTGTATTTTTTTAAGTAAAGAACATATATATATATATTATTTTTTCATGATTTAATACTTAAAAAAGAGATCTGATTTATAGAGACAAAAATTATAGAAGCCATAGATTCTTTATCATCTAACGAGTTCAACTGATGGAAATTTGAGAAAAAATCAAACTGAATTTCCATACAAACATTGAAATAATTCAATCAAAAACTAGTCATTCTCAATTATTTAGTTTTTTGTAAAAAATTCCCAATATGCACATTAAGAAGGTTAAATTGTTAAATCTGTCATATACTTGAAATGATAAACTTTCTTCTAAACAACATTTTATAATCTAGGTGGTATTTTTATTAAGAAATTTGTTAATGAAAAAGTAAACAAGTATTATAATTGAAATAAGTTATAAATATTTATATCAATTTTTTGTTATTTTCAATTTTCAAGTAATCTTATTAACTGTTAAAAATTATTACCTCATTTTGATTCTGTTTAAGATAATATCTTTGCAACGATTATTTTAAAAGTATATTAACTTGACAAATTGTTATTTCAAGACAAAACAAACCTAGGGAAGTACGAATCTGTCTGACTCTCAGAATTGTTTCGACTTTGCTGCACATCATAATTACGTGAATAAAACCCGAACTGAACATTAAAAGAGCAAGTAATTTACTAAATAATAATCAGTATTTTCGTCTGGCGCATTTTAACGACATACTAATTTGGAAAATGATTAGGTTCTCGTTCAAATTATTTTACATAAATTCTTTTAACGTGCATCGTGAAAAATCACAGTTTTAATAATATACTTTTTTAATATATTCTATTACATCCTGTTTTATGATTGCTTCATCTCACTTTTAAACTGTCTTCAAGTTCACAATTATCTAAAAGGTGCTGGAAAATGATTGTAATTATTTTTTTTCAATGATTCTTTTTCGTATTTAATTATCGATTTTTTTTTCTTCCAAAGTAACAAGAAATCGAAATAAAAAAGACTAATATTATTAAATATTTTCATAATACTTATATGTTAGATATAAATAAAAAAAATTCTTAATATTTGAAAAAAATGAAGTATGATAAGACTATTTACTTCAATTTGGTGATTTTTTTATTTGGTATAATTTTAAGTCAGTGGTGTCAAACATGCGGCCCGCCGCCTAAAGCTTGAAGTTGATCTTATTAAAATAATAATAAAAATTAACATCCAAATAGAATTGATTGAAATTCAGTGCACCACGATGCTAAAAGAAAAGTATAACGAAGTTGGTATTCTAGATTTTTATTTGTACTTGTTAGAACATCTTATTGAAATATCTTTGCATATCTATGCAGCAAGAATCTTAACAATGTTTGGTAGTGCATACCTATGTGAACAATTATCTCCCCTTTTAAAGACTAATAGCATTTCACACAGATCAATATTGGCAAATGAATATTTGACATTAATAGTAAAAATATCATTATCACAAAAAAGTACACCTGACATTGATAAAATAGTTTCTGCCATAAGATGACAAGTTTCTAATAAAGAATATTATTTTTTTTAATTTCTCTAAGTTAAAATTTTGTTGTAAAATTTGATAATAATACTTAAAATTAATTTATTTTTTTTAATTTTTATAAATTCAATAAAGAAAAAATAAATGTAAAATACTAATAAGTCATTTTCGAATATTAATATAAGACCTTTTTTCGCTCGCTACATTTTTTTAGGGTGACTTTTTTGTCTGCGGCCCGCAGACTCTCTTAAACTGAATGGTGACCCGTGTTCATATACGAGTTTGACATCACTGTTTTAAGTTATCGTAATATAAAATATAAAGATTTATTGTATTAAATATTAATGATAATAACTTTACTTGCACTTAATGCACATCAGAACTTTCCAACAGATTTACCGTGAATGTAAATGTTTTACAATAATAAAAAATTAAAATAATTTTTAGCATTTTTTAAAATTTTACAAATATTGAAATTATATAAATTTAATAATTTATTTTTCTTATGCTTTGAATTAATTTACTTATTATAATTATATAATATAAATAAAATGTAATATATTTTGTCATCAGGCTTTCCTTTTTCTTATATAGATATCTCAAAATTTTCAGTTTATCTCCGTGTGTTGTACAAGTAGAATAATTTGAATGCATACCATGACATGAAAAACATGAGGAATCACTGATATACACAATTTATTTAAATAAATAGATATGAATATTTGATTTATATTGCATTAATATAAATATCATTACAATTGCATGAAATGTACAATAAATTCTTTCAGGTTATAAATCTGATTTTCATTTGGCTACAAAACGATTATTTGCACATTATTAAATCTTTCTTGTCAGATTTTTTTATATAGAACGAAAATAAAATTTTCTTTCCACTAAATGTCGTTTATTTACTTACAGAACAATGTCACTACCGATACCGTCCACGATGAAAGAGTTGCCTGTGCACCGGATGGTTGGCCGTTAAGTCTAGGATCATCTGGGATAATACTACATTTAGGATCTTTAGCACCTGCGCTTTTACGTCACGGCGATTGTTACATCTGCGTAAGAGGTCGAAGTGCACCAGGCCTCGAAGTGGCCTTGGTGTGGCGTAAATACGCCAACATCTTTTATAAAACACTAGCTGAATACGAACATCCTTTAAAAGACGAAGAATCTATCACGTGTAGTGGGTTCGAATCGGCATTAAGTATAGAAATGGCTGCGTTAGATGAACCTGAAGGTGGTGTAGAATTACCAGAACTTCTACAGACATTACTTGTCTCAGTAGAACGTGCAATAGAACGAATACCACTCGATGATCTAGCTTTTCCATGTCCACAATGTCATCAATTTCTTCCGTTAATTGAACGAACTGAAGATTTACAAGAAAATTTGACAACTTGTTCGTGTCAATGCTCTTGTCAGATGAAGGATGGTTTTGGTAGCGTACTTAAGAAAGATACGTCGATACAAACGAGTCCTATGTTCGAAATTGTAGGATCTATACCGCATATCGACAGCGATGAAGACGATGACGGAAAGAATCAGTCTTCGAAATCTTCTCCAGGTAAATTGAAATACATTTTTTATACATTTTTAAAATACAGTGAGTAATGATAATATTTATTGCGGAAAATATAAAGAGCAGAAACTAGATGGCAAAGAGGCCATCTGGAGCACCATTTCGTAAAGTTATAAAAATTTATATTTAAAATAATTTTTGGTTTTATAGATAAACACATAGGAAATTCTTTTTGATATCTTATCTAAAAAAAATGTCTGTTTATACCATTAAATATTTGATATTAATTTTTTGTCATTTCAACTCAAACTTACTTATGAATAATATTACAACGATTCGTATGACTTGGGCCCTAAAGATCTTAGCTGTCGAAGCTCTCTAAAACGTTAAATAACATTCATATGACTATGATTCAAGAAAAAATGATTTGAATTAATAATTAAATAATGAAATTAAATACAACTAGTGTAATGAAATGAATTACTTTAAATAAAATTGTATTTATAAGTTAATGTTTGAGATAATTTTCCAATAAGATAAACTGCTAATAGTTGTGGACGTTAATAGATATTCATTTAAAATTGCTTTTAAAATATATCTCATAAAAAGACCCAAGTAAGGAGACCAATAAAATGTCGACTTGTCCGTTGTAAATTCCTTGTGAAAAAACAACGACAAATATCAAGATCACAAATCAAACATGTGGTAATTGTCCCCGACAGGTATATATAGGTATCGAGAGATTTTTTCGAAAAGTGGAGCAACCATTTCGATGCAACCTGTTTAATAGCGCCCACGGGGATTGCACGGTTTGCACGTTTAAATATACTCACCACAAGTAAAATAAATGCTTTGCCTGCCGCGTATCATGCCACATTCAACTGAACTTCTATGTCCCAAATGCATCGTGGATCACGCTTTATTACATATCCGGACCTGAGAATTAGGACACTTGGGCAATGACCAAATCAATTTGGTTGTGTAATGTTGTTGTGTACTTGAGGCACACTGATGACTTATCAGTTACGTAAAAATGAATTATTATTTACGAATTCAAACGTCCACGACTCAGATCACGAAATTAAAAATCAATGTAAATGTTACTTTTTCTGATTTTACGTTCTGATTATCTGAAAAATGAAATTGACTCTTTAAATGCCATTAATAATATTTCGTATATAACTGTAATTGTACCTGTAACTGGTTTAATATCGATTAATTTTGAAACGTTGTTATTACAATCGGAATAAAATTAAAACCGAACTACTTAAAAAATACACACTTTTATTTACTGCGTACTTTTTCTAATTACTACCATCTATCATTACTATCGAAAACGATTAATTATTTGAATTTTTTATAGTCAACCTAATACTTAAACTTTCAAACACGTTCATTCGTTTCGAAAATAATTTATTAAAAACATAGACATAACAAAATCTTTGAAATTCTGTGTATAGCTACTTATTATTTCTTTAATATGTGGGAGAGTCATGAATCATCACTTTTTTATTTCTTTATTTGTTAAATATTGAGTTGGTCAATAAGTAATGTAGGATTTGCAAGTAAATTTTTCGGTTAATTTTCTTTAATATAGAAAACTTTTTTTAAATACTGTGTTTTAATAATTGTTTTTTTATTGACCACTATGATTAATGCCTTTTTGGAATCTTGTAGGCAGTTTTATAATACTATCCTCCCAGAATTTGTTATGTTTTTCAGCAAAAAATCTCGAAACATGCATGAAAATACATCTCATTGTTCATATTCAAATCAAAAGAAACACTAAAAAAATTAACTGTAAAAAATAGAATGTTCATGCGTTTTATAGGTTACGAATTGTTTTTTTTTTTTAAAAAAAATAACAGAAACCATCTCTTATAAAAAAATCCGACATTACTGATTGACCAACCCAATATCAATGCAAAAGTTAACAAAAACTGAATAGATTGAAACATTATTAAAATCTCGATAGTTTTTTTAAGAAAAAACACGCATTTAGATATTTTTTGGATTTGTAACGTTCATTGAAGTAAAAAGCATTCGTAAAAAGAACATTACATAGAATCATAAAACGGAAAAAAACTCGGTCATATATACATCTACATTAAACGTAAGAAACGATAAAATGTAAATAAAACTTACATCCTATTCGAACACTAATTTTTAATAACAGTCAAGTTGATAATAATTGAATTTATACTACAGCGTCGGTGTAAATCCACTACATTATGTTTATATTCGTTCTGAGAAAGAAAGTATATAAAATGTGATCCTTAAACACGTACACATATTTATAAATAAAGTAGGTATGTTAAAAAAATATATAAAAATGTTAGTTTTTGTTGTCTCCTTTAAATTGCTTAAAAGTTATTGGTATGGTAATTTAAAAATAATATAACGGTGTTTGATATTTTTATTAACTTGTCATTTCATTTCAGAAGAAATTTATTTTAATGCATATTATCTTATTTACATATGTTTATTTTTATATTATAAGCATTAATATTCTTTTAAATGTCTATATATAATCTTCATAATGAAAGTAATGTGTGTTTTTTATGCGTTTAATCCTCAAATTTAATATGTTTATTTTTTAACAATTTATACTATTTTAAAATATTCAAACTTAGAGTATCAATTTATTTTTGCTTTAATTATATATGATTTAATAGTGAAAATAAGCTTAATGTTTTTTTTATTTATTTTATAGAGTTTATAAGAGAAAAATTAATATTTTTTATTCATAATATTATACACACAGCCTTGGCCAAAAGTACTGAGTACCCCATAATTATGCATTTATCTTCAAATATGGCTGCATTGGGTAAAAATAAAATTACATATGTTTAAAAGCAATCAAATTCATTTATTTATTTCAATACTTCGTTGCCTCCTCCCTTAGTCTTAATTACGGTAGCGATTCTTTTTCGTATTGCTGCGACACTTTTCACTAGTAATTATTCGATTCTTCCTCAATAACAGTTTTTAATGAGTTTTTTGATGTTATTGAATGTTCTCGTATCTTCTGCTTCAGTATTCCCCACAAGTATTCTATCGGGTTCAGATTTGGAGACTATGCTATCCAATCTAATAGTTCGATGCAATTTCTTGAATCCACTTGTGCCCGCAGATTTGTGACATTGTACATTGTCCTGTTGAACTTTTACATTTACTGAGACACATCTGATCAAATGCAACCAGGCGTAAGTGCAAAGACGGTAAGAAGACGACTTAGAGAAGTTGGACTGAAAGGTCGCAAGATCAGGACGAAGCCATTGCTCTCAGACCAAAACAAAAAAGCCTGCTTTAAGTGAACTATAAGACGGGGGTATTTGACTGAGGATGATTTGTCAAATGTAGTGTGGTCTGGTGAGCTTAACTTTGAAGTACACTTTAATTACATCTCTATTTGTTCATAAATACCGTTAAAGATCACCGCGAAACGTTCTGAAAAACACAATGTCTTTAATGAAAGAACGTCTATTTTCAATTTACCCAATACTTTTGGCCAAAGGCTGTATATATATATATATATACAGCCTTTGTATATATATATATATATATATATATATATATATATTAGAATGTTTTATTCTACTTACATTTATTAAATACAAATCAAATATTATTTATAACAATATTTTTTTTATAAAAATAAAACACACATAAACGAACTGAATGTTTCAATAAAATGCATTGTAATTACATTGCATATAACAGTGACATAGCAGATGTTGAAATACTCAATGTGTCTATTTTAATTATAGAAGTAGGTTAAACCCTTTTTCATCGATTTATTCGAAATCAAAACTATGTTTTTTAATTAACAAGCACGTTTACTAACATTTCAACATGGTTTCTGCTTGTTTTACAAATGTCATGAATAATTAAAATGTAATCATATTTGATTAAGATGCTTTTTTAGGTTAGAAGTTATTTACAATACTCATTTAAATAAGATATTCATTTTCGAAAAATACACACGTTGAATAATTATATGTTTATGTATAGATATGTGTGAGTGTATGTTTATGTTTCTACGCGTTTACATTAAAATTTTGAATTCACCTTGTAACCAGTATTGCACAACTAAACGATGCGTTTAAATCTGAAAAATGTCAACTTATAAACCGTCGTCAGCTTACAAGATTATCAAGACCTCCCACATTTTTTCACCGGTAGTACATATGTTTTGTGCATGCCGCAAAGATTCCAAAGATCTTCTTGTGATAGGCTCCATTTATTTTCAACGGATGGCGTGTGCATATGTAGGTATTTAGCCGACTAGTTATATGTGGAATTATTTAATACTGATATTGTCTCTAACAGAAATTCAGTGTTGTAAAAGTTCGACATTTTTTTCCTGCTATATACCAGACATTCATTAATAATAGTGTGCCAGTTGTCTCTTAATGTAAGATAATATTAAGATCATACACAGATTACAGTTTAAATGTCCACTCATTATATTTTAGAATATAAATAACTGAATATTTGATACATTCATAAATATATATATATATATATATATATATATATATATATATATACGAGTATATATATATAGTAATATTCCAGTAGGTGTTTTATTTAATTTCTTTTAATCAGTGTTTACCGACACATAATTATGTACGTGTAATACTGTCGGTATGCTTGATTATATCAAAATGCTTATTAAAATAACAGTTAAAAATAATTTATTAATAAATTAATAATTTACGACGTTATTAAATTTCTTTAAAATTTTTTTAAAAAAATAACTGGGTGCACGGGAATGTTTTTTATTTTTCAAATGAAAATGAATTAAAAATTTTGTAATTACTTTTTCAACACATCACACTTATTTCATCATCAACATCTTTTGAAGACTTTCTCTTTAACTAGACTGATCTTTTAAGTTAAAATTGTCGAAACGAAAAATTCAAGTTTTGACATGTTTGTACTGTCAGTGCAGCCTTTCTAACCACTTCACAATTTTTTATGTGATATAATTACATCGTTATCTTTTTAAAACTGCTACAGCACTCAACAGTACACTTTTGTACCCTGTCCTCTATTTAAAAAATATTAATAAACAGATCAAGGAAGATAAAACATGACACTTAACTGAAAGAATTTTCGTTACAACAATTATATTTTATAAAATCGTAACTAAATTTCTAAGCTGAAGTATGTCCAAAATTAATGTATTGTATGACTGAAATCATGATATTGTTTTTAATTAACTCTTTGAAGCCAGGCGTCGATTTTGGAATCCATTGATGTCTTCCAAAGAAACTATGGTCTCAGAATGTTATCTTTTGGATGATATATTTAAAAATCACTAATCTCTTTCTAATGAGACTAAATTTATAATTCGTTCTTTCATTAAAAAAACGCTCGTTCGAAAATCAGAAAAATTGCGTTTTTTTCATTTGAAAACCTATAAAAATTGTAACCTTGATAATTGAGTTAAATAATATTTTTTTTCTAAAAGTTCATCATTGGAAGAAAGCGTATAAAAAATTTCGAGACTCTACTACCAGGTACAAGATTTGACCGATTTGAAACCATTTTGAGCACCCTTGATTGTTTCAAAATTTATCACAATAACAGTAATGTTATTTTTGCAAATTTCCAATTGTAATCAATTTTTCCGCTTCCAATTATATGTTTCCAATCAAGAGATTTATGTTTCCCCGAATATTATCAACGATTTTCCACGATATATCAGATGGATGTGAAATTTCTAATCGCTAATCTGAATTAACATATTTTTTCTTGTAACTGACAAATTTGCAATTTTTATTTTGTTAACGTTAAAATAATGTCTAATTAATCAAAAAATATTTGTAAAAAAAATTTAACACCCGTTCTGTCTCCTAGGCTTCAAAGGGTTAATGGTATATTTCATACAAATTGTATAATAGTTGTACACAGAAAAATTATAAAAATAAATAATTTGATGTCAGACTTGGTAGTTCGTGTTCGAATACTTCACACATATTTTTATCAGATCGCATGTCGAGAATGCATTAAAATGAGGAAAATAAATAACTATTCTATGAATATGATCCAAAAATTACGATATTACGAATTAATAAACGATATTTTTTTATATTATTTTAATTTTGAAATAGCAAATCTAATAGTTGATTTCAATAGCACAAAATCATTATTAATTTAATTTATATAACATAAAATATCAATACATAGAATTTTTATAACATTTATGTATAAAAGAACGATACAGAATTACAATTTGACATAAAATAATTATCTATAAAAGAATCTGATCTTTAATAAAATGACATAAAAAAGACACAAAATGACCAACAATCGTAGATTTAAACCCATTATTTATTGTAACCTACAACCTTCACAATAGCATTCTACAATCTAACAGATTGCATCACGTACCTCCTCGTTAATATACCAAAGAATATTTAAAAAAAATAATCAACGTACATGTTGATTTTTTCAAATAGACACGTATACTTCTTTGAAATAGACTCGGTCGAGCATTCTCGGCATGTCATAAGATCGGTCTGTGTTGAAAAATTAGTTTCGCCAACAACTTACCGCACTGTCAACATATTATGTCGAATTATCGTGATTTCTTTTTTACCGTTAACACCTTTCGGCAAAAGTTTAAACACTATTATTTACGGGTCACACAGTATCTGGGTGCATTATGCAACTACGCGATAATCGAAACTGTGGTACAGGTGATCGATGGTTTGTAGAGTCATTCATTTTCAGATAGATGGTTATCGTAAACCAGTTTACTGAATAAAAGGTGTCAGTGATAATTTACGCATTTAACTTTTACTGTAACTGTGAGTTTTTCAATACGATACATAGTATCAAGAAAAAGTTTAACTGGCACGCGTGTTTGAATTTTGATTATTCATTCTTAATTTAATTTCTGTCAGTGTTTTTTTATATGTTAATTAAGTTAATTAATTTCTTACATTTCTTTTTGTTTATACTCTTAATTAATAAAAAGAAATACATAGAAAGGTATATACATTGTATAATACAAGGTACTTTAGGCATTTATTTTTTATATCTTTTTTTTAATATGGAGATTACAAAAAAAGTCAACCTAACTATGGAAATAATTTATAATGAAAATAATTTCAATTTAATTCTGCATATAATCTTTTTGCTACGGTACACATTCTAATGATATTACGACGATATAATTATTCCTGTTTTCCGTTAAAAAATGTCTACAGAAGATAATTTTTTTTCTCATCTTGGTTTATAATTTTGACCGAAAAGATAAAGTTCATCTTCTGTTTTAAAACATTATAATTAAATTTCGTTAATGAATAATGATAACCTATGAACAGAAACCAATTCACATGAAAATACGCAATTCGATTATTCAATTTCTTTAAAAATTACAAATCTTCTTTTTTGGCTAGAAGAGAGGTGGGGAACATGTGGCCTTCTAGGGGTGTTGCCTTTTAACTGAATCCAAATTTTACAGAACAAATCATTTTTTTGAAGTAAAACTTCTTAAATCTTTCGAAAAATACTTTCTTGCTTTTCGAACACTTATTGCTGCGAATCTAAATTCTCCTACCTAACCCAAATCAAGAGCTAACCCTCTCTTAAGGTCACAAATGATGGATACCCATCTAGAGGATCAACTGAAACTGCCGATTTCCATGTTGCAACTATATATTCAATTGCTTTCCAACAAAAATTAGACAAAACAAAGTCATTAGAAGATTAGTTAGCTTTAAAATTAACAAATAGTTTTCTTTTTTTTAAATTATTAATTACATAGTAATAATAGTTAAATGTTTACAAAATAATGTGCAATTTTAAATGTATTTAATTGAAGTTTCTTGATTGCGGCCTTATTTGATTACAGATAAATAAATGCGGACTTCCGACATGAAAAGGTTCCCCACTTCTAGGCTAGAATAATTTCATATATACTATTCCTTTATTATTATTTTTTTAAAAAATAGTTTCAGTAAACGATTCGTTTTTACCACACCTTATTAGCTCTATTCTCTTCATCTATTCTACTTTATAATTGCAATAGAATTTTGGCCAGAATATAGTTTCAGTTTTATGGTTAAGTTCTCATTCACAAATGAATTTTACCCACACTAAAAGCATCGTTTAGTTTACTAGCATTTTCTGCTGCTTTACAACCCGTTTTAAACACATACAAACAATTTTTTTATTTTCTTCTTTTCTATATTTAATTCAATAGCCCAATTTGAAACAAAATTAATAATAAAACCAAAGTCGATGTTGCCAAAATACAGACCGAAAAATGCACTTTAAAATGATATTATCATAAACACGATGAAATGGCACTTTTATTGAAAAGAAGGTTAGAATTCAGAAAACAAAAACCGAAATTATTTTCCTATCATCCTCATATATCATTTGTCTTTATTAATAATTATTTCAAGCAATCGATTATATTTAATGTTTACAATGTATTGAAAGTTGTGAACACAATCACTTTTTAATTATTACTGTGAAATTTAACTTACTCTTTATTATATATTAAATTCTTTTCGGTCTGAAAATGTATAAAAATAACTGTCAGTTATAGAAATGGTCTGACACGAATTAAAATACTTATTTACATGGATATTAACGTATTCATAAACTACGATGAGATCTAATATCGTGTATAGAAAAAAGTAACAAAAAAGTGGAACTATTAAAAAATAATAAATAGAATATTGTCAGATTCATTAAAACATTATTAACTGAAATGCTTATACTCGTTAATCTATTAACTACAATCGCTACTCGTATGCAACAAACACCTATTCAGCATACCAACAGCCAGCTGAGAGGTCCATTTAATCTACCTACACAACAACACTCCATTGTAAAACGATATTAATAACTATATACGTTTATATCTTGATTAATTTCATCTATAGCCGTAATTGTTGTATGCATTGAATGGACGTTATTTAAGTATTTTTTTACTCTCTAGAGAAATACTATATCTGATGTATGTACGTTGTGAAGAGTTTATAACGTTAAGGGGGAAATTGACATTCCGTTGATTGGTATTGTACATTGCGTTAGGGTCCTGTGCTTTTTCAATCGTTTCAGTTAACTTCTTTATTTTCTTTTATTGTTTGTGATGGCTTTTGGGGTTGTGAGTACCTATTCCTGTATTTGGAATACTTTTCGAGTGTTATTTTAATTTCAAATAAATGTATTTCCTGCGGTTGACTTATTTCTTCCAGTGATTGATATTGACTTTATATATGCACCCTGCAATATGTTCTGCACACTGAAGCAAAATTTCAGACATTTTTGTTTTAAAGAAATTTACAATCGATTATAAACTGTACATAAGACTAGCAAAAGTATGAAATAAACTTTTTATTTTTTAATTTTTTTTTATTAAAAATATTTCATATCACGTTTCATATGTGTACGCTTGATCAATCTATAATTTAAAGTGTTAATTGTCGTTCAATTTAGCTAGAGAAAATTATAGCAGGTACCTTAATAAGAAATTAATAAATTACTGATATCAATTTATTAATGAAAGCAATTAAAACATAATTAATGATTTGGAAAGTAATTTTGAATTTTTTTATATAATAAAAACAAAATGTATAAGGAACAACGTCTAGTATTTTTAATTCATTTAAAAATTAAATCACGTACTGGTTCGAAATATATGATTGGAGTTTGAATAATGGAAGCAATAGAATACGGAAATGGGTGTGCTTGTGCGTGATCATTGACAGACTTAAAATGTAGAAGCTATAATTAAAATATTACTGTCAAATTAGATCTGTTTTAGTCACACTTGAAACGTGAAAGTCGCCCAATACGTGGAATGTACATGTGTGTATGGCGGTTGAATTAAACAGTTTTAAAATAATTACGCCCACATATCAGAACTTTAATGGTACATGATTAATTATAGAATGGAAGTTCAGAGAGTGAAGTATTATGACCATGTTTGATACGAAGTTTGACTGAACATATAATTGGAATCATCATTATTCATAATCGGTCGTGAACCGTTTGAAAAATTATTTTTTTCGTGTAATCATAGTAATAAGTTAGACCACCAGGTTGGTTGACAAAAATGGTAGTTATAGTATCTCTATTATATTTTCATGCATTTACTCACATATATAAGAAAACGAAATTGTTTTCACATGTTTGTCTAAATAAAGAAAAATAAAACCACACAATACTTATTTTGATTACAGTTCCATATTTAAATTTTAATCTTTCCATACTAATAGTTTTCACAATTTTAAAATAAAAATAAGCTTCATACAACAAATGTTAGTATAAAAATTTTACACAATTTTTACAGTAAAAACTTCAAAAAATTGATTTTATTTTTTACAAAACGTACTCTTCAAGTATTCTTTTCAGAACAAAATTTTCTAGTGTAATATGTTCCTTCTGTAATGACCTGTCTACATATAAATCTTTTTATTAATGTGTGACATAGTATTTTATGAAAAAAGGTAAAAAATATTACCTTAACGTCACTTTATTGTAATGTGGTTTCATATTCAAAAATAGTTTCACTCAGAAAAATAATAAAAATAAATAATTTGATGTCAGACTTGGTAGTTTGTGTTAGAATACTTCACATATATTTTTATCAGATCGTACGTCGAGAATCCATTAAAATCAAAGAAAATAAATAACTATTATGTGAATATGTTCTAAAAATGACGGTATTACTAATCTAAAAGTTTAGTAACCACATACTTTTTGTTTATACAATAAATTTTATAATAAATAGAAATTTAAAATAATACATGTTATTTTATTATTATTTCTTTTATAATAATTAACCACATAAATTTATATCCCTGTGTCATTGTAAATTAAATTGTAATATAATTTTAAACAAGTCAGTAAATACGTTACAAATATTTTTCAATTTATTAGATATGTTATATGTGTTTATTTTATGATTTAAAATAAATAAATAAATTATTTATTGAAAAATAGCTTCGAATTTTTTTTGTAATTTAAGTAGAAAATAGAAATTTTAATCGTTATATTCTTGAATTAAGAGTTATTTAAAATTATTTATGAAACTTTAATATTTATGTTAAAAAAACGAATAATAAATAACAAACTTAAATAATATATAGATTAGATCTGAAATTAAATTAATTATTTTGGGTAGATTTTCAATTACTAGAATTAAATTATTAATTTGAACATTTTACAATTTTTCTACATTGTATTCCAAAGATAATAAGGTAATAAATTTCAATGGAATATAAATATTAATTATTGCTTTATATATTCATTAACTTACACTTTTTAAAAAAAATTATTAAACAAAAACAAACTTATAATTTAAAATACCCTTAGACTATTATTAAAATATCTGTAAATTGCCAGTCTAAAAAATAGTATAAAATTATATAAGGAATTAGAAACCCAATAAAAAGCGTATTTTATTTATATATTTTTAATTGAATCGTTGACATTTGTCTATATTTCTACTTCATAATTACAAATAATTAACAGTAAAATCAAAACCCGTAACTAAACACAACATAAAATCGTTTTAAGTTACGAAAATATTTTAAACAGACATTTTATTAGTCTATTTTAATTTATTAACAGAAACATAATTTTTAATTAATCTATAGCCAATTACTTAAATATTGAAGTGGCGTGAAGTGCACATAAAAAATTGAACCTGAATCTATTATAAACATTGTCAGTAGACAAGATACCGGTTTAAGTGGTCGCATCTAAAGTAATGAACACTGTATATAAGCACCGAAGATGCCGCTTCAATTAAAAATAAATTTATAGTGTGCATATAGGAGACATGTACAACACATAAGTAGGATGATGGGATATCTAATACTTTATATATTCATATATAAAAACATGCATATATATATATATATATAGTACACGTGTATGTTTTAAAAGGCGTAACATTTTATTGCTTATTCATCATTGTTCTTTAATTTTAATCGAAATTGTCGGGCTAAAACACAAATTATTCAGTTGGTAATAAGGTAGGTGTAACAATTAGCTTCTGATATTAATTCAAAATTTAAATAGTATGATTACTTAATCAAATATAAAAAATAATGACTTTCCAAGCAATCATTTATTTTGTAACTATTATGTTACATATGAAATAACAATGAATTGTACAATCGTGCTAAATATATTCACAATAAATAATAAAAAAAAAACATTGCTAGAACTAAACGAAGAAGTCGTGATTTATCATATTGATATGTAAACAATTGCGTTTTAAAATCGGCTATATATATATATATATATAAAGAGAAAGAAAAATCCTTCAAATATTAATTTCAATAAATATATACCGTCCGTTTATATTTTTACAGTTTTATACTTTAGAATTAATATATTTGTATTTATTTATTATAATTTATTATAATGAAAGATCATTCGTTTTACATCAAAGATTAAAGTATTATATAAAATTTAATTTAAAAATAAATTTAATTAATATTTTAAGATCCACAGACCTCAGTTTGCATGAGATCCACAAAAACATTATACGTCCAGTGAGCTATATATATAATGTTGATAGAAAAATAATGGTTTATGACCTTCAAATTCATATACATGTTAAGCTTTTTTGATTTTCCTAGCTGTTTTAAGATATCTTGAACTGTTGGATGACTAACTCCTAACTTTTGTCCAAGATCTCGAATTGTTCGTGGTTCTGATTCAACTAACGTCTTCAGTTGGTCGTTATGAACTGAAAGACGCTCGCGACCTTCTTCATATTCAAGACTCTCGTCCTCAGTACGAACATTTGAAGTTAGATATACCACTTATATCCTTTTTAGATATGTGACCCATAAACATATCGGTAATAACTATTTTTGGCCACTTTTCCATAAGAGATTCGCTTCTCCTGTTTTAAATAATACATAAAGTAACAGAATGTTCAAAAAATTAAACAATTCTCAGAATTTTTTATATTTCAAACGTTTTCAAAACACTTTTTGTTACACGATACTTAAATCGTTCTCATCATTCCACAACCCAACTTGTTACAACCATCCAAAAGATTATATGACTCTTTTACAGAAAACATTACTTATAGATTAAATTAAAAAAAGAAATCATTAAATTATCATTCTTTAAAATCGAATTTCTGAGCTGGAATGTAGATCTATTAAATAAATAATCTGATCAAAATCGAATATTATTTTTTCTTGCCTTGAAATGTACATACAGATGCATTTAAATTAAACTATTTTAATATCTGAAAATACTTTAAGATTATCAAAAATCCAATATATATTCATATGGGAATATTTTGAAACATTTCAATGAAATTTAAAATAAATACCAAACAGCGTATATCGATATTTGATACGAAACGCATATGTTTTTTAATTGAAAACGTCACGAAAATACACTTATGCAGTAATTTATTAACATTTAAGTATGATGATGATGATATCCTCCTGATATCCGTGCACATATTAAATTTCTTATTTTAAGCTGAAAACAATACAATTTGCTATCAGATAATTATAGATGTATGGAATATATAAATTACACACAGATGTGTTATGTACAGATCTATTATATTCATTATGAAACATGATATTCTACGTTGAGGGTTCATTATATTGAAACCACACAATCTTTTTCACCAAACCCCTGTACGAAACTTGCACCATCATTCCTATTTACATCTGAACGTATACTTTATACATATAAATATATACAGATGTTTTAGAAATTCAATCAATAGACCAGAAAACATATAATCTATTGAAATCTATTCATATTTGTTTGTGCAATTTTTATGTATTCTAAATATTCTTTTATGATTCAGTAAGTATAATAGTATTCAATATTTAAGGTTAATATAATTTCAATTATATTTTAATAGTTTCTTATTTAATTCTTGGATAGATAGTATTAATTTAAAGATACATTTATTATTTCTATTTAAATAGTTACAATTGAAATCATTCCAGTAACTAATTTCAGAAGTATATACAAGAAAAATTCAACTAAAAATGTTAATCCTGTATTATTTTAGAAATATTTAATTTATTTTTATTTAAATATCATCAACATTTTATTTGTTCGTAGTTTAAAATATGTGACAAGTCTATCTAAATCGAAATGTTTCATTTTTTTTAAAAAAAAGAATATGTATAAAAAATATTAAATACACATATTTCAGAATATTTCACAGAAGTGATTTTTTTGAAAATGTTTTTAGGTTTAAATAAATTCCAAATAACATATTTTGTCTTCCTTGAAAAATAAATCACGTAAACATTATTTGAAATAACAACATAATAGTAAAAAAATACAGTGCTTCTAAATGAATATTTCTTTAATAGGTTTGACATTCACTAACCATCTTTTTATATTTTTCTAACTTAATTTCTAAAGTACGTTCTTTAAATACTCCTCTTATACTAGAATTTTAGGCTTAAAACTTTAGTATATTTAATAATAATTTAATACCTCAAATCATTACAACTATATGACATATTTAAATTCTTCTATTAAATATCAGTTATTACATTGTTCTTTTAAAAGAAGAGTTTATATTAAAAAACAAGCTGTGTATCTAATAAAAATATCTTCTTTATAATTTATCGAATTCGTTTTGTTGACTAATTAAAAAAAACAGTGACTATTAACTAAAAGTAATATTATATTAAAGGACTTTATAATAAATGTTCCCAATAGTAGTTATTGCTATATAAGAAAATAAAATTTATTTCAAAATCTAAACAGAAATATAATTAAGTTCCTGTTCATTGTAATATTAAAAAAAAACTTTATATATATATATATATATATATATATATATATATATATATATATATATATATAAACGCTTGTTGATATTTGTATTAATAAAATAAAAATATTTTTATAAAAAAATATACAAACAGACATGTAAAAACAAAGAACTCCATCAAATACAAGCGTTTGTTTTATTCGCTCGTATATTTTCAGCTACACATTTTATACTGCGTCCAATATGCAAGCAAAAAATATACCATCAAGCAAAAGCATCGTAAAATTCTCCATCATCGCTTTCATCTGTATTCATACGAAGCTCGAAGGCTTTAAAAGTTTTATCGGATGACAAATGCGCTGTTCGTCGCTATTTAAATTTTGTAATGCAAGACCAAAAATGTCACAAAAAAAACCGATATCGTGATATAAAATTGAGAAATTTTATGTATATCATTTTTTATTAAGCAGTTGTTTGCCTGGTATGAAATTATCTTGAATCTCTGAAACATTTTGAAATTACTTCTTTTAAAATAAAAATTTTTCATTTTTTTTTGTCTGAAATGGACAATATTCTACTTTTATAATGAATGAATCGATTCTTTACACAATTTTTATACAATATTATTCAATTTACATAAACGACATTTTAAAATAGATCTTAATATACTGATTCATTTATATTGAGATACTTTTCTATATGAATAGTTGTAACAAATTCATTTTTCTATAAACATATTATAATATTTGAATTTATGATACTTTGATATTCAAAAATCAAAGTCTTTCAGTGTAATTTTATTCGAAAAATTCTATTTTTCAGTAATAGTTTTTTAGATTCAATTGATAATGTTTTCTTTTTACTTCATAATTAAATTTTTCGATACATATCATTACAAATGACTTGAAATTTAAATCTACACAAACATTTAGATCAATAAAATAGATATGAATACATTTATACTTAAAAGGAAGTAAATGCATTAAAGTTTTCAAATGATACTTGTGGAAATAGAATGCGGGTGTCAGATATTCAATACGTTTCATATTGTGTGCTTAAAAATGACTTTAATGTAGTTTTGTTTTGGAAATTGTGCAATCACTTTTTATTTGATTTGTATGTTTGCGCCGTGTGTGTGTATGTGTATGTGTGTATATATATATATATATATATATGTGTGTGTGTGTGTATGTGTGTATGGTTCTGTGTGAACACGTAAATGTTTTATGTGAACAGCTGTTTAGAGAAAAACGTCATCGACCGACTGATGCACAGCATAACCGCTTGCAATCAATTCTCCCACACTTCCCACGCTAGCACGAGCCTCGCCCGTGTTTGCCATTGCATTGCATTCATTGTACTTAAGCTCGCGACCCCATCAATCGTTAATGCCTAAACGGCACCATACTGCTTTGAGGTCACTGTACCTACTTAATCTATTCTTCACCTATTCTAGATACGCCGTAACCAACTTCATTTGTTCCTCACCTATTCTACATAGAATGTACGAACTATAATTTATTCTCCACATATTCTAGTTATTATATTGTTTTTACAATACGTTCATATATATTTTTCCTATTTATGTCAAGTGTCGTTAAGATTTGTTATTCGATACGTGTATAGAAACTATTCAATGAAATTTATAAGTAATTAAAAGAAAATAATTGTAAATTTGGACTCGTATGAAGGATTCAGACGAATGATAGACAGTAGAAGCAATTAATTATCTTAATTTTTTTATTTAAAAACAACAATTAATTATACGTTTAATAAACAAATAAAAACACTGATATTTCTTTTTAAAATATAAAAAACATATGTATGTATGTGTGACTAGACCAAACATCTATTATTTTTTTTTATTATAGTAAAAGTGACCTTCAAACATTTACAAATTATAATTCCTAAAAAAATGTTTACAAATAGCAAAGTTATTTTTAAAATAAAATAAATAATATATCAAGTTTACATTCACTTTCTTTGACTCTACTCAACTGCATGTAGTTAAATTAACATTATATAAGATTAAGATATCTTGAAAATTATCATCTAAATATTTCAATTTGTTTTGTATACATTACACAAAACTAGAATGTTTTTAAAAATTATTTTATTAGCTATTATTTAATCAATATTATAAAATTAGAAGAGTTTTTACTTATACATTTATTTTAATTTTACCTATATATATACATATATGTATATATATACATACATACATATATATATATATATATATATATATATACATAATACATACACACATACATACATATATATATATACATACATACATACATACATACATACATACATACATACATACATACATACATACATACATACATACATACATACATACAGAGATCGAGAGAGAAAGAGATTAAACAAAAAGATTGTTTATATTATATTTAAACTAAAATATAATTAAAAATTATATTGACAAAATATGTTCATATTCTTTGAAGCATTATTTTTTAATTTCAGTATTTCACAAATAGAATATGATAGCAAAGTGTAGATCTTGAGAATGTAAAAGGTGAATTAAAAAAAATATTGAAATATTCAGTAGCGCTCCTAGGGGGAACTAAGAGATCCTCCCCCCCCCCAGCTCCTATATACACAGAGAGATTAATGTAATCCCGTATAACTATCCCCTATGTATACACAGAGAGATTAATGTAACCAGAACTGAAGTAAAAAGAAAATAACACTGGATTTTATTCTTTAAATATTTTTTTATAGTCACCTAATGAATTTTATTGAATTCATATTAAAACAAAGTTTTATCCGTTCAACTCGCCCTCCCCCCCAGATATAATCATGAGTGCGCCATTGTATATATATATATATATATATATATATATATATATATATATATATATATATATATATATATAACGTAGCGAATAACGAAAAATGTGTATTAGGAAAAATAAAAACAGATACAACAATGAACTACATGTGCAAACAAATAGGAATAACAAACAAATTCAATTGTAAAGAGATTGAATTGAAAATAGGCGGTGCATATTGCAAGAAACACAATATAGATGGACAATAGAAATAACTGATTAAGAGTCAGGAAATATAAAGAAAATAAAGGCACTACATTGTTCAAATTGTAAACATTTTAAAGACTTGCGGTTCAACAATTGAAAACGTGTTCATTTACATCCGTCCCTCAATTTACGCGATTTTTTTTGTACCAGTTTTTTTTTATCCGCAGTAAATAATCCTTCCGTTTGCACGAACTTTTGAAACGTGGTATCAATTTACGTGGACAGAAAATATACATTTCTATAATCTCTAATAAATTTACTATATATTGAGACCCAAATTCTTACTTAACTGTATTAATTACATCATCCTGACCTTCGTTGGTTTATAGTGAACATTATACTGGGTATTATTAGTCTTATATGGAACGTTCGAAGCGAAGCATCACAAGCGCTCAAGCATAACACATAGAACCAAGTAAACACATTATCAATTTTATATTTTTTCTTTAGTATTTTTTTCATACTAACGTATTCTACGCGGTTTTCTTTCACATACAAACTCGCATGGAACCAATAATCCGCGTAAATCAATGGACATATATATATATATATATATATATATATATATATATATATATATAAATTACAAATTTACATATTTTAAATAACCTACATACATATTTTTTATTACTCAAATTAAATACAAAATTAAATTACAATAACGGATATTTTATTCGGATTATTTAAAGTTTTTTTTTAATGTCAATTAGAGAGAAACGGATGTAAAGATGCAACACTCATAAATACAAAACTAGAAATCAGAACTACTTAATTCTAAATTTGAAAACTATTAAATTATTTTTAAAATAAAACAATACATACTTGCAGTCATAGTTTTAAATGTTTGAAAATAATTTCTATTATGATCTCTTCAAATAGTTATTAAGTTAGACAGTTATTTGCAATTAAATCTTTTTCAACTGAATACTGTTACTAAATATGTATGTATTTCAGAAGTGATTATCTACAATTTTATATGATTACATATGCACACAATTACATTATATTACACTAAATACAATATATATAATAGATAAAAATAAATCAAAGATCAATGCACTTAATATATTTAAATATTTACAGTCATCTGTTTAGATTAATAGGTACACTAAGTTCGAATCTTCATCATAAAATAGACACTAATCAAACAGCTTTCTGTATATAGAAACTACTATAAAATTGATTCGACCATGAAAACATGTTAAAATTAGATACTATTGAACTTGACATTATAGTATTATGTAATTGTATATTTTATCTGCTGTGAAACGATTATTTTGTCACTTTTACTTTCTGAATAACATATTTACGGAATGATTCAGCAGTTTTATGTTCCCGTACTGTGTTACTAATGCAT
The DNA here is from genome assembly GCA_034766995.1 of Acanthacorydalis orientalis. Taxonomy (NCBI): domain Eukaryota; kingdom Metazoa; phylum Arthropoda; class Insecta; order Megaloptera; family Corydalidae; genus Acanthacorydalis; species Acanthacorydalis orientalis. The sequence continues at coordinate 11,952,604 of CM068314.1, forward strand.
TTCCGAGCATTAATTGGCTATTAGAAAAATACATACAAATTTAGTGCTTTATTTGTAAATTAATATGTAAGTACATGAACGACTTACGTCAACATACTTTATAAATGATGTGTTTTTTTTAGAAATAAGTGGTGAAGATTGTCTATTCTTTTTGCAAAACAAAGTAAAAAATAATTTATAATTGCTTATTATTATATTTATTTCTAATAGCATATTTGATAAGTTATATAAAATGTTTGTCTCAGATAAAAAGTTATTTCACTTATAATTCCTGTATTTATTTATTTTTAGTTTCAAAATTACACAATCAATTTCACCAAGTATTTGTGAGATACTGTTTTAATACATAATTATTTTTTTAAATACAAATCAAAATTTATACCGTGTACTAGTGCAGAAGCGAATGAGTATATCATTTTTTTTAATTGTAATGCATGTTTTTGTATTAAAACTTTTTATTATGTAACTCAGTTTGTTATTTATAGTAATATAACTGAATAGATAATTTAAAGAAAGTATTAATTTAAAATTTAAATCCAAAAATAAAGCAATTATTGAAAACCATTATCAACATGAAACCAAAAAAGTTTTAATAAAAGTACAAGTAAATAATACTCCAAATACAGTGCAAGCACAGAAAATTATATTTTCTGTCTACTCTCTGAGAGCGATGACATTGGTATCAAAATATGCATACGCAATCAAAATAAACAATAAGCAATCTTTTTTGGCACTATGACTGAATTCAATTTCACAAATTAATTTTTCGCTTTTCCATAAACCACAAAACAATGTAATCAAAATATTCAATAATTGATTATTGATTACTATAATTGTGCTAATCAAAATAGAGAATAATTTATCATTGAATTTTTTTAATTATTCATTGAAATTTTTAATTCGTATTTTTGTGCTTTATGAGGAAAGAAAAAATGTATTTATGAAAGTGAACAATAAGTAATTATTGAAAATTTTCAATATCATTTTTTAACCTTTAGAGTATTCATTCATTTATGAAAGAAAATTTGATTGTACTGCTAAACTATTATTATATATTAATAAAACTTCTCTAGTTGTTGTTCAGAGTGTCACATTCGATTTTTGTCTATCAAATAATCGTTCAAATATTTATAAGTAGAGGAGAATCTACTATATTAAAACATATTTATCGTCCTAGTTCCACATTGTTTATTTTCTCTTATGATTAATTAAATAATACCAAAACAGATGACACCACTGTACATACGAGTACAAATAAACTTAAAATAAATCTCGGTGCGGTGTGTGTACAGTGTTCCCATTAACTAATTAAAAATTAATTGAAACAAGTGAGCTCAACATTGAAAAATTCAATGCCATTTTTTTTCCAGTGACACGCAGTGCATTTTTATTAGTTGTTATTAATCAACAGAAATATTTCATATGCAATATTTATGTACCCAGTCAATAAAAACTCGTTAAGTATGAAATTCAAAAATAAATTTATCTATCTATCTATCTATATATATATATATATATATATATATATATATATATATATATATATATATATACACTTTTTATATATGTCTTCAGTACATAATAAATGTGTTTTCAACAAGATCTAAGAATAAACAAATGATCTATTTCAAATAGTTTTTTCTTCGCTCGGTGCTGACAAATGTAGGTGGAACATGTATCTTACGACTTGCACCAATAGCGAAATAATATTACTTCCTAGTGAGTTCGTTGACTACATGCAACATTTTCCTGAAACCATCCACTTAGAATCGTTTATTGTTTAACTCCGAGACATAATGACTCTTGTGTAACACCACAAATATGGTCTGTTTGATTTCAAACAGTTAATTATTTATGTCGTTTAGGATATACGTTCTCATGATATATTTTAATACAATGTTGTTTGGTTACACACAGAGAGAAATATACTATCTGGATGTGTTGCAATAATTGCTTATTGTTTATGGAAATCTTTACTTATGTTTTTTTTTATTTTTCTTTATACGATTTATTGTCAAGTGTATTTTACATCATTATTGTTATTTAAGAGTTTCTGCAGACGTTTAATAGGTATAAATAATGAATTGATTGTCATTGAGGATTGGTTTGATTTTGGAACTTTGAAGATCTTTCTTAATTAATCTTAACTAAAAGATTGTTTAAAATGGATTCATGCCCCGCTCCACACTTGGCGTACGTTGAGGACACGTAATTCCTAACTGCATGTCCAAAAAGTGGACACAGATAGCACTGTGTCACACTACTGACTGGCCTCTCAATATACGCGCGTGTAAAAGATATGGGACACTTTCAATTCATTCATCAATAATGATGAATGCAATGAATCATGAATATGAATCATATCTATTGTAAAAAAAAGTGTATTTTTAAATGATATTAGTAAATTTTATTTATAATCATATTTAAAGGTATAATTATAAAAGTTCATTATTTTAAAAATCATATATTCATATAAAAAAATTCAATTAATTTGATGTGATTAATAGGTTAGGTAAATAATAAGAAGTATTTGTGGTATGATATATTTTTTTCTGTTTCAGGAAACATAACAAAACGTCCAGTAGAAATAATTGCGCCTAAAAATATCTGTGAACTTCCTGAGAAAATTTTAATGTCTGGAATAAATTTACCAGGTATGTATAATTTTTTTTGATTATAAATATTGGTCTCATATTTACTACATTTACACTTGTCAAAGTCTTTAAAAATCAGAAATAGAATTTACTTAATAAATACGTAAAATAAAAAAAAAACATAAATGACCATTATCTATCTACATTACAGCTCAGGCACTATGGCTACTTTACTTTTACGAATGGAATATTTTCTCGTCTCATTAAATATTTATCGTTCTCAAAGCGTTAAGCTACAGAAAAAATCGATTTTTTTTCCTATTAAATATTTTTAATCAAAAAAATATGGTTTATATGATGAGAAAATAATTCATTTGTGAATTAGCATTTAATATTTTTTCTAGAAAATTACAGTATAGTTTTAGAAATTGTAACTCAATTAATTTTAAGAAAAAAAACTAATATATACTTTTCTTAAAACATTAAACCAGGTTATATTAAATTAAATACGTATGTTAAAAATAATAAAATAAATGTTTTTATATTCATTCTTACTTTAAAATGAATATATGGATATTATCAAAATAACATTTATTTTCATCTAACATAATATACATATATCTTAATTTATCAGACGAACATAGTACTATTAAAAAGACAAGATGAATTTGTTTTCGTAGAAAAATATCTCGAATAAATCTGAACTTCATTTAAATAAGTTTCTAGCATACTTTAGGTGCCAAAATTAATGTTAACGTTTAGTAAACAAGTCTGGTTGTGTTTCATCTATCATCACAGTGTTGTTCAACAACTGTCGAAGAATATATTCGTTCTTCACGCATTTCAATCATCTTTCATTTAAAAAATTGTACCGAATCAAAATATATCATGGTATTTAATTACGATTAAATTATATCCACGTTACACAATTCCGTGTTTATCGTAATCAATTTGCTCATTTAAATACATTTAATTATATACATTTTGTTACCTGCATCATAAAAAATGTTTAGTTTGAATTTACAGCTCGTTTAATTCGAAATGACACTACGTGGGCAACGTAAAACACGTTCTGTTTGTATTATATCCGAACATATGTATTAATGTGCACGTGTACGGGGGTGTTGGCGCCGTCACACGTGTTGTACTTACGTGTGGTCCCTCTTTTTATGTATCTACGTGCGCATTATTCTAGTTTGCGTACGAAAATTTCAGTGCTGTCTAATGCATTGACGTTTATAGCATATGTCCATTTTTAATCAAACACATATGTTTTTACGCTTGTTTATTGTCTGGTTTTATGATCATGACCGCTCGATATCAAAGAACTCAAAATTGAGCTATAACAAGAAGTTATTTCGGTTATTAGTTTCGAATAAAAATAGTTCGATACTGTTTTTTTTTATGATCGCCAATTAACACCTACGTTTTGGATATTGAACAGACGTGACACTACTGCCGCTAAAATTACAAAACACTGTGGATTATTTTTTTTACACATATATCAAAATATAATAAAACTATCAATTTATTTGTACCTATTTTGCAATTTATCTCAAAATAAAACATTTATGATATGTTCGTTTTTCCTATAACTGTAAATTTCAGTAAAATGATTACATTTTTATTACTTTATTTTTATTTTTTATTCGAAATTTCTAACATAAATAAAATAAAAAAATAACTATTGAAAAATTAAGACAGAACTATTTATAAAATCTCTATTAAAAAAGTAATCATTTTAAGAGGTAATGCCATCTTTGAAATTCAACAATAAAGTAGATATATGTAGAAATTAGAGAATTTTGACATAACTATAAATAAAAGTATTTAAAAATTGCATTTATTATATATATCGTGTTAAAATCACACCAAATTTCTCTTTACATATTTCAAAATATAATTGTGATATTTTTAAATATTTTATTATCTTTATAACATGCATGTCTTGTTAAATGAAATTTTAAAGTAAATACATTTTAAAAATTAAGTACAAAATATAGGATTTGTATAATTTTATTTCTTAAGTAAATTGAAGTGATAAATAGAAAAAATTAAAATCAGAGCTGATACTTAAGATACTCCCAATATAAATTACTATTTAAATATCATATTTGACACATCAGTCATTTAAAAGCGTCAAAAGTTAAATACCTGAGTATATATATATATATATATATATATATATATATATATATATATATATATATATATATATATAAAGATAAATTTTAAGACACGAAGAAGATTATGTAAATAACTGTACTCACCTGTAATATCTATTAAATAAACACGACATTGAATTAAGTCATTACTCAGCAATCCGTTAGAGGTTATAAATACTCAGGAGTATACATACTTTTTTTTTAAGAAAAAACATGTTTTCGTATGTACATTTCAATCGATGCTTTTATCTTTACAACTCAATTGATGTTTTTATGTGTGTATAGTTGAATGGTGTTAAATTTCAAATGCAAGAAATATGTTAATGCTTAAGACGAAGATAAAGATGAATAATAAAATATAATACAACATGTTCAAATACTACTAAGTAAAATGGACAAGTTTTCAGATTAAAATAGTTTGTGTATAATTATACGAAATGAAAATATTTGAAAGTATATAAGATCACACCTACACGGATAGTCATATGTAAACATTTAAACATGTAGATTCATAGGCGTTGGCATAAAAGGGAAAGGGTGTTCTGGTTTCTTTTTTCGTTTATTTTTTTTCAAATAAGATTTATTTCATTAGGAAGCTCTTATATGAAAGAATGTCATATTATTGTATTTTATTTTCTCTAATCAGAATCTCTACATACATATATATATATATATATATATATATATATATATGTATATATATATATATATATATATATATATACATGCAAGCATATATTTGGCAAATATATGTCTAAAATTTAATGTTCATGAAGAATTTTCTATCTTTGAAATTAATATTTTATAAAATACTACAATTTAATTCAATATCATATGGAAATAAAAACGTATTTTTGTTTATTTAATATACAATCTTCTTCTATTTGTGACTTTTTACTTCATTTATAACACGCATTCGATATTTCTTAAAAAAATGTTTACTTTATGTATTTTTCTCGCATCTCAGTCCTCATCGATTGGCCTCCAAGAATATATTTCTTTCATAAAAAAATTGTAAGAATTTTATATATATATATATATATATATATATATATATATATATATATATATATCATGAAAGCTTTATATTTATTTGTGCTATTTCTCTGAAAAGATTATTTGTAAGAAAAATAAACAAGTATTTGAAATACATGTTTATTATAAATACTTGAAAAATATGTCAAAATAAACTATTTTTTAATAGATTGAATACGCATCGATTTTCCACATTTATTGTAAATATCGTTCACAATTGTACCATGAAAATGGGTCATTTTAAGAGGACGTGACTACCACCTATTGGTAGAGTAAATCGACAAAACACGTGACGCCAGTTTGTCCGGTCGTTAACTATTACAGTCTGCATTATCGACCGTAACGCACGCTTCACACACATGTTATCATTGAATATAACAATGGGTATAATTACCAATTTATAAACTAAAAGTGTTTAACTTTAACATGTTATTTAACCATTTTATTCAATGATAACGTAACGAATTTGAATATATCATCCAAATTATCATGCGATTTAAAATTATTACCTTTTTCATAGATATATTTCGGTTATAAATCAATTTTTAACACGTTCCCGGACATGGCGTTTAACACGTCCCAAAGCCATTTCTAAAGGGACCAGCCATTTCTATACCTCAATTTAATACACTCATTTTTGATAATACGAGTAAATATGTCTTCGAATTCATACTGAGTTATTAAGAAGAAAATACCTAACATTATTCTCTCTATAACTTTTACTTTCATTTTTATTATTCTCAGTAAAATATAAAAAATGTATTTGATGAAATTATTATCATATCTGTTCAACGACTAATTAAATATATAATTATTCCAAGCTGTCTTCTTTTTGATAAAATAATCATCTTATATTTTATACCATTTCACTTAAATTATTAATCTTTTAACTTGTATTTAATACGAAACAAACATATCTTCTTAGCATATACTTTTATAAAGCGCGTTGTTCAAATTTCATTTGTATCCCATATACTATTACCATACTTTATTAAAAGTTTCATTAACTTTTTCTTTTGCTTTATTGTCGCTGAAATGAATAGCGGGCTTTAAAGTGTATCTTAGAGCTAATGCGTATTAGCAAATTGAGTCATAACTGTCAAACAATCAAATCACATGCACTAATCAACTAAATAGTTTACTAACTGAGATGTATGCGCATTAATAACTGACAAATTGACAGACAACTGAAATTATTGCTCGCATATTGTCTTAGATCTGTATATCATATCAAATTGGTCAAGTATTAAGTTATTGTTGTCCTAATGGTCCTCATCTTTTTAGACCGTCAGAGTATATGTTTCCCACTTCTAGTTTCTGCTTACTAGTAATGGAGATCAGATACTCAGATCATTCAAGAAAAAAGAAGATTATCAGGAAATTACATTAACAAGGTCGTAGATATAAAAAATATATAATTATAATTAATTATTGAGCAACTAAATAATCGAATATGTGCTTGGTTTCATAAAGATCAATGGTTCCTAACTAGCCAACTTGCTTAAATTGTCATCAGATTAAATGTTATAATTGCACGTCAGTTTTATGAACTTTAATAACAATAAAAAAATACAAAAATTCATTAATTTTCTAATCATAATTTTCTGATAGTATACGAGGACAGTTTGATAAATATGGTAAAAAGCAAGTTAAACACCGTTATTTAGAAAAAATCGATTTAATTTATCAACATACTCTCCATTGAGGGCTCTATACGCTTGGTCCAGCGAGTTTTCAATGTTTTTATCTTGTCGAAAAAGCCGCTTTTCTCAAAGTCTGCAAAATACGCATTGACAGCGATGATGTCATCCTCATTCGACGAGAATTTCTTCCCACCGAGCCAAATTTTCAAGTTTGAGAAGAGGAAGAAGTCGCACAGGGCCAAATCCGGAAAATAAGGTGGATGAGGAATCACTTCGAAGCCTAATTTGTGTATTTTTTCTATTGCGACGGTCGATTTGTGGGACGGCGGGTTATCTTGATGAAAGAGTACTTTTTTATGCGCCAATAGTAGATCAAGATTATTCCTTGGGAATCCCAAAAAACAGTGGCAATCACCTTCCCAGCCGACAAAACGTTCTTCGGTGCACTTTCACCAGTCGTTGTCCACTGCTTTGACTGCTGATTCGACTCCGATATGTAGTGGTAGATCCATGTTTCATCCACGGTGCCGAATCAACGCAAAAAGACCTGCTCGTTTTTTCCTTTTTTGCGGCAACTGCTACAATTCTCGCTTCAAACATTTGTAGAACGAGTACAACGCATCGCTTATGACTGAAATTTCGCCTATGCTAGTTTGAAGAGTAAGACTTGATAGCCGTGACGTTACCAAATGAATGGTGGGCCCATATTATAGAAATTTACTGAACTTTTTAAACGAACTACATAAAAAATAGACTTTTAAAAAATATTTTTTATTACAGTTAAAAATTGAATATGAAGTCTAATGTTTTATGTAAAATATATTTTTCTGTTTCAATTTTTAAAGATAGTAGAATAATAGAATCGTTGAAAAGAATATACATTGATTAATGTCAATTTTTAACCAAATATAGACTCATAAATGTACTTTATTAATTTCCGTACGTTAAATTAAAAAAAAAAAAATTCAATCGCAATCATTTATTAAATTCCGTAATTATACCTACACATTTATTCACGGTTGTCAATAACACTTTTCATTCTTTTTTCATGCTTGAGTTCTGTGTATATTACTATATCCTCATCTTGAATTAAAATTAATATGAAAAAATATTATGATTGAATTGAGTACATTACCTCGTTTCGGGGACTGAAAAACAGAACAAAAAAAATATCACACACGAAAAAAGATCCACACGAACAAAACTTATATGATTAATGGATAAATCGATAATAATAGATATCGATGACTAAATATCTGTTACGTCTTAATGACATATTTTCACCATAACTACCAGCATAAACATTTCGTGACTTATAATTCAACATATTGATTACGGTCTGTTAAAAAAGTTTCACTATCAAAGAGACCGTGCTTTTTAACGAACGCTGTTAGTTTTGGTCAAACGTAAAACAATAATGGTTTATGTTTATAATGATTTCAGTCATGTTCTAAAAAATACAAATTAACAATAACATCATGATTTATTTCAAATAGGTCATATAAATAATATGTTTGTTGTCTTTTTTTTGCAGCCGTGATATTTTTTTGCAGTATTAATTTGCATGTATTGTTTCAGGCACGCACGATGTAGCGGGCCGTCCAATCGTTTTATGCGACGCTGCGTGCATAGCCAGAGCTGGACTTAGCCGTTACGATGTAACCACTCTCTTGTTATACTATTCGTCCATACCAAGGTAAATTTTAATAATACAATAATTAATAAAAATGAAACTATTTTGTATTAATACAAAAAAAAACTTTCCACATATTTTTTTTAGTTTTTATAAAATAAAAGATCAATTTATTTATTTCATCATTAATAAACAGTCATAAATTCTTACTCTTTTCCAATTACGCATTTATCATAAAAATATATTCATAATTTATCATGCACGACAGGGCTACTTGTAAGAAAAATTATAATATTTAATTATAAAGTAGAAAACAGGATTAATTAATTAAATATATGTAGTAAAATATTAATAAATAATCGACCGATTATTTCATAACATAAAATTAATTAAAACTGAGTAATTTGTATATATATATATATATATATATATATATATATATATATATATATATATATATATATATAAACATCTTTGTTACGAAATTTAATAAAGATCTTACAAGGATAGGACGCCAGCGATTAAAATTCGAATCACTTCAGGGTTCGTGGGTTGGTAGGTAGGTAGTGACCCCAAGTTTATGTTGCCTTAACCCTTTGATACACTTTTGCGTCGTTCGGAAGAAAACGGGGTTCAGAGTTTCAAAACGACATATGAGTACCGGTCTGCGTGCGATTACACAAATTATCTTACACAAATGTTCTATTACGAATATAAAAATATACATGTACTTTTAAATGATAAAAAATAAAAAGTAATAAAATTAGCGTCAAAACATTTTTAGGTGACATTGTTGCAAAAGAAAAAACAATAAAAATGTATTGAAAAAATAAATTCTCATAAACACATGACATTTACATTACGAAAGAACAAAACAAAAAAAATCCGACAAGAGTAATTGTATCTGAGACCTCCAGTGTTCTGGTTGCCTTATCTAACCAACTATGCTCCACACTCATTTCATGTAATTGTACAGAGACCAGTACTCATGAGTCGTCTGGAAGTTTTGAGCTCTGTTTTCTTCCGAACGACGTGAAAGTCAATCAAAGGGTTAAGGCAACATAAACTAGGACTAACTACCAACCCACGTACCCTCGAGCGATTCGAGTTCGCCAAGTTGGTGCCCTCTCCTTGTTAGTAGAGAATTGTCAATAAGGAATCTGCCATTCAAGAGTTATAGCGCCACTTGTGATGGTTGCTTACTTGGGGTTTAAAGGTGCATCGACCACTTATAATGATTATATATATATATGTATATATAGAGAGAGAGAGAGAAAGAGAGAGAGAGAAATAAGGAGCGAGAGTGAAATGTACTACACGTTAATACCATTCCAATTTAAAAACATCTCTCAAATAGAGTGTTATTTTTATATGCAAATTTTATTTCACATAAAAAATAACTTTCCTTATTTGATTATTATATAAAATAAAAACCAAAGATACTGATTTGAACATTTATTATGATAAAACAAAGTAATAGCTAATAATTATAGAGGAACATATATCATATAATAAAACAATCCACGATACGATCAAATTTATTTCAATAACACAGCCTGATTTCTAATTAGAATATGTATGTATGTTTAAACTAAATAAAAGAATATTCGTACTTATATAATACTAAAAAATAATCATAGAAAATAAAAAAAATCATAAAAAATAATATATTAACGAGATCTCCGATATAGAAACATATAATTATCTTTTTCTGGACGTGATTTTTGAATAATGTGGTCTTTTTATTGTATTTTGACTTATAACTAAAAATTGAAGACTAAAATACCATTTTTTTTCAAATAATATCCCTTTCGTATAATGTTAATAATTATTGAATTAGGATACTATATTATCATTATTTTTTAAAAATAATGATCATATATATATATATATATATATATATATATATATATATATATATAATTTACCTTCATTAAATAAAACTAAATTGCTTTGAAAATAAATAATTTAAGTAATAGTAAGTTAAATTGAATCAAGTTTAATATTTTTTAATTGTCGAAAAATGTAACAAATCTAATATAACAATATTCTCAAATTGATCGAGTATTAATTATAATAAAATATTAAAATATGATTTAATTCCAAAATAGTCTTAAAATGAATGAAACTATAAAACATTTTCTAAATATGTAATTTTCTAAAAATGCCACAAATCTAATGTAAAAGTATTCTCCAATTGATTGAGTATTAATTACAATAAAATATTAAAATTAGATTTAATTTCAGAATAGTCTTAAAATAAATGAAACTATAAAACATTTTCTAAATGTGTAACTAAAAACACACTAGTAATTATGCTTCAACAATAAATTTAATATATTTACTGTCGATTGTAAACGAACGATTATACTAAATATATATTTTACCAGATACAAATTGCAATTTGCACCATGCTGTTCATGTGATACACTTTCTTGTACTCTATTGCTCACACGTTCACATATTTTCATAAAGTAACAACATCGAGCATGTTTCTATTCATAAATCATATTTCTGCATATTTTTATTGTACTTTTATAAAATCGATAGTAAATAACAAGACTTTATTTCTTACAAACAAAGATATTTACATCATGTCTTTCATGTATATACGACATGTCCTCTTCGTTAAATATACGACATGAACATGCACGAAGATATCAGGATTTGTTGCAAACTTATTCTGATATAACAACTGATAATTTAATGTCTTGATTTATGTACCTATATATTTGTATCACGACGTATAATTTAAATTCAATAATGAGATATATTCATAATTTTCTCTAGTATATTTATAAAATTCGTAGAAGTATATCAAGATTCAAATAAAAAATATATTATGTTAGAGTTATCTTTGAATACAGAATTGCTCTTTGGAACAAATCAATTATTTTAATATCTGTATTCATGCATTTAAAAAATTTTCAATAAGAAAGATAAAATTCCAACAATAACATTAATATAAGAACTCATATTTCATTATTTTTACCAGAAAGCTAAAATGTGCTAGTGGCTTTATTATTTACTTGATTTTTTTTCTCTATATATCAATTTTTCCAGTATTTTTTTATCATATTTTCTTCACAAAGATATTACTTCTAGTCGAAAAATTCCTGTCGACTGAATCTTTTTTTTGTAAAATATATATTCCTCCTCTTCCTTGCCAGTAAATTTACATGTCTATACAGATTTTATTAACTGTTCCTGAAATACATTCTTTTTATTCAATTGTTTTTATTTATTGATGTGTTAAAACCATGTTTTGATTTTTATTAAAAATATAAAATATACTTATATATACTTATCATGAAATAAAATTGAGAAAAATATTTGTTCAACAGAGAAAATTGTACATTTTTAATCACTAAAATGCGGTATATTTTTCACAATAAACAATTTTAATTCGATTAGTAGATGTACGTATAATAATAATTTTTAAAACATTATTTTTAATTATCTTACTGTCTATAGAAATTATTTTGTATTTTCGAAAAAATATTTCCATTGAGTCAATTAAAAATATATATTTTGATTAAGTAAAGCTGAATTGAATATAATTTAAATTTTTATAAGAAAGTATCACATTTAAATATTGAATATTTATACTTTTGTTCTTTTTAAACATCATATTTCATTAAAATGTATCGCCTATTTATTTAAAATACAACTGACAGTTCACTCAAATACACATCCATTTATAAAACCAGTAATTCTTTTACTTCTTTAAACAAGTAACATAGCGAAAACATCTCATTCTTGCACAGGCATTTCGCTATTAATTGGTTTAATTAATTAACCGACGTAATTAAAACCTTAATGAGAAATCTTACGCTAAGAAATCCAAACGCAATTTTTATTATACCAACGTTTTTCTACTAAGGCGTATAATTATTTTATATAGTAGTGTTTTATGTTACACATGTATTGATGGGAAATAGTTACAATATTACTTTGACCTTTAGAAAATCGGTCAAGTGTTAATCAGATGTGTGCTTAAACGCGTGGACATGCTGAATTATCGAGTATTGTTTGATGAATTAAGTGTATATCAATATTTGAAGTGATGTTTTGTTCGAATTATATTAAAACTAATTAATTTCATTTATCAATATTAGTTTTGTATACATATTATATATATATATATATATATATATATATATATATATATATATATAAATTTATTTTTCTGTTTTCAGTGCACAAAAATTACAAAATGGTTTAACATTTCTTGTCCTCGCTGAAACTTCTGAAGAAGCCGCACTCGATGTTTTGGATAAAGCAATGGTAGTTCTTACACCACATGTATCTGTTGATCGTTTCATCATTTGGAGACCTAACACGGAGTCAAAAAAGCATAAAAGTGTGAAAACATTGAAATTCAGTAAATTAAATGTAAGTAAATTATTGATAATAAATAAATATTGTTTATAATTCTTGAATATTGTAAATAAGACAAAAAAAATAATATTAAGAAAATGTATTTGAGATAATATTTGTTGTCCTGATAGTCTCCATGCTTTGGATTATCTGAGTTTCTGTCCTCATTGCTAGTTGCAATTTTTATTTTGTATTAATTTGGTGCAATTGTTAGCTGTAAGAAATCATCAAGTTTTTTTGTTCAATTTTATTTTTAACTATTTGTATATATTTCTTTTAATAATCTCAATTTCGTCTTATTCCCAGAAATGTATTTTCTTGAAATATAACATTAGTTCCAAACTCTATTAAAATTTTATTAGCTACTTACAGCATTAAAAATACTATGATATATAAATGTAAGTAAAAATCTAAAATAAGTGTATGCAAATTAATATTTATCTTTTCCAGTGTTACATTGTATCAGACGAAGCCGGACTCGAAGAACACATTTCGAAAGATCAAGCGCCAGCCAGTTGTGGAGGGTCATCAGTTCACGATCAACTCGAATGGGTCGAGTTCTTTAAAGAACTGGAACCGTTTGTTGCCCAGTGCCATATGAGTGGCCGTGCTCTAGCTGCGGCTATGTCCGAAATAAGATCTGACGATACACCTGTACAAGTCACCAGAAGACACTTGAGTCATCAACACAGGTATATTTTTTTTATTAGTACGATACCCTTAACGGGTTTCCAAGATGCCGAACAAATGATAAAGATTATCACTTTGCTGAAACGGTTCTCACTTGTCTATAAAGAAAATCGCCGAAAAACGAGAAATTTTAGCTGAAGTAAATAACAGTATTTCGAGTTCAAATTTATTTTAGAACCGGTTTAATTTAAAATGAGGTTATTACTAAATTTTCTCTCTTACCGAAAGTAGATCTTATTTCTTTATTATTTTATAAATGTATTTAATGATCATTTGAAGAAAAAAATACTTGAAAAATCATTTTTTATAGCTAAGAGGCTAACACGTTGTACTACTATTGATTATTAAACTGTTTATCAAGAAGTATCACAGGATTCAAATATGTTTTTTGCAAATAGTTTTAATCGACATTCTTTTACATCTATATAAATTATTGTGTCGTTTTTTATATTAAAATATATTCTTAAATTATACACACACATGTATATATATATATATATATATATATATATATATGTGTGTGTGTGTGTATAAGTGTATAATTATTTCCTCTCGATTCCGATTCATTACATCAAATATCAAACAATCGAACCAATCAGCAATTATTGTGATTGACTGCGTCAATCTTATTTTGATGCATATGTATATAAAAGTGACCAAAAGATACGTCACTTAACGAACCATGAATCCGTATAAAATTAATGAACTGATTATAATAAAAATAACTTTCACAGACAACTGACTCGTGCGTTAACCAACGGCGACCTGCAAAAACTTCGTCGCGAAGGTTTTGCCACTTTGGAGCGACTTGACGAGCGCGCACAATGGTTAACCGGAAGTGAAGATGTGCAGACGGCGAAAGTACGAGCAAGACGATGTTTAGAGGAAGTGCATAGAGTTGCTAGACGTCTTGAACAAATTGCTGATCAAAGACGTGAACGACTTAAAGAGTTAGCACGCCTCAGAGCTTTAGAAGAAGAGACAACTGAGGTGAGTCAACTTTATGAATAAAAATAGATTTCAGAAATAATTAAATTAAAGTAAGAACTTATATAAATAATAAAATGCTAAAATTTATAGCTGAAATGTATTTTAAAAGTTTCTAACTTCTTTTCTTTAAAATGTATACATGCAAATGTAATGAATATGAAAAATTCGATTGTAAAATTGATTACAAATTACAGATTAAACTTTGTTCGTTCATTAGAAAGTTCAGGTTTTATAAAAAAAATAGACATTTGTTTATAACTAAAACACAACATTAATTTAAATTTAATTGTGCTCATTAATCGTATCTTAGAGTAATGACTATTAAAAATATATTTTTTTAATTCACTTGGTAACCGATAATTAATATAAATACTTTTTTTAATTATTAAGCAATCGTCAATAAGAAATAAAATAAATAAGTTTTAAAATGTTTTCGTTTTGAAATGAATTAAATTAATTTAATGTTTATATCCATTTTTATATTTTTTATCCTAAGAATTTCTTTATAATAAGATTTGTGTAACATACTATGACTAATAAATAAAAGTTGATCAAATATTTACTATTGTTTAGATTTAAAGAAAGGTATTAAAATATATGCCTTAATTTTTTTTAAAGCGTAAACGAAAAAGTAAATATTTGTTGAAATTTAATTTATTAGTCATAATATGTTATACAAGTTTAATTATAAAGAAATTCTTAAGATAAAAAATGTAAAAATTGATATAAACATTGAATTAATTTAATTCATTTTAAATTGAAAACATTTTAGAATATTATTTATTTTATTTCTTATTAAAATTTAATTTATGTTATAAAATGACTGTATGGTACGATTTTAGAATAATATATAAACAAATAATTTTTTTTTTGTTATTTCTTATATCAATTATTTAACAATTTTTAGTAACATATTTTCAATCCAATTTACAATCATTCAAACTTTCTGAAACAATTTGGATTTTTACTGTTTCAACTTTCTCTACAACATCCTGTCAAATTTCTATATTCTTCTGGATTGTTATATAATTTACAATAAATATTTTTTTACCACAATAAAACTCAATCACACATGCAACTTGCTATTTAACTTCGACAATTCTTATCTGATTTTTTTTTAGTGATTGTTCCAACATATTTCTGTTGATCTTTATGCTACTTGCAATTTATTTGCTATTACTGCCGCGAGTGTATGTATTTCCGGTCGTTTAAGAATATAGGTAGAACACACAGGTTGTAAATTTTTGCCCTCAGGCATAAGGGAGTATCAGGTTTTTTTTTTATAGTGTATAGTTTACCAAATGTTACACATCTTTGATTGATTTGTTTTTCATTTTTTTTTGTTTCATCCTGCTATATGTGTATATTTTTAACTTTCTCTATAATTCGACCATTAAAATTAATTTTACTATTAAACATATTATTTTTACGAACAATTAATGAATTGCCTTTTTCCAATTAAAAATAATGTTTTTATTAAGCGAATCTAATGAATGCATTAATATAGTCATTTTAACTCATATATTTTTGTAGTAATTCATTGTATAAATGAACACGGAATAAAATCCGTTCAATTTAAATACATACACCTATTAATGAATCCAACAGTAATACAGTGTTAAAAGAAGCATTGAATTACATCTTAAAGTGATTTCAATGCTAGTAAGTTCAACGCATCGCTGCATTCATTCATTTAAAACGCTTCGCAATTATTTTATTTATAAATAACATCAATCATTTAAAAAAATTATAAAGCTAATTGATTTAATCATTTCCTCAAAACAATATCTTACACAATCGACTAAATGACACACGTACATATTTAATTCGAATGAATTGTGATTACTTCGGACATATGTAGCGTGACTCAAGTAGGAAATAGTCCGTAATTAGTTAACACATTTTAGATGTAGCCATCGTAATTCTTGCGGCCGTTCAGCTAAACGAGTTAAAATATGCGGTCGTATGCGGTTGATACGAGCATTTACCATATAAGCACGAAAAGTCTCGCAATCTTTACTACTAGACGCGTGTGTATATGTGTGTGTGTATGTGCACGGGGTCCCTCGTGATATATTGTCACGAATCACGTATTCAGGGGCGTATTAACTAACGCACGCCGTTGACTCACATCTCGATTGCGTGATGCTACGCGAAAAACTGCATTACAGTATTGAGCAATTATAAAATAACGATATTAGAGTATATTGCGAATGTCTTTGTGTTACGATTTGATTGATTGGTTCTTTATTTGAGCTGCAAACAAAAACAATCAATCTAAGTATTAGATTTTGCAACAACATTTTCATAAGATTTGTGTGTTTTGAAATAGTTATACTTTGTTCCTATTTGAGTAATATTTACATTAATACTTGCTATCCAATCCAATTAAATAATTACTAATTCTATAAAATGAAACGTTTCTTTAAAATAACATTCTTAGTCCAGTGGATCTGACTGTGAAATATTGCATTAGAATGGGCAATCTAATCCTGGTTGTGGGGTGATGGGGGAGGGGGTTTGTCTAGAGTATAATTACACTTTTATGAACTGTCAGACATTACGCTGTCACGGCCGGCGCGAAGAAAGGGTTAAATTTCAGCTTTTTAAAATATCTCGCTTCCTGTTATAGCTATAAAATAAATTAAAAAACTATTTTGTAGAAAATTTAATTCCAACTATAACTTTGGTTCCTATACTTTTTTTATGCGATGAACATTTTTTACTGCAAAAAAACTGGTAAAAAAGTTTTTTGCATTTTTCTCCATTTTCGTTCGTTTGATGTTAAAGATAGCCATTAATAAAGTTATAAAGCATGACAAAATCTACAACTTTCAAACTGAACTTTGTTTTATAAATATTTATTGTTTAACATCCCTGCAAAAAGACGAATGTTCCATATGCGCGAAACTGTAATATCGCTTCACATGTTGTTGCGTCGACTTGTACAGTTCCGCGCTATGGTACACGGACCCATTTGCAGCAGTGTAAAACAATAAATGTTTATCGCACAAAAAAAATAATATGAATGTTTCAGAGTTTTTTATGATCAACAACTTTGTTAATGAGTATATTTAACGTCAAGTGAACGACAAAGGAGAAAAATGCAAAAAAAATTTTAACCAGTTTTTTGCAATAAACAAAAAAAATATTCATCGCTCAAAAAAATATGAGAACCAAAGTTGTAGAGAATTAAATTATTGACAAAATGTGTGTTTTTTTAATGTCTTATGTAGCTACAACAGGAAGCAGGAAATTTAATAAAAAATTACCCGGAATTTAATCCCTTTTTCGCGCTAGCCGCAACAGAGTAAAGTCTGATAGTTCTCAAAAATGTAATTATACTCTAGATAACCTCCCTTCGCCACAATTCCACAATCAGGATTAGAATGTCCATTCTGATGCAAGGATAGACCCGAATTTTAGCCAGATCCACTGGACTATCTACGCAATCAAATAAAAGATCATTCTTTTATATTAACGGTGCTTATTATGTTAACAGTGCTCTATAGTTTATTATTGTATAAAAGTAAAATTGAACATTAGATGAAATATACATACATACATATGTATATATATATATATATATATATATATATATATATATATATATATATATATATATATATATATATATATATATATATATATATAAAACTTGCATTCACTTTTATCCGCTTTGAACAATCAATCACATTTAATGATTACAAATTTCATATTTATATGACGTATTTCATCATCACTATTCTCATGTGTTGCTTCATTCAATCAACTTCACTTCAGGCTTGAAAACCGTTAAATTTTCAATATTATTTCTTAATATTAAAGTTTTACTTGCAATCGCCTTGACGTAAAATACTATGCATTTAAATGAATAATTTGCTTCAAAATTAAATTATACACATAAAAAATATGATTATATAGATTTTTCAGTTAATTGAAATCAAGAATAAATAAAAAAAATGTTTTAGTAATTCTACATTTTCTATAATTTGCTTTTTTCACAATTTTTTTTAAAATATTTCATATAAGATTTTTCACCCTTCCACAAAACTACAAAAGAAATTGTGAATCAGATTTTGTAATACTTTAACGGATATTGGTATAGCCATCGTAATGCGCATAAGCAACATTCGAAAATTACAAATAATCAATTATTGAACATTTTTTATTAAAAAAAAATTGTGGTCTGCGCACGAGTGAACCCATTGTGATAAAAAAAATACTAGTAATATTTTAAGAGTTCGAATCTTCATTAAAAAAATCACCGATCTATTTGGAAAATTTTGTGAATATTTTAGATTATTAACAAAGCGTATAAAGAAATTACATTTCTTCACGCCCTGGTTTTACTCATTCTATATTTTCATAAATGCGATTGTAGAATTATTCATATATAGTATTTCCTTCTTCATTTTTAGAATGGCGCGTTCTCATTTGTTGACTTTGAAACATAGTTTCTTTCATGAGAAGGATGTGAATTATTTTCAAACACCTTTTAGTCCCAATGGAATAGACATTCCTTTTTTATAGTAATCGATATAGTAGATTTACCATAAACTATATTTCCTGTAAATATATCTTATTTACTGTTTTCTTGTTTCTTAACCTTAATCTCTGACGGTTTACCAATATAGAATTTAATCATTAAATTCGTTAAATTGTCAAAAAATATGTAAAATTGAATATTTGTACATTAGATTAGGTTTATTTGAAAACAAGCCTTTTTTTGATATATTCATAGTATAAAATCAGCCATATGTTTTTTTTTAGAAAAAAATATCGCCATTAAACATATTCTCTTATTTTAGATCTCATAAACTATTAAACCATGAATAAAAATATTTTTGTTGATTTCAGAAAATGTTGCAAATTTATATTCATTATTTTATAAATTAAGAGTTATAACGTTTGTCTGTACTTTGTTACTGTCAGACAATTTATACTTCAAGTTAAAGAAGATACTTTTAATTAATTCAGTAGATAATATTTGCTAGATTTTTCATAAGTTATTTATTCTAGAAAGTTCTTCACTTTCAAGTACATTGGGAAAAAGTATTAGGACAGTAACAAAAAGTAAAGACAGTCTACGTTTATTTAATTTACTACCCTGTCTCAGTATACATGCATATAAATTGAAAGTGATTTTCTTGAAACTTTTTTTTTATAATTTTTCGCAAACATCGTACGAAGTAGTCATCATATTACCTGTCAGATAAAAATGATTAGCTTCCATTGTAGCTGCAGAAGGTTGCGCCGGACGGTTTAGACACCGCCTCCGGCAAATATTCTGTTCCGCGTTGGATCTGTGATCGCGTTCACTGGATCTGAATTTCACTTATGTGTACCGTTATGATTTATACCATTATTCACGTGTCTAGTCTCGTTCAGCAATCACATTTCAACGTGCCATTGAGCCGTATATGCCAAAATAACTACTTACACTGATGAACTTTGTTGAAAGGAATCGTGTTTTTGATATGTTCTTGACGTTTGGCAAGCTTCCACACTCGTACAAGCATTTATATTCATCGTTAAATGTTTTAGTGAAACTATCGTACTTTTTAGCACGATGACAGGTAGTTAATGTATAAGAAGGTTAAGGTCTCGGATCTTGAATAATAGTTCACTAAAAATTTAATACTATTTTTAAAATAAATTAGATATCTAAAGTAAAATTGATCCAGTAATACTATACACGAGGTTCGTTTCAAGATAAATTGATTTTTATAAATTATAATATTTGTTTTATGCATTTCTTTTTTTTTGTTATAAATAATATATTACAAACTAGCTACACTATTGATACTATATATTTTTTAGACTAAGGCCAACAGTTCATGCAGATTAAAATATATTAAATGTTCGAGCCATATACGGATTGTTGATTTTCATTATTAAATCGTACATTTTAAACGCTAATCATTTTTAAATAAACATTAATAATCTATATAAAAAAATAAACAAATAGTGAAAAAACTATCGTTCAATCTTAAATACTCTATTCGTATTTTCTCTTGAACATTTGTTTATATACTATTTTTTAGACATATGGTTGACCTGAAGCGAAAATATCTCCCAGTAGGAATCTTTATGAGAAATGGTCAATCAGGATGTAATCAATATAATTCTGTATACAAATATTAACAAAGCGTGACAGCCGAAGGTATCTTATTGGCAATATCCATCAACTAATACGTTACGCTACAGGCAAAGAAATTTGTTAGCTTTTTAGATAACACTGAACATAAAAGCAGTAATTTAGGATACTTAAGTGTATTGTCTTGTACATTAAACTGAAATTAAACGTGTAACACGCGTTTATAACTGTTATTTACTGTGTTTTATCAATTTTTAAGATTTTTCTATAAAGTTATTTTCATCTGAACTTTATTTTCTTTTTAATTTTGAATATAATTCATATAAATACCATAATAATTGTAAAGTAACTTATTTATATATGTATAAAATTAATTAAAAATTTAAAAAATAAGACAACTTGAATTGGTTTAAGTATGAGAAAATAATTATAAAATGGTAATACAATGAATTAGAATAAAATACAATAAAATTACCTAGCTGATTTTTTTGTTGAAAAGATTTTTAACGTACGGCGGTTAAAGTAAGAGTTTAGTAGTAATATTATTAATAATTAAAACATTGTTTAAGAAAGGATATGAAATCCAGCACACATTTCTTGTATTTTATTGAGGTTACTTTAGAATATATGAATAGATCTTTGTTAATTACGTATAATATTTAATAGATTATAAACCCGGATTCGAACCAATGATTCATCAAAAATCAGATACGATCTCATGAATCACTGAATATTGGAATGTCGTTATACGTTTCACTTAGGAAACTTTCGTCTTAATTGAAAGAAAATGTATGTATATTTATGTAAATATATATATATATATATATATATAGTTTAAAAGTATTGTTAGCAGAATTTCTGTGTATATTTTGTTTCTTAAAAATTCATTCATGTTTAAAAACAAATTAAACAATGTAAATATGTATGATTTGCAAACTTTAATCAGCATATTTTTATAGCACAGTTCATTGTGAAAATTGTAGATATTTTTAAAACGCCAAATCGTTTTTGAAGGCTAAGAGAAGTGAATTGAAAATGACTGAAGATTATTTTTTTAAATATAGTTATATATTTATATATGTATATATATATATATATATATATATATATATATATGATGTGCTAAATACTTTAAATATTTTTTATTAAATTTTAAATATTTTATTATTATATTAACAAATCGCCAAATTTAAAAATCGATCCGAACTGTAAATGCATTACTTTCTGATTTTGGAAATATTGAATCTCTATCATTTATATTTTAGATAAAAACAAGTATGGCTAGTTATTCCATTAGCATAAAAATAAATTAAAATATCATTTATTTTGTTAACTTAAAAAAAGTTTAGTAATCAATTTGTTAAAATGGCGAACAGGTAGATATATTGACAGATGATTTCATTTCATAAATTCATAGAATTTATAGAATTTATTCCTTGTTAATAAAGAAAAGAAAAAGAAGGCAAAAGAAAAACATAGATTTCATTTCATTTGTTTGCTTGAAACTGTAACAAAAAAAATAAACACAATACAATTATTTAAATACAAAAAATAATTAAATTCCGTATTAATAAATAAATTTTATGCGTTCTTAAATAAAAAAAAAATAACCAAATGGAAAAAGTACATGTCTCAGTCATGAATTAACAATTTATTTATGCTGTAAAACTATGTTGATCCTAGTCTATTTTACTATTTTTACTAATATTTTTATATACTGATTTATTAATAATTTTTTAAGGATAATATATTTACCGTAAACGTTAAATTTTTTGTGTAAAATTTATCGATTTGAATTACAATTATTTGCAATTCATAATAATAAAAAAAAAACATTCACTTGTTTTAACTAACTTTTGATTCAGATCAGTAGGTAATTCGATTATAAAAAAATAGGCGTTTCGTCAAAAGAAACGTTTAATTTCCTTTGTTTATGTATACAATTTTTCTACACACCGACATTGTAGTTTATTTACATTGATTTTTTCCGTTACACAAAACACTTTCGAAATCGTTTAGTTTAGGCCTCCTCCGAATCAGTAAACGTGTTTACTTGCCGCTGCAGCTTTGATCCAATCATCAATCAAACGCGAATTTAGTTGTCATGTGGTTACGCGAAAAGAAATTTATCTGTCTTCAATGAAGATATTTTCAGTTTCTTATATGTATATCACAGCAGTTATTAGATACGAACAGATTAAACTGCGTTTGCAAATGAAAGTATGTGTGAGTTAATTGTTGTAGATTATAAAAGTGTTAATTATTTTAATTTATAATGAACAGTGGTCTAGTTATTATAATTGCGTCCGGACAGTTCTATAAGTGTTGTGTTCACGTTTTGAATCTTGATAGGTACAAAAAAGTGAGTTGAATTTTTTATATATTTTTTAATAATAATTTTCTTTCCATTCAGGGCGTTGTATATTGAAATAAGCAAACTAATATAGCGCTTTTATCGAATTTTCACTTTATGAAACATCAATTGAGTCATTTAAAACTGTATAAATGCAATTTCTATCAATATTTTACATGAAATTCATTTCTAATAATAATATATTCTACTATATGGCTAAAAAGATTTTATAATTTATATTTAAAAAGTAATTTCAACAATTTTATTAACAATTATTTTTTTAAAAGAATTTATCTTAATATAAAACATATTCAAAAGAGCATTATGTCAATAATTCAGAAGGAATAGTTTGTTTTATTTTAATGTGACACAAATTGAACTAATTTCAGTCGAGTGGTTTTGTTGTTGAATTAGTGAGCAAAAGAATATTAGTTCGATTTCAATTTTTTAAGATACACTTTTATTTTTCAGAAAAAAATAGTTTCCTTGATTCTTATTTATTACAAACATTTCTTTTATTTTTTTAGAAATCAGTTAACATTTTTCCTGTCATATTAACTTTACTATACTATTTATAATTTATTACAACTTATGATTAACGTAATATTTAGACAGGGGCACCATGGACAACTTCCCAGGGCGGAAAATTTTAAAGGGTAATAAATTTCGATGGGCGACAAATTTTGAAAAGCTGAAAATTTTATTATCAACATAAATTTGATTTACATGTAAAATTCAATGGTGTAATAAAAAATTAAATTTAAAAAATGTTTAGTTCAAATTTTGTTTGGAGGGAGGGTCGGTATTTGATTCGTGGCCCAAGAGCGGAACCTAATGTAAATCCACCCCTAATTATGGCATATTAAATTCAAAATAATGCCGCATATAATCATATAGCACAAGAATATAATATTTTATTATTTGTGGAGTAAATAATATATTAAAATATTCATACTCGATAAATGTAGACATAGTTAAATTCGTCGAAGACACTACTTGACAAAAAAAAGCTGTTCACAAATGGTTTGTGAGATCGCAAAAACTTTTGGTATAGATTACAGTGGAAAGATTACCAACATTATTATTGGATCAGGGTTATATATATATATATATATATATATATATATATATATATATATATATATATATATACGGTGTATCACATAACTGCAAGTAGCATAATATATAAGAGATTTAATTGGTTCAAAGTTGTATAAAAAAATGTAACCTAAAAGGAAACCATAATATCTGTATTAAACGTAACCGCATTCTAATTTCTCAGTAATTAAATTATCATAAATTGTAAAATTCGACTCGTAGCGGTTTATGAAGCAGAATCAAATCAAATAAACTGATACTAATAGATATAGCAGTCACAGTCATTTATTGCACTCCGCTCTACGTATAAAACGTTCTGCACAATAACGTTAGGGCTTTTTTTCAACAGACCGCATTATTGGCGTGGGCGAAAGTTACGCGCGAAATTGGTCCGTTAACCTTGATCTTGACATATACACCTGGTTACTCTATCTTAATTAATTAGACTGGTGATATTTTTAAATACAAATCAAACAAACTACTTAGTACGTGTTTTTTTGATTGATGTGTATGTAGTTAGTTTGTAACCAATATTGTGTGTGGTCGTTGTATTGAATATAGATTGCTTATTTCATTAGTTCATTTCACTTATTCGTATACGCTCCATGGAAATGGACAGTCGTTTTATTGTGATTTCTATTACTTTCGATGTAATTGAGACGTACGCAATTTTGATTTATTGTGTGCCAGATATTAAATCACGTACTTAAATGTATATGTCTGTTGTGTATGACTTTATAAAAAAAATGCTTATGTTGTTCTACAGTGCGTAAAACTCTTTTAAAACATTAATAATTTTTTTTAAAAAAAAATTCTACAGTCTCAATCAATCACATTGACTTATTATTTTTATTCTTATTTTTGGGACGATTTTAATTGTATTGATAATTTATTTCATATATATATATATATATATATATATATATACATAGAGAGAGAGAGAGAAGTTCATACATTACTTATAAGATTTAGATATGAAAATCATATTTGGTGCTAAATTTATTTAGAAACAATTTAAGTAATATATTTTCAGTATATTAAGAGACGAAAATTTATTATTCGGTAGAATTTATTGACCTGTTTCAAATATTTTTAATTTTTTTGTAAATTTTAGTTTTTATTTAAGATAATTTTATTAAAGTATTCACGATTGCGGACGATTTATGTTAAAAATGAATAGAAAATATTGTTAAAAAATATTCTTTCATTCTAAAAAATATCTAAAATAATTAAACGTGTGAAAAAAATAAACAGTATATTTAAATTTAGCTTGTAACTTAAACGAAAACTGCTGACTAGAGATTTTTTTTCAGAATACACAAAAAATTCGTTGGCTGTGTATGAAAGATAATTTTATTACCATCGAAATACATATAGTAGCTGAACACACTTTATAAAATGTATAACATATTCTGGTAAATGTATTTGTAGTCAGGTATTTTAGTTTATTCCTGTTTAATAAAAAAATGTGTTAAAATATGATGAAATTTATGTGAAAATATGACTTTTTACAGAAATATTTCATATTTTGATATGCAAATTCGATATTTCGATAAAAAAATCATATAATAATCAATGTTCATTATTTAAGGAATCATTATATTCTTCCAGATATTAATTTATATTATATCATTATATTTTGGAACCAACACATCAACTATTTCTAGTTAAATTAAAAAGAGTTAAGTAATCAAATTTCATTTCGTCTTCCTAGTTTTTTCACTAAAAATGTAATTTTTTTAAATCGATTTTACATATTCCAAATATTGTTTAATTTTATTCGTTTTTTTTTATCTCATTCTTAGACATAATGTTATAAATAACTTTTAATTAATTTCCTGCGCTTTTTCGATATATTTCATTATGTTTATCAAATGCGATATATATATATATATATATATATATATATATATATATATGATCTTTCAATTTTTATGTACAATAAATACATCGAGGTGAATTGACATAAATTGATAAAAATATTTCCAACACGTTGTACAAATATCTAATTAAAACCTTACAAGAGGTGTATATTATTTTCAAAATAGAAAAGTGTAGTTTAGTGCTAACAAGTTTAATTAAAAAAAATAAATTAAGGTCAAATAAGGTCTCGCGAAGCAATAGACAAGTCATTTTTAATTAATAAAGACTAACGAATAAGTAACCACCTCTGTTAATACACGGTGTAGAATTAATTCGCAAAGTGACGTTCAATTAATTCTTTTCACTTTATAATTAGTTAATTTACAAAAGAATAGCGCCATAATGGCACATGTTGATTTCGATTTTAGTCGCGATTATTTATTTGACAAGTGTGACACACTATGTTTCGATTGAATTTATGTCTAAAATACATGCAGACGATTTATTTAGTTAGTCAGGTATATAATTCAAACTGATACAAATAGCTTTATTGATGATTAAGTGATTCTATTATAAATGTCTCTGGTACTTATTAGAAGTATCTATATTAATTTATTATTGCAGTGACTGTTGTAATTTGTCTTCAGATTTCAAATCTATTTAGTAACTTAACATGATTTTTTTTATTGTTTCTTCAAAATTAAAATAATACTTTATTTGTAAGATAAAAGTATGTTCATGTGTATTCTTTTAAATTATTCCTTTTAAAACCAGTAGTATAATTTTTGTAAAAAATTTTTCTTTTCTTTAGATAAAATGTATAAAAATTAAATTTATTTTTATTTTCATTTTGTAGCTGAAAAAATCACAGTACAGTTCCAACACTGTAACTAAATTTTCAGAAATAAATTGTTTTTCAGCCTACAAACCACAAAAAAATCTGATTAAAAATATTCAATAAATCATTATTGAGAATGTTTTATTGTTGTTTATGTATATTTCAATGGCTATGCCATTACCTTTAAGGAGCCAGGGTACAGAAAAATCATATAGAAAAATAAAAAATATTTGTTAGTATCTTAGCGCTATAAAAATGATCAATAACGATTTATTAACCATTTTCGATCAAACGATTTTTTTGGGGTTTGTAAAATGAAATAAGAGTTCATTTCTGAAATATAAAAATAGGGTTTTTTTAATTATTCTCCGTCCATATGCTACTAATATTTTCTTGTCATTTTTTTGTATGAAGATTTTTTTTGTTACTGGTTTATTACTTTAGTGTCTAGTTTTTATGGTCTAAACCTTATTTTTCAATATATTTATTTATAGAGAAATGTCTACATTCGATAACCATATGTATCCATATACATTTTCCCTACAAATACATAAATCAATGGTATCAAATACGCTGTCCGAATGACTCTAGAATACGACACGCGACTCAAAGCTTCAAGTTGATTTTATTAAAATAATAAAATGGAATTTAAAAAAAATACACAATATATTTTTAAAACTTTGCAAATTATAGAAGTATATTGTAGGGAACACACCGTTTTATGATCTTGACACCACTGCATTAAATGGATATATGAGTTTGACACCACTGCATTAAATGGATATGTATGCATCTTACAATTAACCACTAGCAAATAGTAAAAAATATACAAAAAATATTATACTAATCTTTAATATTTGGAAATAGTAAATATGTTTTTATAAATCTCTTTCGAATGATTTAGTATTACTAATTATTTTAATGAGTTTGATGTCTTTTTGTTTTTCGTTTATGACAGATTTTTTAATGCCATTTTTCAATAGAGAACATAGATACATTTTTTTCTAAGAGTTGATGATTTCCTATGAATTTATAATAAAGACGTTCACATAAACAGCAAGTCATGCAAAAATATTTCATGTCCGTTATCACATTGTAAAAATCTCTCAATTCCAAGTTTTGTTTCGCACGCACGATCCTCATATTCAAAAATGGCAATATGTTTAACGATCAGATAACGACTATTTCACTGATCTAGATAAAAACCTTAAATCATAAAACATATAATAATTCACTCTCTCGTCTCCAAAACGTAACTGAGACAAATAAAAATAATTCGCTCAAATCTCTAACCTACATTATGTTCCGAGCGCGGCCGGCGGCGTCATCTCATTCGGAATTCAGTTCACAAATGACTGCACCCACTGTCCATAATGGCTTCTTTGTCGGCCAGAGCGCGCACACGATTAGATCTTTGTTTGGAGCTTCCCCGCGTGTCATGTCGCGCGATATCGCCGCAACGAGCAACGCCGAAACGACATAACATGAACAAGAAGATTTGCGACTTGTGTTGCAAACTTGTTAGTTATGTAGAATCTTTTTCATTCGGTCCATTTTTGTATCTAATTTTACATATACGTTCGTGTCATTTATATACTTCTTATTGATTTGTAATCTAATATCAATCAGTTGTTTCTGATGTTGCCATTTTTTATTTAATTTCTTTCTTTTTGTTTCGACAACACCTACGGTAACAAGATCTGTATGTTGTAAGATTAACGATCTACATTTTATATATCCCGAGGTAATCGGCTTGTTAATAATGTCTGATGTCTGTATCATCTTGTTTTCTATAAATTTATTACTATTTAAAGAACTGATAATATCAATAATTATATATTTAAAAAGTCACACACATTACGTACATACGTGTGTATATATATATGAACATATATTATTTTTAAATATATTGTTGTCGATAACAATAAATAAATTAATGCTTTGAATCATATCTTTATACCGCCTAATTTAGTCTCTAATTTATGAGGTTTTTTCTAAATTGTATTTTGTTGGCGTGTGAATCTCTTCCTCTCTCTCTCTTTCTCGCTCTCTCTCGCTCTCTCTCTCTCTCTCTCTATATATATATATATATATATATATATATATATATATGCATGTGTGTGTGTATAATGCATACAAATATATATTTTTTATTATTCTAATTTTAATACACTGAATTAAAATACAAAGAATTTTTATTGAGGAGAGGTTTATGAAAATAACATAACTTTGTAAGTTTTAAGGAGAAGAAATTCAGTGTATCTGTTCATAATTTCAGAAAAAGCAAATAATGTATGTATAATATATAAGAAAAACATTAATTTAGCAAATTCCCCGAAACGAAATTCCCTATTTAACGCAAGATAATAGCTAATGTGTCAGCTGTGTATAATATACTACATTTTATAACAACTGACTCTATAACGAAAAAATATCGGAAACAGTTAAGAAAAAACTAAATGCATATATATATATATATTTAGTAATATCTCATAACTTATATTCCAACATCTTAATAATAAACAATTCTTATAAGTAACCTATTTTTATATAGAATATATAGAAAAAAGTATAAAATTACATACCTAAGTATTCACTGACAACTCTGATATTTCATGCCATACGATAATTTGTTATACTCCTGTATACATGTGTATATATATATATATATATATGTAGACAGTTAATTTTATGCAAAGAGCTTAAAATTAATCGCCATCACGAGCAACTTAAATTATAGGGCGTCACATTAGAAATTTATGTATTGAACATTAGATATATATATATATATATATAAATGTATATTTGCATTAAAAAGCCTAAGCAACTTTTCAATTTGTTAATTAGTTCATTGGTTAATATTTATGGAGTTAATAATCATTTTCTTTATATAGCATTTTTCAACAGGTATATATATATATATATATATATATATATATATATATATATATATATGAAGTACCTATATATACATATATTAATATTATGAGCGTGCTGTTTCTGTCCTTTCACTGGCTAGTGTTTTTTGTCGCATGTTAATTAGTAAGTCACGAAGTGGAACGTCAAACATATCAAAAGAGTGCCTATAACGACGCCTTAAGACGTTTCAAACGAACATATTATTATCAATTATTAATTACTGTTTATGATGTGTGAATGACAGGGACTCCATGTCTTTCTTTGTGACAAAAAAATGCAACATACTTGTGTGAATATATATATATATATATATATATATATATATATATATATATATATATATATATATATATAATATTTATGTCTATTGCCAGAATATAAAAAACTCATTTTAAATTATTGAATAGTAAAAAATATTTAACCTGTTACAGCTTACCATAAAACTAAATAATAATAATGTTATAACGTAAAAAAAGTCCACGATTTACAATTACAATAAATTTAAATTAAATTAACGTTTTTTAGTTCATGTATTTAATATTGTGAATTTTTATTTTGTATTTCTTTATAAACGTATTCATTCATATATATATATATATATATATATATATATATGTATATGATTTAATAATCTAATAAAATATCTTGTTAATGTAAAATAGTTTATATCAGATAGCACGGTATTAAAAAAGTCGCATTCATTCACACTTGTTTTATTGGACGTGACACTTAATCATCAGAAATGATATAAAGTCGAATAATAAATAATTCAATGAATAGTCTTTCTTGATGACGTGTTTCTTAAATGGGAATGACAATATATGATAAGTTACACCCATAATCAATGAACAAGTTTTTTTTTGTTTGATGCGTTAATGGGATATGGAATAAATTAATGTTGGTTTGAATGAAATTCTAATACCTGATAAGTTCCGAACTACAAGTACGACCTAAAAATTGTAATACATTAATTTAATTTACGATCAATATTTATAATTTATTGATTACATGTTTTTTTATCTTGTACTTCAGATTATCTCATCGTATGACGTTGGTATGGTTTTCGTTCTTTCTTCTACACCTTGAAATAAGTTTCATTATTTTTTATATATTAAGTGGACTGATATATTAAATGAAATTTGCCTTTTAACACACAGCCTGTACGCCTATTACAACTCGATCCATTTTACATTTATTTCAGATCATATCGATCTGAATCCAATTAAAGAGAAAATCTATTTTTTTAATTACTTATTCGTAATGTACGAGTATTTAATTCGATATCTGTATTCCACCTGTGTCTTATTTCTCCGCTATTCCATAAACGAGTATCTGTCAAGCAACCATCAGTCTTAATGTCATTTAGATTCTATCTAATCTTTATCCATTCGCGATCCGCTTTTGGTACATTAATCTGCTGGTGAGTCTGTTAACAGGTCTTCAAGTGATCATTTTCGACAATCTTTAACGACGATTAAATCATTTTTAATTAAGTATCACTTCTTGATTTAACTTTATATATATATATATATATATATATATATATATATATATAATAGAGAAATGAAATATAGGTGAACAGAGATATAGCCATTCAGTACAATAAATTTCACCACGTTGGTTCAATTTAAAAACATTCTTTTTTCTATATTCATATTCACACACACATGTATGTATATATATATATATATATATATATATATATATATATATATATATATATATATATATATATATTTATGTATTATATCCTGTGATACTTTACAAAAAGTACACTCAAGCGTAAATAAAAATATTTTTAAATATATCCTTTTTATATAAAAATAAATTGTATGTTTTAAACACTTTTAGAAAAACGTGATAAAAATATTGTTGTAATTTACTTTTCGTTCCTATGTACATAAATATATAGTTTACAAACTATACATACAAAATATATTCATTCATGTAGTTTTGAAAACTTTTTTTATATAATTTTATTGTTAAAAAAATATTTTGTATGAAAATAAATTATATATATATATACACAAACAAAAACCTATATTTTTGTATTTCTAAATATATCATTAATAATTATTCCTCCTGTGGATCCATGTTACCAATACTCCCTTTGGGATCCAGATAAAAATAACTCAAAAAGAAGTTTAAGTAAATAAAATATATATAAATGTATATATATATATATTAACACTATTAATATAATTTACACCTTTTAGTAATCGATATCTTTATACAATCATAAATAGAAACCGTATATTTTCATTCAATGACAGTGGCGAACTAACGTGTAGGATTTTACATGAAATATTAATTCTGTCCCTCATAAACTTATTATAAATGCAATAACACAAACTGTTTACAATACTCACTGGAATAATATTTTTATTTCAAAATCTATATACTATATAATATGATTTATTTTATCATAGTTTCTTTATTTTTTTGAAATCTGTTAATTTCTTTTTCTGATTTGGGTTACAATATTCTTTCTCGAATCTGAATCCAACCTGTGAATAATTTTCGTTTCACCAAAGACAGGTATTACTTTTTTTCAGTCTGTGAAGAGGACACAACCTTTGCAGTTACACTTAGAGTTCTTTATTCTGACTCCCCATATCATCATTTGAATTTTTATATCCTCTCCAAACTTATTCCACTATACCTTGTACATCAGGTATGACCCATGGATCTTCTGTCTGGTACTCTGTTAAATCCCATTCCAGAGATACCCACATCATCTAATACGTCCAGTTACCCGACAAAAATGAATTTTAAGTTAATAAATATAAAAAATGATCCATATATATTGATATATTTTTAATTAAAGAATATATTTGAAGACTATTAACATTATTAAGATTTTATATAAATAAGTATTTATTAAATGTGTCATAAAAATGGTTCATGATATTCGAACTCTAAATCTAGTAAGTTGCAAATTATATTAGCACAATAATATATAAAAAATATTCAGCCTAATTAGGGAAATTCGCAACTTTAAAAATTTGAGGGTATAAAAAAAGTATTTATCATTTACATATATATGTATGTATGTATGTATATATATATATATATATATATATATATATATATATATTAATTCATATAAACATTCTAATCTGTAATAAAAAAAGAATATGTTATCACATAAACAGCGATTTGACGAAGGGCAAAATTTTTCATCGACAAATCAGTTCGTCTCTGTTATCGGTCGTTAATACATTCTCTAATTATAAGTGTTACTAAAGATCCTATAAAACCACAAAATGTTGGTCACAGCGACCTGTTTCTGCTCACTTGACCGTATGAATCGTGGATCTACGTATCATCTGCATGAATGAATAACTCAATTCACTAGAATTAAGTTATTCTTCACTTGATATAATTTTATACGATTGTTAACGTTTCTGTTATTGCAGTTCAAATGGTAAGGAAATTTAATATTACAGAAAGAGTTGTAAATAGAAATGATACTATTTTAAAATTTTCAAGTAAAATATTGGTTTTGATGTATAATTTACATTTTGATTATTTAGGTTACCTTACTCTAGTACTGTGTGATTATAAAGGTCAAAATATTTATTTTTGCACTAACCTAAAATTAAAAATTTTACGATAATATCTGTTTGTTTTGATGTACTGTTTTCAATATAAGTTATATTAAATTTAAAAATTAAATTGTTATTCTAAAGATCTCATAAATCATATTTTTAATTAAAATTATAATTGTATGTTCTTATATCTGTAATCCCGTTAATGCGTTATCCAGTTATTTTTCGTCCTTTTGGATCAGTTTTATACTACAAGTTTCAGCACTAATGCCATCCTAAGATAGATTAGAAGTTTTCAATATTTATGTGACATTCATGTCGAAAGCATAGAGAACTGGCACGTAGTTGATGTAAAAGGACGTAGACCAGTACAACACTTTATTTTTATTTGTTTAATATTTCAATTTCTTTTCTCACAAGGATATTTTATAAGAAATCTTTTATTTTTAAAGGATTATGTTACAAGAAAATTCCTACGTGTTCATTCTGATACTGTGGCTAAATTTGCTTTCTCAAATTATATTAAAAACCACAAAAAGAATAGTTATTGATCATTTTTATTGTTGCTTATATACTTTTCGTTGACAATACCATCATCATCTGAACATCAAGGTACAGAAAAATGTGTCTTTTTTGCAAGGTTCTGTACCTATGTAGATTTTTCTGTACCTTAGCGTTTTGAATTTAATGACATTACTATCGAAATGCGCATATGCAACGGTCAATCATGATTTATTGAACACTTTTGATGAAGAAAAATGATTGTGATTTGTGAGCTGAAAAAGAATTCATTTGTGCAAATAAATGTTCAATGCAGGTTTATTTCTAATTTTATTTTCAAATAAAACATACTTTTCAAAACGATATTTATCGAAATAAATCTCTGATAATTCGATTACATTATAAAATACATGCAATTTTTTGTTGCAAATTTTTCAAAGAAAAGAGATTTCATCACATCTCAGTTATAAATTCTCGACTTGAACTACCTTCTAACAAAGCAAAATGCTTCATTTTCAGCATCTGTAAATTTTACTACTGATATCAAATATAATCAACTATTTAAAATAATTGAAATACTCAAATAAGAAATAAATGAGCTGAGACGGCATCAAAAGGATAATTTTAATGAAATGTTAAAATTTAAATACAGATTGCTAAGCCGCATGCTTGTGTTAGTACCAAAGGGACATGATTATCGATAACTGAACGCATAAATTCGAATGAAAATGTACGTCTTACATACAAGTGGTTTGTGCCGCGTTACATTATTACCATGTTATTAGTGCAACCGGGTTATACAGAACCCTCAAGTATATGTATGTACAACATTACGACGGTATACATTACAGCATTCCAATGAATGCCACACACTGCACCGCAGATGTCGCTAGCAAAGTAATAATATAGTTCAAGATTAAAAATTATTCATAAATCCATCCGGATCACAATATTATGCATACATTAATAATAAACAAGAAACAATAGCCGACAACGTGCCATTAAATTCATTAAATCAAAGTAGAACCTTGTTCCATTTCAATAAAACACATATCTTAATGATTAGTATTTCCTTATTATATATGTATAGTAATGTATAATGTCATATATGCAGCATAACATATTATGACTTAATATTTATTTATAGAATAATTATTGTATTGTAACAATTATATCAATCCTTAATAGTAGTAAGCTTGTTTTTTAAAACAATTTAACTCAAAATCTATAATATAATTTGATTTTCAATAATGCAATTTAATTTAAATCTTAACTTTTATACATTACTGATCAAAAAAAGCATTTAAAAACTTGTTTTTAAAGTATATCAAATTCTTCTTAGAAAAAATAATCCTTTAACGTTGCGATTTATACAAAAATAAAATTGTTCTTAAAAGTGTTTAAAAAAGAGCATATCATTTACAAAAAACATAGTATTATTTTTAATTTTTAATGAATTCGCACTAATACATAACTTAATGTACTGGAAATGAATACGAAATTTTCTTGAAACGAGCCGAACACATAGGATGTACCATTTCATTTCAACAACTAATTTCATAATAAATAAATATATTTTAAAAAAATTAAAAATCAAATTTTAGAATTGTTGAATTTTTACAGGCCGTTGTTTTTCTATTTGTCTGCTGTAATCAACATTTTCAAATAATATTCGATTAAACTGTTTTCCCTTATGGTTCTGAAAATTAACACTAAATATTTGAATATCTATCTATCTCACTGATTTACCTTTCTTACTCATTTTATGAATAATTTTAAGTTGTTTTGATCAGATAGTCTTTATTCATACGGATATATGAACGTTCTCTAAATTTTCATAAATTAATCAGTAGCTCATTGAATTTTGTAATAAATTAATTTTGTAAATAATACGCTTGTACTTAGATTTTGTACTATATTTTTATTGAAATTAATAAGAAATAAATAATAAAAATATTAATATTTTCGAGACATATATATATATATAAATGCACGATTTTTCCACCAAAATTCTTGTCTCTAATTGGTTGTTGTGTGTACACGGTATACTTGTCAGAAAAATCAACATGGCAAAAAGTCTAAAGAAAGGAAATTTTGATAGATATTTCAGTATTTTTTTGTTTAAAATTGAAAATTTTGAAGATTCGAGTAAAAAATATTGACATATTGTAATGTTATGTAAAATATTGTTTAAATATTGAAAATTAATGTTTATAATTACTTATACAATTGTTATAGATCAAAAGGATGTTGGCTAACTGGTCAAATATCTTATTGATACAATATAAATACACTGACATTTTTTGTAACAGTAGATTTTATGTTTAAAATTCGCAGCAACAGATATTGTGTCCAATATACAAATTACATAAGTTCATTTGCTGCGTGTTCATATAAAATTGTGTTTAAATGCAACAACTGTTCACTATCGAGAATCAAAATACAAAACTAAACTAAAAAACTAAACAAAGTACATAAAATTCAATATGTTCTATATTATGGTACATTGCTAAAAATTCCAAAATGTGGATTATAGTTGTGTTTTATCAAACTTGCCTCCATTGCATTTTAATATTTACTACGTTTGTTTTATTTTTTTATTAAATGTATTTTTACCAAATATTTAGTTTTTGTGTATTGCAATAGAACTCATATCTAACCCAAATAATTACTCAAGGAGGACATGAAAAGAAAATTGTTATTTGTGACTAATTATGTTGTGCATAAATGAAGAGTTTAGTGCGTGTCTATATATATATATATATATATATATATATATATATATATATATATATGTATGTATGTATATATATATTCTTTATTTTTTATTGAGATATACATACTTTGTTAATCTTGTATAAATGTCATATTTAACACTACTTTTACAGATTAGTAACAAAATTTAAATGTAATAGATACAAAACTTAGCTATTCTACTACATTTTAATTATAATTCACTTATTATACGTTAATACAATTGTATATTTATTTATTTTTTACGTTCTATTCTTAAACTATACTTTAATTTCCAGTCTTTTGAAGTAATACTTTAAAAATGTTACTAAATTGACCACAGGCCCTGATTTCATAAATACACTGATACTAGTCTGATTGAAATTGGGAAGTAAGCTTTCTCTTAATAGCTCCAACCCTTTACAATCTTTTAGTATATGAATATTGTTTATGTGCTTATGACAAAGTTTTAATACTTTGTTTTATCTCTTTCAAAGTACCGTCCACACATACCTAACCTAAATTTTGTAATTATTCTTCTTTCTGAACTTTTTAATTTGTGTATGTAGGTTGCCCCTTCTTCTCTTAATATGCTTATTAATTTTAAACAACACATATGTTATAAACAATTACCACTTCCAGCAAATAATTCACATTTCTAGTATACGAAGAACTTGACATTGCGCGTATACAGACTAATAAACTATACGCGTGGTCTGAATGCATTGTCACAGCTCTAAGGCAATATTTTACATTGCCGATACGCATACACACGTCTCTCTATATTATAAATTTACATATTGCGTGCAAAAGTTCGAACATATGCAATGCAGTAACCTGTAATACTTTTTTTCAAGGCCGAGCCAGCATTTACACAATCAAGAATGTGTTGTATTCGTGTGTATACATTTACATATATGTATCAATTTTTTTCACATTCTGGATTTGAAATTATGATATGTACGTAAAGATGTACTAGATTTTTGAATGCAATGATTTATTGTCTCGACCGGATATCGAATGATGTCAAATACTACGATAAAAAGCAGTGCATTGTGAGATTGGTTCTTAGAATTGTATTTTGTAGAATATCTGTTATTGGTCTCAAAAGAATAACTTCTCTACTGATTTAGAACGTGTTCGTATTAAATGAAATAAAATGGAACTTTTTTGGTCTTTTGTGAATTGTATCAATATTGATACTTCTCATTTTTTTTACTATTCAGTATTCAAGTATACGAAATTCGCTTTAAACTATTTAACCACTAAAACCAATAAAAATAAATTAATTATTGAATTTATAAAAAATTCAATTAGATATTTTTTATATATGTAACAAATATTTAATTGATTTTTTCTATAAATTCAATATTTATTTTACTTTTATTGGTTTTAGTGGTTAAATAGTTTATTTGATACTCCCAGAAGTGCATTTTTTCATCTAAAGAAGAATAAATTATCTTGTTCATATATATATATATATATATATATATATATATATATATATATATATATATATATATATATACATATGAACAAGATTAATTTATTCTTCTTTAGATGAAAAAAATGTACATCTGACAGTATCAAATAAATAAAACATTAAGTATGTAACCGTAATAGAGTCATTACCTTTTTACATGATATGCATATTAATTTTATTATACATGATTCAGTTGAATTTATTCCCTTTATGACGATGTTGGAGTACAATTCCATTGATCTAGAATTACCTATATGTAAACAAGTATATAATTCATTAGAAGACATGACTAACAAGAATGTAACTAATATAACATATGTTATAAATGAAGTATTATCAGAAGATATCGGGATTTGTTGATAATTTGATTTTTATTACTTGCACATTTAAAACACTAGAAAAAATCTGCTTTATATGATTGAATAGATTGTTTAGATTGTAATGCGCAACTAATTTCAATATTTCAGATTGTTTATAGTACTTGAATTACTTGAATACAATATTAAATACAATTAATAGCATGTTCACTCATTAATATTATTAATTGTTTGTATAATTAATTTTTAATATTAAGAAATTGAAAATTGAAAAATAAGAAAATCGACGAAAAGAATAAACATGTTTATAAATAATCTAATTTGAAATATCTTTGATCAATTTATATAATGAATTCTGTATGCAGTGTTTTGATTTATAAACAGAAAATAATTATTAAGGAAGAAATAGTTAACTGATGTTATTATAGCTATTTATTTGGTTCTATATGGAATTATAAATTGAAAATGCATATTACTTAGCTCTACTTATTTTCGATTCTTTTTTCAATTAGTTATTAAAATATATTAGAAAAACACCTCATACATTTCATAATTAATGTTAAATTGTTTTCTGTTCGTTTTGTTTTCAGACTTTTATTTAACATCATTGTTTTATCCTAATTTTTAAAAATGATATTTTCATCAATAATGCAAAATTATCATTAAAGTTAATATCTCTTTTTTATTTCTTTTATCACGTATACTTTTGACCAATAAAAATATATGCAATTTAAATTTTAAATAGATTTAAAAATATTTTTCTTTTTAAAAATCCCATTATAACATTGAATAAACATTAAAAATATTATTTTATTAAAGAAATAATATGCCGGAAGCTTACTTTCATACCCAATCACATTGGGTAGAATTATAACGTGGATGGTACTTGCAACAACTATTTCTTCTGTCATTTTAATTTTAGATTTTCAATATATTACATATATAAATGTGTGTTTATGTACACACACACACATATATATATATATATATATATATATATATATATATATATATGTTTGTGTGTATGTATGTATATAGTATTATGTATGCATGCAATAAATAATAAATTTATCAGACGTAATAAATAATTATTAAATATGTAGAATTGACAGCTGAATAAAATCATCACTGATCACAATTGATCTTGTTCTAATTATGGCTGTCAGGTTCTACAAGAAATCAGTGCTAAAGAAAGTTGCCATTTGACGCAGAAAACTTGTAATGCCCGAATAAGATTGTACGGTAGTTTACTGGCGGTAGTTACTCGGCTTCTAACTTTTTTACAAACTTAAGACAAGATAGACCGCACAAGTCCAGCACGAGAGCACAGGAATATCATTCATGATTATAATCATGATCCACCACTGTCATCCATTATTCATTCCCGTTTTATCGGTCGTTTCCGAACGCATCACTCATCTGTCGTCGCGAATATTATAAAGGAAATGTTTACTTTAACGTATAGATATTTGGCAAATATCCCAGGTTTTCAATATGTAAACGATAACAAAAACACAGTACACATGCATTTTTTTATCGAAAAATTTGTTAGGGTTTTCGTACAAAGTATTTCTCAAGACTAAGTATTTCTCAAAGTATTTTTCGGAATAAAAATGGACTAAATAACTTGTTCTTGTATTGTTTTAATATAAACACCTATCGGTTCCATGTAGATGCAATTTATGAATTTAAATAATGTTCAGACTATTTTAAATTAGAATATTTCATACATGAAATAAAATAACTTCAAAAATACATTTTTCTTCCTTAAAAACATTTTAATATCATTTCGTATACAAAATTCGACAGTCTACTATTTTAATTTTCTGAATTTAATAAAAATGGAACATATAAGTACTTTTTTAATGATAGTATAGACTTATTGATTTTTAGTAGCAGACTTCAAAATTGAACTTGCAGTACTTTGTAAAATAATATTTTTAATGGTAAAATACAACTTATTCTACAGAAACAGTGGTTAAAAATGAAATAGGCATTTAATTCTTTCTATGTTAATTTTTATACAAATTAATTTTATAAAAAATAAATAATGTTCATCTTTCGTTATTTTATTTTAATTACTGTTAATACTCTTTAAAAGTGCTTAAAATACATTTTACAATTTTTAACATAATTTAATCGAATTTTTATATAGCACATATAACTAAAACAGATTTTATATAACATTTACAAAAGGGCATGGGAAAAATTATTATTGAATAGTAAGCTGATATCATTATACAGTAATCACAAATATTTTAAGTAGTGAAAAGAAGCTTTCAGTTTCAGCCCATTAGAGATTCGCTGACCACATAAAATACTTCCGTTTAAAACCTCACCAAATATTATAATTCCTTATAATATTTAATAGTACACCAAAGTATTGAGTCTACAAATTAATTTAGTGCCTTTAAATTGAATCAACCATAACTGTTTTAAATTAAAATATTTTACTGTTTCACTGTAAAGATTTTCTTGTCGTTTTAGAATTTTGAGTGCCTACCTTAACTTTTAAAATGCTATATATTTTAGCCAAGCAGTTGGCATAGCTTCACAAAACAGTAGTGAACATGATGACGTCTAAAAAGCAGTATATTAGGTATTACATATTTTTCGCAAAACAGTTAAAAAAAATGCTGCTGAACCCGGAAGAATGTTTTATTCAGCTTTGGGGGAAGGTGAAATGACGCATAAAACATGTAAAAAATGGTAAAACAATGGAAGAGACCCAAAAGTGCATTACGACTTCATCGACAAGTGATTCGTCAGTTACCTGACAGATGTAACAAAGTTATGTAAATTAATAGGGAATATTATGAGGATTGACATGTGTTCCATTTTTCCGTAAATATTCATTTTCAATAAAAAAAAATGGCACCGAATTAATTTGCACACCAAATATTATATTTTTCATCGCAGAATGCATGAGTATAAGTGCTAGGAACTGAAGAATTGATTAATCTTAAAGAATTAAGAATTAATTAGCCAACCCCTCCGTAATACTGTCTTGCAACTTTACCATCTACATACTGATCAAATCGTTCCTTCCGCTCTCCTCAATACTCATTGGGGACGAGCATTTCCATATACTCAAGTTAAAGGTCCTTGTACCACGCACTTGAACCCGTAGCGCACATCGCGCTGGCACAACCATCGAATTATTTACTAATCTGGAGTTGAATTAGAAATATTCGTAGTAGTTAATGTGTACTAATACTATAAATTTTTCGTAGATATACAGTGACTTAAAAATTTATCACAATACAGTTCTGGCATTATGACTAAATTCACTTTTACAAATTCATTTTTCTCTAACCTCACATACCACATTTATTTGTGATAAACAAAATAACAAAAATAGCTTCAATATATAAATAAATTATTAATTTTTTATTATAAACTGTATAATTTTATCATAAATTCGTATAAAATTTTTACAAAAGAAATTAAGAAACATTATTAAGACTGACATCGTTCGTTAGCTACACATTAATAAATAATCTAATGATAAATAATCATATATATTCAATTACTTGATATCACGCTTCATTTGAATTACATTGACCTTTAAACTTTATTCCGATACAATATAGAAATAATTCAATTTATATGGTATTTTTAAATATTTTATATTATTACTTTCTAATAATTTTATACTCAATATAATAGAATAAAATTCAGTACGATTGAATTATTTCATATAAATTAATTGTTTTTTTTTTTTTAATAAATAAAATAAAAAGAAACATGTGTTTTGCGTATAAAGATTACTTTAAATAAGCAATAGGTTATTTAATGAATAATAAAATGTGTGCAATGCTGGTTAATATATAATTAAATCTATATTACTTTCAAAACCGCAGGAATATTAAACAATGAAGGATATAGAATAACTACAAGGAAAAATATTCAAACACGATTTCGTGATGACTAGAATAGTTCTCATGCACTTAATAAAGATTTATATAGATCATTAAGTAGAGAAAATAAAAACGCATGTGTGTATGAGACCGGTTGAATGTAAACTCCTTAATATGATGAAATATATAAAAAGGTTCTGTGTAATTAGAATAATCTGAATAATATCATTCAATTAAAAATAATAGTGATGTATAAAATTTAATATTTATTTTAAATATATATTTTTATATTGATGGTACTTTAATTGTAAATTTATATATATATATATATATATATATATATATATATATATATATATATATATATAATATTTTTGTATAAATTGGTTTATAAGGTTCTGTTCTTTTTTAAATATCCATTGATAATTTCAATATATATGTATTAAATATTTTTATACTTTCAACTTGAACGATACAATAATACATTTTTAATATCGTAATTAAACGACTTTCAGTACAAATATTGTTTCTTATAACTTGAAAAAGTAACATTACTTAAGTCCATTTCAAATATTTGTTTATATTTTAGTTAAAAAGATTATTATTAAAAAAGCATTATTCCGCTTCCCTGTTTGTTTAAAAATATATAAAAACAAAAAAGTAAAATAAAATCGAATACAATTAAATATCGAATAATTAAACTTTAAGAAAGTTTATATTTACAATTTGTAAAAAATTACAATATTTTGATTTTTTATAAAATAAATGCTAATGAAATTCTATGTTTATATATTTAAAATTTTCAGGTGTTACAATGGCTAAGAAATATAGGCGACGAAAAACTCAAAACACAGAATTGTCTTCAACGAACTGCTGTTGTAGATCAAGATTCTATTAAGCAACAAGAACAAGATTTTGAACAATTCTATTTCATTGCTATGGTAAGATATATTAAGTCTGTTCTATATACCATTTTTTTATTAAATAAAAAAGATTTATTATACTTCAACGAATTAATTTTTTACAGAGGTACATTGATAAAGGTGGTGATTTAATTGAAGAAGCTAACCAATGCTCTGATCCAAGAGCAAATAATCTAAAAGATATGACACAATCATTAAAGCTTCAACTACGTACATTTAGTGAATCTTTAGAA
The DNA here is from genome assembly GCA_034766995.1 of Acanthacorydalis orientalis. Classification (NCBI taxonomy): domain Eukaryota; kingdom Metazoa; phylum Arthropoda; class Insecta; order Megaloptera; family Corydalidae; genus Acanthacorydalis; species Acanthacorydalis orientalis. The sequence continues at coordinate 11,996,506 of CM068314.1, forward strand.
GAAACTCGTGAAAGACTTGAAGATACCACAAGATACTTTCAACTTGTTGACAGAGCACAAAATGGACCCGTTGCGGATAATGTTAGAGATGAATGTTACACTGAAATGGTAAAACTCGCCAAGAAATTAGGAAATGATAAGATGATCGACATATGTGAAGTAAGTTTGAATTTTCTTAATAATAAATTTCAAAAGTTTTTTTAATAACAAAACTTACGTAAATCTGTTAATTTCGGAAGCCATTTATTAAATGATTATAATATATTATATTTTTATTAAAATTTGGATTTATATAGAATTCTATTTTGTTCACTCTTGTCTGAAAAATTTGAAAAAAAATATTTTTATTGAAATTTAAATATTGTTGCTTTTACATGGATTAAATATTTTAAGTAGTCTTAGGTCTTGATACACTCCATTGCCATTGAGGATGCTTCATTACTACAATCAATTGAGGGTATTTGGATATTTTGATTTATATATAATTAGTTAAAATATCCAAATAAAATTAGTTTTAATAGTGAAGCAACTCTGGACAGATTAAGGTTATAAAATATTATATTTGAAAATTATTGTGACATTTCTATAATTCATGATACTTACAATTTCATTAAGAAACATTTCCAGGCCCTAATGAAGAATCGAAGAGATGAGATGAATAGTTTAAATTCATCCATATTGTCTGAATGTCCTCAACACATCGAAGCAGTTACAAGCACTCCAGTACAGACAACAGGATCTCAAGGAAGAAGGCGATCCCTTAGCTCATTTGCATACATCTACAAATGCAATCACCATGCGGCAGGTTTCCCATGCAATTGCTGGGATTCAGACGAAGGCACACTGTCACAAAAACTCAAAAATACGTACGTGCAAAGTTTACAAACACAGAAATGTGTTTGCGGTAGAGACAATGTAATACGACAAAGTAGTTTAGGACTCGGCGACATAAAAGAAGTGCGCGAAAGTGCTGAAAATCTTTTAGATAACGAAAATTCTGGCGACGATAAAAACGATTCGGGTCTTAGCGGTTGTGGCAGGTGCGACAGTGTTTCTACGCGAAAAACTGTTAATAGAAATGTTGTGAAAAAACGGTTACACAGGTCGTGTTCGTGTCAATATTTCGGTGAAATGTGTACTCTATGCAGTGGAACTGAAAGTAGTAGTGGTAGTGGTTCGAACGGAGACCATAGTGATCATCAACCTGATAATATAACTGAAGGTGGAAGTGATGGATTTCATAAAGGGTACTTAATGCTTGTTAATACATTTCTTACATATTTAAAAATTGTTCTTATATATTCATAACTGCAAAGTTCATAGAACCAAATACATTTCCATTTTATTTCAGTGGAAGTGATGAATTAGAGGACACCGAAGAAGCTTACAGAAGCAAAACAATACCACCTATTTCAGTTAATAGTCATCTTCACTGCCATACTTCAAATATTCATCTTCCTGCAGAATCTTCCGGGCCACCAATGGATCCAAAAACACATAAGTTCGTTAATTTTTATTATACTATTTTTTTTTTATTTAACAAATAACAATTATTCAATTAACACAAATAAATATCGATTTATAATAAATAAATTAAGTCGCACGACAAAAACATCTTAATATGTAGTCTTATATTCTATCTTAAATATTTATTTTTAGGACCTTATTATTAATTATGAGGGAAATGATTCAGACTGAAAGGGATTATGTGAAATCTTTAGATTACATCATAGAAAATTATATACCGGAATTATTACGAGAAGATATACCTCAAGCACTGAGAGGACAAAGAAACGTAGTTTTCGGAAATGTTGAAAAAATATATGAATTTCATAGTCAACACTTTTTAAGAGAACTGGAACAATGTGCAGAAAATCCGTTGCAAGTCGGACAATGTTTCCTTAGGCATGAAAAAAAGTTTTATTTGTATGCCCTATATAATAAAAATAAGCCGAAATCTGATTCGTTAATGTCTGAATATGGCACTATGTTCTTTAAAGTGAGTTCATAAAATTATTTATTTTTAAATTGTGTACACAATTACATATATATATATATATATATATATATATATATATATATATATATATAGAGAGAGAGAGAGAGAGAGAGAGAGAGAGAGAGAGAATAGTGAAAAATATCATATCTTTTATTTATGCATATTTTAATCCTTTTTTCAATAAAAGTTAATTATTGTACATTTTAAAATATTGCCACTTTATATTTATATATGTAACTTAATATCTTTACCACTCTTAGAAACTAAGAAATTGAGACTGTGATGTTATTTCATCGTGTTTTTCTTTTATGAACTTGTTATCTTAACATTTTTTTCTCAAATTACATTTAACTATAAACAAGGTCCATATGGAATTTCATTTTGTAAATAAAGTAAAATACTTTTTAAAAATGATGTTATATTACTTAAAATTAAGACTACAATACAAATTTCCATTTAGGAAAAATCATTTTGTAATTTTTATTAAACAAATAAAAGTTAATACATTGTAATAATAGCACAAATGAACTATATAATTTCATAAAACAAATTCGTAATAAATCAAGTTTGAAATATTATATGACATATTAATTCCCCAAAAAAATGTACAAAAATAAACTATTCTCATTTAAAAATATAAACAAAATCTGTCTTCTTTCAATACTTTTAATAAATAAATTAATTAAAAAGGTACGACTAATTAAAGCTTTATATTTTAAGGCTAAACAAGTTGAATTGGAAGATAAAATGGATTTAGCAAGTTATCTTTTAAAACCTGTTCAGCGAATGGGAAAATATGCTCTTTTATTGCAACAACTTATGAAAGCGTGTCCCCCATTACCTCTTGGTGCAGTTGAAAGAGACGCCGTTGATATGGAAGATCTCAAAGCTGCTGAACAAATGGTCAGATTTCAATTACGACACGGCAACGATCTTTTGGCTATGGATTCGCTGAGAGATTGTGATGTAAGTGATAATATTTTTTATTGTTTTTATTATTTATTAATAATTTGTATATTTATAATAGAAACATTAAAATATGTTTACTCCGCAAAAACGGGCCAAAATATTTTTACTATTCATTTATATAGTATTAAAACTTGATATTATTATATTAAAATAACCCTTGATTTTCAATGGCCATTTCATAAGTATAAAAAATTTAATATAAAAATAGATCCTTAAACTTTGAAGAATAACAATTTGAAGTTAAAATAATAATCTTTATCACCTGAGAAAACTAACTCTGTTTTTAAATGTTTTTTGCCTACTTTCACTCCAAATATCTAACAAATTATATAACGACATACATAATAACTTCATGTGACCTATCGTGTATCGTGTAGCTACTTTCTTCTTAAGTGATCTATTATCATAGATTTGTAAATTTCTTTTTTTTGTTAAATTCTCTAACCTGGTATCGTTAAATGAAAGAAAAATACAGTTTTAGTTCTAATTTTCATACCTGACAGTAACGATTTACAAAAGTATCAAAATTTCAGTTCTATTTATGTGTACGCGATAAAATACGAAATAAAAAAATGTCCAGTTTTTAATTTCATATTCTGTACCTGGTTCGAATTTTTTGTACCAGATTGAAATGAAAGAAATATCAAATTTCTATCTCATGTTTTCTGACCGAATGAAATTAAAAAATGTGTAGCTTCCATTCTTATTTTGTACTCTGCTTAGAATCAAATTATGGAAATGTCTAATTATCGGCCTTATTATTCGTGTCAGACAGAATTAAATTAAATAAATGTCTAATTTTCGACCGATTTTTTTTTTTGGTTAGAAGGAAATAAATGAAATGTCTAATTTACGACTTCCTTTTTTTATCACGTGGTATGAAATTGAACAAATGTCTAGTTTTCTACATCATATGTTCTTTCAGTTCGCATCAGATTAGAGAAATGTCTGATTATCGTCCTCATTTTCGTTTCAGATAGAATTAATTTAAAGAAATGTACAATTTTCTACCGCATTTTTTCTGTGCATTATTATGAAATTATAGAAATATCTAATTTACGACTTCATTTTTTGACCAAATAGTGTGCAATTGAAGATATTCTAATTTATGACAACACAATGTCTAAAAAACGTCTACAATACAAGCGATTTTTCGGCCTCCTCCAAACACTGTCTACTGTCGCCTGTGATTTTGAAACAATGTTTAAAAATCGTAGTCACACATAAGCAGTTTTTCGGTCTCTACCAAAAATTTTTCCGCATTGCTTGCGATTTTTAAACATTGTCTAAAAATCAACATAAAACACAAGCGATTTTTCGGTCTCCTTCAGAAACTCTCTGTCGTCGTCTATGATTTTTAAACAATGTCTAAAAACTGTCTATAATCAAGCGATTTTTTGGCCTCTTCCAAAACCTGTCTATCGACGCCTGCGATTTTTAGATATTGTCTAAAAATCGTCGCTCAGACCGAACGATTTTTTGACCAGTTTTGTTTTATCAAAAAAGTTCAAAAAAACACTAAAAAACTTTTTTTCTTGTTTAAAATATTCAAATTGTTAAAATCTGGCCATTAAATCTTCCTGACAGATGCATATTGTCATGTTCTATATCAACTCATACACATAATTAAAATTAGACCACAATGGATACTGAAAAAGTCCAAAAACAGCTGAATAAATACGTTTTTTTTGTTGAAAATATATTGTTTAAAATTTAGCAATTAATTCATACTGATCGATGTATACTTTCATGTTCTATATCATCTCGTAGACAAAATTAAAATCGGTTCTCAATGGGTACATAAATAATCACTAAGTAAACAAGTTCTTTTTTATGAAAACGTCCAAATTGTTTAAAATCTAACATTTTTTTCAAACTAGTCGATGCATACTTTCATTTTCTATATTAACTCATTGACAAAATAAAGTTCTATCCACAACAAATACCGAAAAAGTCCAAAAAACTGAAAAAACACGTTTTTTGTGTAAAAATTATTCAAATTAATTAAAATCTGACAATTAAATTATACTGGTCGATGCGTGCATTACTCTTCTATATTAATTCATAGACAAAATTGAAATCGGTTCAAAATGGATACCGAAAAAGTCCAAAAAAACGTTGAATAAACATTTTTTCTGGCTTAAGATGTCCAAATTGTTTAAAATCCGGCAATAAATTCATACTAGCCAATGCGGACTTTCTTGTTATATATCGAATTATAGACGTAATAAAAACAGTTCACTATGGATATCAAAAAAGTCCAAAACCCACAGAAAAAAACAGGTTTTTTTACTGAAAATATTTAAATTGATCAAAATCTTGCAATAAATTCATACTATTTGATGCGTACTTTCATGGTCTCTATCAACTCATAGACAAAATTAAAAGAGGTCAACTGCAAATACCGAAAAAGTCCAAAAAACCGCTGAAAACACAGTTTTTCTTACTGAAATATCCAAATTATTAAAAATCTAGCAATTAATTTATACTGGTCGATACAGTTTTTAATGCTTTATGTCAGTTTGTAGACAGAATTAAAATCAGTCCACATTGGACGCCGAAAAAGTTCAAAAAAAAAACACTGAATGAGCCCGTTTTTCTTGTTGACAATATGCAAATTATTTAAAATCTGTAAATTAATTTATTCCGATAGATGCGTATTTTAAAGCTATATGTTTGATTGTAGACAAAACTAACTCGATCCGCAATGGATACCAAAAAAGTCCAAAAAACCGCAGAAAACACGTTCTTGCGAAAAAATATCCAATTCATTTAAAATATGATAATTCTTTCATACAGGTCGATGTGTATTTTAATTCTATATGTATATTCGTTGCAAAACAATAATCGGTCAACAAAAGATACCGAAAAAATCAAAAAAACCTCCGGAAAAACGGGTTTTTAGTGTTTAAAATATACAAATTATTAAAAAACAACTATCAAATTTATACTCGTCGATGCGTATTTTAATGCTTTACACATACTTGTCGACAAAATCAAAATCGGTTCCCAATCCATGCCGAAAATACACAAAAAACGCTGAAAAAACGTGTTTTCGCGTTTAAAATATACAAATTCTTAAAAATCCAACAAATTAAATTATCGAAAATGCCCAAAATAACACTGAAAAATGTTTTTCGCGTTTAAAATAGACAAATTCTTGAACATTCGCCAATAAATTCATACTGATCGATGCGTATTTTAATGCTTTACGAGTATATAGATTCGAAGATCAAATTAATATCGGCTCACAATCGATATCGAAAATGCCCAAAAAATCACTGAAAAAAACAGTTTTTCGGCTATAAGTAGTCGAGATTAGGTGCGAATCGGCTAATATCGCACATCGTTAGATGCGTCTTAAAATTATCTATCACGTGGTGTGCAATTCGATTCGATTATTTTCCAAAACGGCCTTATTTCTACCAAAAAAAAAACATTTTTCAACCAGTTTTTCGGCTATAAGTAGTCGAAATTTGGTGCGAAATGGGTAATGTCGTATATCGTTAGATGCATCTTGGAATTATCTATCACGTGGTGTGCGATTCGATCCGACTATTTGCCAAAATAACATTATTTTGCCCCAAAAACACATTTCTCAATAGGTTCATAATTGATACCGAAAGAGTTACAAAAACCGCGAAATATCCGCAAAATATCCACAAAAATAAACGTTTTTCTTGCTTAAAATAGCCAAAATGTAAAAAAAATGACAAAAATTTCATACTGTTCGATGCGTATTCTGATGTTCTATATCATAAGATAATAATAAATACCAAAAATAACTCAAAAACCCCCCAAAATCGCATTTTTTTGGATTTTGCGGATATGCGGATACGCGGATATGGCGGAAATGGCGGATATGATATCCGCCGCGGATAAGATATCCGCCGCGGATATGATATCCGCCGCGGATATGATATCCGCGGCGGATATGATATCCGCGGCGGATATCATATCCGCAATATCCGCCATATCCGCAATATCCGCGTATCCGCCATATCCGCATATCCGCAAAATCCAAAAAAATGCGATTTTTGGGGGTTTTTGAGTTATTTTTTGTATTTATTATTATCTTATGATATAGAACATGAGAATACGCATCGAATAGTATGAAATTTTTGTCATTTTTTTTACATTTTGGCTATTTTAAGCAAGAAAAACGTTTATTTTTGCGTATCCGCCATATCCGCATATCCGCAAAATCCAAAGAAATGCGATTTTGGGGGGTTTTTGAGTTATTTTTTGTATTTATTATTATCTTATGATATAGAACATGAGAATACGCATCGAACAGTATGAAATTTTTGTCATTTTTTTTACATTTTGGATATTTTAAGCAAGAAAAACGTTTATTTTTGCGTATCCGCCATATCCGCATATCCGCAAAATCCAAAGAAATGCGATTTTGGGGGGTTTTTGAGTTATTTTTGGTATTTATTATTATCTTATGATATAGAACATGAGAATACGCATCGAACAGTATGAAATTTTTGTCATTTTTTTTACATTTTGGCTATTTTAAGCAATAAAAACGTTTTTTTTTGCGTATCCGCCATATCCGCATATCCGCAAAATCCAAAGAAATGCGATTTTGGGGGGTTTTTGAGTTATTTTTTGTATTTATTATTATCTTATGATATAGAACATGAGAATACGCATCGAACAGTATGAAATTTTTGTCATTTTTTTTACATTTTGGATATTTTAAGCAAGAAAAACGTTTATTTTTGCGTATCCGCCATATCCGCATATCCGCAAAATCCAAAGAAATGCGATTTTGGGGGGTTTTTGAGTTATTTTTGGTATTTATTATTATCTTATGATATAGAACATGAGAATACGCATCGAACAGTATGAAATTTTTGTCATTTTTTTTACATTTTGGCTATTTTAAGCAATAAAAACGTTTTTTTTGCGTATCCGCCATATCCGCATATCCGCAAAATCCAAAGAAATGCGATTTTGGGGGGGTTTTGAGTTATTTTTGGTATTTATTATTATCTTATGATATAGAACATGAGAATACGCATCGAACAGTATGAAATTTTTGTCATTTTTTTTACATTTTGGATATTTTAAGCAAGAAAAACGTTTATTTTTGCGGATGTTTTGCGGATATTTCGCGGTTTTTGTCACTTTTCGGTATCAATTATGAACCTATGTTAATGTTGTCTCTTTTACGATATAGAACATGAGAATACGCATCGAACGGTATGAAATAGTTGCTAGTTTTATAACATTTTGCATATTTTATGAAGGAATAACGGAAATTTTTGTAGATATTTTGCGGTTTTTTTGATATTTCCGACATTTATTATGGACCGATGTTAATTTTGTCTAGAAATATACATAAAGCATTAAAAGACGAATCGACCAGTATTAACTAGTTACCAAAATATCCTACATATCAACAAAATAAACCATATCCGCCATATCCTCAATATCCGCCATATCCGCAATATATAAAATATCCAAATTGTTTTAAAAATGGCAACTATTTCATACCGGTCGATGCGTATATAATTGTTCTATATCATATCTTATTTAAAATTAATATCAGTCCATAAAATATGTAGGAAATATCAAATAAACTGCAAAAAATCACATTTTTTTGATATTGCGGAAAATGCGGATATTTCGTATATGGTGGATATTACGGATATTGCTTATTTTGTGGATATGTAGGATAATTTGGCAACTAATTAATACTGGTCGATTCGTCTTTTAATGCTTTATGTATATTTCTAGACTAAATTAATATCTGTCCGTAATAAATGTCGGAAATATCATAAAAACCGCAAAAAATCAGCAAAAATTACAGTTTTTCCTTCATAAAATACCCAAAATGTTATAAAACTAGCAACTATTTCATACTGTTCTATGCGTTATTTAATGTTCTATTTCATACTTGAGTCAAAATTGACATCGGTTTATAATAGATACCGAAAAAGTCACAAAAACCGCGAAAAATTAACAAAAATAAAGGTTTTTCATGGCTAAAAGATCCAAAATGCTATAAAAATGGCAACTATTTCATACTATCCGATGCGTATTTTAATATACTATATCATACATGAGTCAAAATTAACATCGGTTCATAATAGATACCAAAAAAGTCACAAAAACCGCGAAAAATTCGCGAAATTAAAGGTTTTTCATGCCTAAAATAACCAAAATGTTAAAAAAGTGGCAACTATTTCATACTATCCGATGCCTATTTTAATGTTCTATATCATAAATGAGACAAAAATAACATCGGTTCATAATGGATACCGAAAAAGTTACAAAAACCGCGAAATATCCGCAAAATATCCGCAAAAAAAAAACGTTTTTCTTGCTTAAAATATCCAAAATGTAAAAAAAATTACAAAAATTTCATACTGTTCGATGCGTATTCTGATGTTCTATATCATAAGATAATAATAAATACCAAAAATAACTCAAAACCCCCCCAAAATCGCATTTCTTTGGATTTTGCGGATATGCGGATATGGCGGATACGCAAAAATAAAAGTTTTTCTTGCTTAAAATAGCCAAAATGTAAAAAAAATGACAAAAATTTCATACTGTTCGATGCGTATTCTCATGTTCTATATCATAAGATAATAATAAATACCAAAAATAACTCAAAAACCCCCCAAAATCGCATTTCTTTGGATTTTGCGGATATGCGGATATGGCGGATACGCAAAAATAAACGTTTTTCTTGCTTAAAATATCCAAAATGTAAAAAAAATGACAAAAATTTCATACTGTTCGATGCGTATTCTCATGTTCTATATCATAAGATAATAATAAATACCAAAAATAACTCAAAAACCCCCCAAAATCGCATTTCTTTGGATTTTGCGGATATGGCGGATACGCAAAAATAAACGTTTTTCTTGCTTAAAATAGACAAAATGTAAAAAAAATGACAAAAATTTCATACTGTTCGATGCGTATTCTGATGTTCTATATCATAAGATAATAATAAATACCAAAAATAACTCAAAAACCCCCCAAAATCGCATTTTTTTGGATTTTGCGGATATGCGGATACGCGGATATGGCGGAAATGGCGGATATGATATCCGCCGCGGATAAGATATCCGCCGCGGATATGATATCCGCCGCGGATATGATATCCGCGGCGGATATGATATCCGCGGCGGATATGATATCCGCGGCGGATATCATATCCGCAATATCCGCCATATCCGCAATATCCGCGTATCCGCCATATCCGCATATCCGCAAAATCCAAAAAAATGCGATTTTTGGGGGTTTTTGAGTTATTTTTTGTATTTATTATTATCTTATGATATAGAACATGAGAATACGCATCGAATAGTATGAAATTTTTGTCATTTTTTTTACATTTTGGCTATTTTAAGCAAGAAAAACGTTTATTTTTGCGTATCCGCCATATCCGCATATCCGCAAAATCCAAAGAAATGCGATTTTGGGGGGTTTTTGAGTTATTTTTTGTATTTATTATTATCTTATGATATAGAACATGAGAATACGCATCGAACCGTATGAAATTTTTGTCATTTTTTTTACATTTTGGATATTTTAAGCAAGAAAAACGTTTATTTTTGCGTATCCGCCATATCCGCATATCCGCAAAATCCAAAGAAATGCGATTTTGGGGGGTTTTTGAGTTATTTTTGGTATTTATTATTATCTTATGATATAGAACATGAGAATACGCATCGAACAGTATGAAATTTTTGTCATTTTTTTTACATTTTGGCTATTTTAAGCAAGAAAAACGTTTATTTTTGCGTATCCGCCATATCCGCATATGCGCAAAATCCAAAGAAATGCGATTTTGGGGGGTTTTTGAGTTATTTTTGGTATTTATTATTATCTTATGATATAGAACATGAGAATACGCATCGAACAGTATGAAATTTTTGTCATTTTTTTTACATTTTGGATATTTTAAGCAAGAAAAACGTTTATTTTTGCGTATCCGCCATATCCGCATATCCGCAAAATCCAAAGAAATGCGATTTTGGGGGGTTTTTGAGTTATTTTTGGTATTTATTATTATCTTATGATATAGAACATGAGAATACGCATCGAACAGTATGAAATTTTTGTCATTTTTTTTACATTTTGGCTATTTTAAGCAAGAAAAACGTTTTTTTTTTGCGTATCCGCCATATCCGCATATCCGCAAAATCCAAAGAAATGCGATTTTGGGGGGTTTTTGAGTTATTTTTTGTATTTATTATTATCTTATGATATAGAACATGAGAATACGCATCGAACAGTATGAAATTTTTGTCATTTTTTTTACATTTTGGATATTTTAAGCAAGAAAAACGTTTATTTTTGCGTATCCGCCATATCCGCATATCCGCAAAATCCAAAGAAATGCGATTTTGGGGGGTTTTTGAGTTATTTTTGGTATTTATTATTATCTTATGATATAGAACATGAGAATACGCATCGAACAGTATGAAATTTTTGTCATTTTTTTTACATTTTGGCTATTTTAAGCAATAAAAACCTTTTTTTTTTGCGTATCCGCCATATCCGCATATCCGCAAAATCCAAAGAAATGCGATTTTGGGGGGTTTTTGAGTTATTTTTGGTATTTATTATTATCTTATGATATAGAACATGAGAATACGCATCGAACAGTATGAAATTTTTGTCATTTTTTTTACATTTTGGATATTTTAAGCAAGAAAAACGTTTATTTTTGCGGATGTTTTGCGGATATTTCGCGGTTTTTGTCACTTTTCGGTATCAATTATGAACCTATGTTAATGTTGTCTCTTTTACGATATAGAACATGAGAATACGCATCGAACGGTATGAAATAGTTGCTAGTTTTATAACATTTTGCATATTTTATGAAGGAATAACGGAAATTTTTGTAGATATTTTGCGGTTTTTTTGATATTTCCGACATTTATTATGGACCGATGTTAATTTTGTCTAGAAATATACATAAAGCATTAAAAGACGAATCGACCAGTATTAACTAGTTACCAAAATATCCTACATATCAACAAAATAAACCATATCCGCCATATCCTCAATATCCGCCATATCCGCAATATATAAAATATCCAAATTGTTTTAAAAATGGCAACTATTTCATACCGGTCGATGCGTATATAATTGTTCTATATCATATCTTATTTAAAATTAATATCAGTCCATAAAATTTGTAGGAAATATCAAATAAACTGCAAAAAATCACATTTTTTTGATATTGCGGAAAATGCGGATATTTCGTATATGGTGGATATTACGGATATTGCTTATTTTGTGGATATGTAGGATAATTTGGCAACTAATTAATACTGGTCGATTCGTCTTTTAATGCTTTATGTATATTTCTAGACTAAATTAATATCTGTCCGTAATAAATGTCGGAAATATCATAAAAACCGCAAAAAATCAGCAAAAATTACAGTTTTTCCTTCATAAAATACCCAAAATGTTATAAAACTAGCAACTATTTCATACTGTTCTATGCGTTATTTAATGTTCTATTTCATACTTGAGTCAAAATTGACATCGGTTTATAATAGATACCGAAAAAGTCACAAAAACCGCGAAAAATTAACAAAAATAAAGGTTTTTCATGGCTAAAAGATCCAAAATGCTATAAAAATGGCAACTATTTCATACTATCCGATGCGTATTTTAATATACTATATCATACATGAGTCAAAATTAACATCGGTTCATAATAGATACCAAAAAAGTCACAAAAACCGCGAAAAATTCGCGAAATTAAAGGTTTTTCATGCCTAAAATAACCAAAATGTTAAAAAAGTGGCAACTATTTCATACTATCCGATGCCTATTTTAATGTTCTATATCATAAATGAGACAAAAATAACATCGGTTCATAATGGATACCGAAAAAGTTACAAAAACCGCAAAATATCCGCAAAATATCCGCAAAAAAAAAACGTTTTTCTTGCTTAAAATATCCAAAATGTAAAAAAAATTACAAAAATTTCATACTGTTCGATGCGTATTCTGATGTTCTATATCATAAGATAATAATAAATACCAAAAATAACTCAAAACCCCCCCAAAATCGCATTTTTTTGGATTTTGCGGATATGCGGATATGGCGGATACGCAAAAATAAAAGTTTTTCTTGCTTAAAATAGCCAAAATGTAAAAAAAATGACAAAAATTTCATACTGTTCGATGCGTATTCTCATGTTCTATATCATAAGATAATAATAAATACCAAAAATAACTCAAAAACCCCCCAAAATCGCATTTCTTTGGATTTTGCGGATATGGCGGATACGCAAAAATAAACGTTTTTCTTGCTTAAAATAGACAAAATGTAAAAAAAATGACAAAAATTTCATACTGTTCGATGCGTATTCTGATGTTCTATATCATAAGATAATAATAAATACCAAAAATAACTCAAAAACCCCCCAAAATCGCATTTTTTTGGATTTTGCGGATATGCGGATACGCGGATATGGCGGAAATGGCGGATATGATATCCGCCGCGGATAAGATATCCGCCGCGGATATGATATCCGCCGCGGATATGATATCCGCGGCGGATATGATATCCGCGGCGGATATGATATCCGCGGCGGATATCATATCCGCAATATCCGCCATATCCGCAATATCCGCGTATCCGCCATATCCGCATATCCGCAAAATCCAAAAAAATGCGATTTTTGGGGGTTTTTGAGTTATTTTTTGTATTTATTATTATCTTATGATATAGAACATGAGAATACGCATCGAATAGTATGAAATTTTTGTCATTTTTTTTACATTTTGGCTATTTTAAGCAAGAAAAACGTTTATTTTTGCGTATCCGCCATATCCGCATATCCGCAAAATCCAAAAAAATGCGATTTTGGGGGGTTTTTGAGTTATTTTTTGTATTTATTATTATCTTATGATATAGAACATGAGAATACGCATCGAACCGTATGAAATTTTTGTCATTTTTTTTACATTTTGGATATTTTAAGCAAGAAAAACGTTTATTTTTGCGTATCCGCCATATCCGCATATCCGCAAAATCCAAAGAAATGCGATTTTGGGGGGTTTTTGAGTTATTTTTGGTATTTATTATTATCTTATGATATAGAACATGAGAATACGCATCGAACAGTATGAAATTTTTGTCATTTTTTTTACATTTTGGCTATTTTAAGCAATAAAAACGTTTTTTTTTGCGTATCCGCCATATCCGCATATCCGCAAAATCCAAAGAAATGCGATTTTGGGGGGTTTTTGAGTTATTTTTTGTATTTATTATTATCTTATGATATAGAACATGAGAATACGCATCGAACAGTATGAAATTTTTGTCATTTTTTTTACATTTTGGATATTTTAAGCAAGAAAAACGTTTATTTTTGCGTATCCGCCATATCCGCATATGCGCAAAATCCAAAGAAATGCGATTTTGGGGGGTTTTTGAGTTATTTTTGGTATTTATTATTATCTTATGATATAGAACATGAGAATACGCATCGAACAGTATGAAATTTTTGTCATTTTTTTTACATTTTGGATATTTTAAGCAAGAAAAACGTTTATTTTTGCGTATCCGCCATATCCGCATATCCGCAAAATCCAAAGAAATGCGATTTTGGGGGGTTTTTGAGTTATTTTTGGTATTTATTATTATCTTATGATATAGAACATGAGAATACGCATCGAACAGTATGAAATTTTTGTCATTTTTTTTACATTTTGGCTATTTTAAGCAATAAAAACGTTTTTTTTTGCGTATCCGCCATATCCGCATATCCGCAAAATCCAAAGAAATGCGATTTTGGGGGGTTTTTGAGTTATTTTTGGTATTTATTATTATCTTATGATATAGAACATGAGAATACGCATCGAACAGTATGAAATTTTTGTCATTTTTTTTACATTTTGGATATTTTAAGCAAGAAAAACGTTTATTTTTGCGTATCCGCCATATCCGCATATCCGCAAAATCCAAAGAAATGCGATTTTGGGGGGTTTTTGAGTTATTTTTGGTATTTATTATTATCTTATAATATAGAACATGAGAATACGCATCGAACAGTATGAAATTTTTGTCATTTTTTTTACATTTTGGCTATTTTAAGCAATAAAAACGTTTTTTTTTGCGTATCCGCCATATCCGCATATCCGCAAAATCCAAAGAAATGCGATTTTGGGGGGTTTTTGAGTTATTTTTGGTATTTATTATTATCTTATGATATAGAACATGAGAATACGCATCGAACAGTATGAAATTTTTGTCATTTTTTTTACATTTTGGATATTTTAAGCAAGAAAAACGTTTATTTTTGCGGATGTTTTGCGGATATTTCGCGGTTTTTGTCACTTTTCGGTATCAATTATGAACCTATGTTAATGTTGTCTCTTTTACGATATAGAACATGAGAATACGCATCGAACGGTATGAAATAGTTGCTAGTTTTATAACATTTTGCATATTTTATGAAGGAATAACGGAAATTTTTGTAGATATTTTGCGGTTTTTTTGATATTTCCGACATTTATTATGGACCGATGTTAATTTTGTCTAGAAATATACATAAAGCATTAAAAGACGAATCGACCAGTATTAACTAGTTACCAAAATATCCTACATATCAACAAAATAAACCATATCCGCCATATCCTCAATATCCGCCATATCCGCAATATATAAAATATCCAAATTGTTTTAAAAATGGCAACTATTTCATACCGGTCGATGCGTATATAATTGTTCTATATCATATCTTATTTAAAATTAATATCAGTCCATAAAATTTGTAGGAAATATCAAATAAACTGCA
The DNA here is from genome assembly GCA_034766995.1 of Acanthacorydalis orientalis. NCBI lineage: Eukaryota > Metazoa > Arthropoda > Insecta > Megaloptera > Corydalidae > Acanthacorydalis > Acanthacorydalis orientalis. Next base: position 12,012,271 of record CM068314.1, read on the forward strand.
AAAAATCACATTTTTTTGATATTGCGGAAAATGCGGATATTTCGTATATGGTGGATATTACGGATATTGCTTATTTTGTGGATATGTAGGATAATTTGGCAACTAATTAATACTGGTCGATTCGTCTTTTAATGCTTTATGTATATTTCTAGACTAAATTAATATCTGTCCGTAATAAATGTCGGAAATATCATAAAAACCGCAAAAAATCAGCAAAAATTACAGTTTTTCCTTCATAAAATACCCAAAATGTTATAAAACTAGCAACTATTTCATACTGTTCTATGCGTTATTTAATGTTCTATTTCATACTTGAGTCAAAATTGACATCGGTTTATAATAGATACCGAAAAAGTCACAAAAACCGCGAAAAATTAACAAAAATAAAGGTTTTTCATGGCTAAAAGATCCAAAATGCTATAAAAATGGCAACTATTTCATACTATCCGATGCGTATTTTAATATACTATATCATACATGAGTCAAAATTAACATCGGTTCATAATAGATACCAAAAAAGTCACAAAAACCGCGAAAAATTCGCGAAATTAAAGGTTTTTCATGCCTAAAATAACCAAAATGTTAAAAAAGTGGCAACTATTTCATACTATCCGATGCCTATTTTAATGTTCTATATCATAAATGAGACAAAAATAACATCGGTTCATAATGGATACCGAAAAAGTTACAAAAACCGCAAAATATCCGCAAAATATCCGCAAAAAAAAAACGTTTTTCTTGCTTAAAATATCCAAAATGTAAAAAAAATTACAAAAATTTCATACTGTTCGATGCGTATTCTGATGTTCTATATCATAAGATAATAATAAATACCAAAAATAACTCAAAACCCCCCCAAAATCGCATTTTTTTGGATTTTGCGGATATGCGGATATGGCGGATACGCAAAAATAAAAGTTTTTCTTGCTTAAAATAGCCAAAATGTAAAAAAAATGACAAAAATTTCATACTGTTCGATGCGTATTCTCATGTTCTATATCATAAGATAATAATAAATACCAAAAATAACTCAAAAACCCCCCAAAATCGCATTTCTTTGGATTTTGCGGATATGGCGGATACGCAAAAATAAACGTTTTTCTTGCTTAAAATAGACAAAATGTAAAAAAAATGACAAAAATTTCATACTGTTCGATGCGTATTCTGATGTTCTATATCATAAGATAATAATAAATACCAAAAATAACTCAAAAACCCCCCAAAATCGCATTTTTTTGGATTTTGCGGATATGCGGATACGCGGATATGGCGGAAATGGCGGATATGATATCCGCCGCGGATAAGATATCCGCCGCGGATATGATATCCGCCGCGGATATGATATCCGCGGCGGATATGATATCCGCGGCGGATATGATATCCGCGGCGGATATCATATCCGCAATATCCGCCATATCCGCAATATCCGCGTATCCGCCATATCCGCATATCCGCAAAATCCAAAAAAATGCGATTTTTGGGGGTTTTTGAGTTATTTTTTGTATTTATTATTATCTTATGATATAGAACATGAGAATACGCATCGAATAGTATGAAATTTTTGTCATTTTTTTTACATTTTGGCTATTTTAAGCAAGAAAAACGTTTATTTTTGCGTATCCGCCATATCCGCATATCCGCAAAATCCAAAGAAATGCGATTTTGGGGGGTTTTTGAGTTATTTTTTGTATTTATTATTATCTTATGATATAGAACATGAGAATACGCATCGAACAGTATGAAATTTTTGTCATTTTTTTTACATTTTGGATATTTTAAGCAAGAAAAACGTTTATTTTTGCGTATCCGCCATATCCGCATATCCGCAAAATCCAAAGAAATGCGATTTTTGGGGGTTTTTGAGTTATTTTTTGTATTTATTATTATCTTATGATATAGAACATGAGAATACGCATCGAACAGTATGAAATTTTTGTCATTTTTTTTACATTTTGGCTATTTTAAGCAAGAAAAACGTTTTTTTTTGCGTATCCGCCATATCCGCATATCCGCAAAATCCAAAGAAATGCGATTTTGGGGGGTTTTTGAGTTATTTTTTGTATTTATTATTATCTTATGATATAGAACATGAGAATACGCATCGAACAGTATGAAATTTTTTCATTTTTTTTACATTTTGGATATTTTAAGCAAGAAAAACGTTTATTTTTGCGTATCCGCCATATCCGCATATCCGCAAAATCCAAAGAAATGCGATTTTGGGGGGTTTTTGAGTTATTTTTGGTATTTATTATTATCTTATGATATAGAACATGAGAATACGCATCGAACAGTATGAAATTTTTGTCATTTTTTTTACATTTTGGATATTTTAAGCAAGAAAAACGTTTATTTTTGCGGATGTTTTGCGGATATTTCGCGGTTTTTGTCACTTTTCGGTATCAATTATGAACCTATGTTAATGTTGTCTCTTTTACGATATAGAACATGAGAATACGCATCGAACGGTATGAAATAGTTGCTAGTTTTATAACATTTTGCATATTTTATGAAGGAATAACGGAAATTTTTGTAGATATTTTGCGGTTTTTTTGATATTTCCGACATTTATTATGGACCGATGTTAATTTTGTCTAGAAATATACATAAAGCATTAAAAGACGAATCGACCAGTATTAACTAGTTACCAAAATATCCTACATATCAACAAAATAAACCATATCCGCCATATCCTCAATATCCGCCATATCCGCAATATATAAAATATCCAAATTGTTTTAAAAATGGCAACTATTTCATACCGGTCGATGCGTATATAATTGTTCTATATCATATCTTATTTAAAATTAATATCAGTCCATAAAATATGTAGGAAATATCAAATAAACTGCAAAAAATCACATTTTTTTGATATTGCGGAAAATGCGGATATTTCGTATATGGTGGATATTACGGATATTGCTTATTTTGTGGATATGTAGGATAATTTGGCAACTAATTAATACTGGTCGATTCGTCTTTTAATGCTTTATGTATATTTCTAGACTAAATTAATATCTGTCCGTAATAAATGTCGGAAATATCATAAAAACCGCAAAAAATCAGCAAAAATTACAGTTTTTCCTTCATAAAATACCCAAAATGTTATAAAACTAGCAACTATTTCATACTGTTCTATGCGTTATTTAATGTTCTATTTCATACTTGAGTCAAAATTGACATCGGTTTATAATAGATACCGAAAAAGTCACAAAAACCGCGAAAAATTAACAAAAATAAAGGTTTTTCATGGCTAAAAGATCCAAAATGCTATAAAAATGGCAACTATTTCATACTATCCGATGCGTATTTTAATATACTATATCATACATGAGTCAAAATTAACATCGGTTCATAATAGATACCAAAAAAGTCACAAAAACCGCGAAAAATTCGCGAAATTAAAGGTTTTTCATGCCTAAAATAACCAAAATGTTAAAAAAGTGGCAACTATTTCATACTATCCGATGCCTATTTTAATGTTCTATATCATAAATGAGACAAAAATAACATCGGTTCATAATGGATACCGAAAAAGTTACAAAAACCGCGAAATATCCGCAAAATATCCGCAAAAAAAAACGTTTTTCTTGCTTAAAATATCCAAAATGTAAAAAAAATTACAAAAATTTCATACTGTTCGATGCGTATTCTGATGTTCTATATCATAAGATAATAATAAATACCAAAAATAACTCAAAACCCCCCCAAAATCGCATTTTTTTGGATTTTGCGGATATGCGGATATGGCGGATACGCAAAAATAAAAGTTTTTCTTGCTTAAAATAGCCAAAATGTAAAAAAAATGACAAAAATTTCATACTGTTCGATGCGTATTCTCATGTTCTATATCATAAGATAATAATAAATACCAAAAATAACTCAAAAACCCCCCAAAATCGCATTTCTTTGGATTTTGCGGATATGCGGATATGGCGGATACGCAAAAATAAACGTTTTTCTTGCTTAAAATATCCAAAATGTAAAAAAAATGACAAAAATTTCATACTGTTCGATGCGTATTCTCATGTTCTATATCATAAGATAATAATAAATACCAAAAATAACTCAAAAACCCCCCAAAATCGCATTTCTTTGGATTTTGCGGATATGCGGATATGGCGGATACGCAAAAATAAACGTTTTTCTTGCTTAAAATAGCCAAAATGTAAAAAAAATGACAAAAATTTCATACTGTTCGATGCGTATTCTGATGTTCTATATCATAAGATAATAATAAATACCAAAAATAACTCAAAAACCCCCCAAAATCGCATTTTTTTGGATTTTGCGGATATGCGGATACGCGGATATGGCGGAAATGGCGGATATGATATCCGCCGCGGATAAGATATCCGCCGCGGATATGATATCCGCCGCGGATATGATATCCGCGGCGGATATGATATCCGCGGGGGATATGATATCCGCGGCGGATATCATATCCGCAATATTCGCCATATCCGCAATATCCGCGTATCCGCCATATCCGCATATCCGCAAAATCCAAAAAAATGCGATTTTTGGGGGTTTTTGAGTTATTTTTTGTATTTATTATTATCTTATGATATAGAACATGAGAATACGCATCGAATAGTATGAAATTTTTGTCATTTTTTTTACATTTTGGCTATTTTAAGCAAGAAAAACGTTTATTTTTGCGTATCCGCCATATCCGCATATCCGCAAAATCCAAAGAAATGCGATTTTGGGGGGTTTTTGAGTTATTTTTTGTATTTATTATTATCTTATGATATAGAACATGAGAATACGCATCGAACAGTATGAAATTTTTGTCATTTTTTTTACATTTTGGATATTTTAAGCAAGAAAAACGTTTATTTTTGCGTATCCGCCATATCCGCATATCCGCAAAATCCAAAGAAATGCGAGTTTTTTTAAGCAAGAAAAACGTTTATTTTTGCGTATCCGCCATATCCGCATATCCGCAAAATCCAAAGAAATGCGATTTTGGGGGGTTTTTGAGTTATTTTTGGTATTTATTATTATCTTATGATATAGAACATGAGAATACGCATCGAACAGTATGAAATTTTTGTCATTTTTTTTACATTTTGGATATTTTAAGCAAGAAAAACGTTTATTTTTGCGTATCCGCCATATCCGCATATCCGCAAAATCCAAAGAAATGCGATTTTGGGGGGGTTTTGAGTTATTTTTGGTATTTATTATTATCTTATGATATAGAACATGAGAATACGCATCGAACAGTATGAAATTTTTGTCATTTTTTTTACATTTTGGCTATTTTAAGCAATAAAAACGTTTTTTTTTGCGTATCCGCCATATCCGCATATCCGCAAAATCCAAAGAAATGCGATTTTGGGGGGTGTTTGAGTTATTTTTGGTATTTATTATTATCTTATGATATAGAACATGAGAATACGCATCGAACAGTATGAAATTTTTGTCATTTTTTTTACATTTTGGATATTTTAAGCAAGAAAAACGTTTATTTTTGCGTATCCGCCATATCCGCAAAATCCAAAGAAATGCGATTTTGGGGGGTTTTTGAGTTATTTTTGGTATTTATTATTATCTTATGATATAGAACATGAGAATACGCATCGAACAGTATGAAATTTTTGTCATTTTTTTTACATTTTGGCTATTTTAAGCAATAAAAACCTTTTTTTTTTGCGTATCCGCCATATCCGCATATCCGCAAAATCCAAAGAAATGCGATTTTGGGGGGTTTTTGAGTTATTTTTGGTATTTATTATTATCTTATGATATAGAACATGAGAATACGCATCGAACAGTATGAAATTTTTGTCATTTTTTTTACATTTTGGATATTTTAAGCAAGAAAAACGTTTATTTTTGCGGATGTTTTGCGGATATTTCGCGGTTTTTGTCACTTTTCGGTATCAATTATGAACCTATGTTAATGTTGTCTCTTTTACGATATAGAACATGAGAATACGCATCGAACGGTATGAAATAGTTGCTAGTTTTATAACATTTTGCATATTTTATGAAGGAATAACGGAAATTTTTGTAGATATTTTGCGGTTTTTTTGATATTTCCGACATTTATTATGGACCGATGTTAATTTTGTCTAGAAATATACATAAAGCATTAAAAGACGAATCGACCAGTATTAACTAGTTACCAAAATATCCTACATATCAACAAAATAAACCATATCCGCCATATCCTCAATATCCGCCATATCCGCAATATATAAAATATCCAAATTGTTTTAAAAATGGCAACTATTTCATACCGGTCGATGCGTATATAATTGTTCTATATCATATCTTATTTAAAATTAATATCAGTCCATAAAATATGTAGGAAATATCAAATAAACTGCAAAAAATCACATTTTTTTGATATTGCGGAAAATGCGGATATTTCGTATATGGTGGATATTACGGATATTGCTTATTTTGTGGATATGTAGGATAATTTGGCAACTAATTAATACTGGTCGATTCGTCTTTTAATGCTTTATGTATATTTCTAGACTAAATTAATATCTGTCCGTAATAAATGTCGGAAATATCATAAAAACCGCAAAAAATCAGCAAAAATTACAGTTTTTCCTTCATAAAATACCCAAAATGTTATAAAACTAGCAACTATTTCATACTGTTCTATGCGTTATTTAATGTTCTATTTCATACTTGAGTCAAAATTGACATCGGTTTATAATAGATACCGAAAAAGTCACAAAAACCGCGAAAAATTAACAAAAATAAAGGTTTTTCATGGCTAAAAGATCCAAAATGCTATAAAAATGGCAACTATTTCATACTATCCGATGCGTATTTTAATATACTATATCATACATGAGTCAAAATTAACATCGGTTCATAATAGATACCAAAAAAGTCACAAAAACCGCGAAAAATTCGCGAAATTAAAGGTTTTTCATGCCTAAAATAACCAAAATGTTAAAAAAGTGGCAACTATTTCATACTATCCGATGCCTATTTTAATGTTCTATATCATAAATGAGACAAAAATAACATCGGTTCATAATGGATACCGAAAAAGTTACAAAAACCGCAAAATATCCGCAAAATATCCGCAAAAAAAAACGTTTTTCTTGCTTAAAATATCCAAAATGTAAAAAAAATGACAAAAATTTCATACTGTTCGATGCGTATTCTCATGTTCTATATCATAAGATAATAATAAATACCAAAAATAACTCAAAAACCCCCCCAAAATCGCATTTCTTTGGATTTTGCGGATATGCGGATATGGCGGATACGCAAAAATAAACGTTTTTCTTGCTTAAAATAGCCAAAATGTAAAAAAAATGACAAAAATTTCATACTGTTCGATGCGTATTCTCATGTTCTATATCATAAGATAATAATAAATACCAAAAATAACTCAAAAACCCCCCAAAATCGCATTTCTTTGGATTTTGCGGATATGCGGATATGGCGGATACGCAAAAATAAACGTTTTTCTTGCTTAAAATATCCAAAATGTAAAAAAAATGACAAAAATTTCATACTGTTCGATGCGTATTCTCATGTTCTATATCATAAGATAATAATAAATACCAAAAATAACTCAAAAACCCCCCAAAATCGCATTTCTTTGGATTTTGCGGATATGCGGATATGGCGGATACGCAAAAATAAACGTTTTTCTTGCTTAAAATAGCCAAAATGTAAAAAAAATGACAAAAATTTCATACTGTTCGATGCGTATTCTGATGTTCTATATCATAAGATAATAATAAATACCAAAAATAACTCAAAAACCCCCCAAAATCGCATTTTTTTGGATTTTGCGGATATGCGGATACGCGGATATGGCGGAAATGGCGGATATGATATCCGCGGCGGATATCATATCCGCAATATCCGCCATATCCGCAATATCCGCGTATCCGCCATATCCGCATATCCGCAAAATCCAAAAAAATGCGATTTTTGGGGGTTTTTGAGTTATTTTTTGTATTTATTATTATCTTATGATATAGAACATGAGAATACGCATCGAATAGTATGAAATTTTTGTCATTTTTTTTACATTTTGGCTATTTTAAGCAAGAAAAACGTTTATTTTTGCGTATCCGCCATATCCGCATATCCGCAAAATCCAAAGAAATGCGATTTTGGGGGGTTTTTGAGTTATTTTTTGTATTTATTATTATCTTATGATATAGAACATGAGAATACGCATCGAACCGTATGAAATTTTTGTCATTTTTTTTACATTTTGGATATTTTAAGCAAGAAAAACGTTTATTTTTGCGTATCCGCCATATCCGCATATCCGCAAAATCCAAAGAAATGCGATGTTGGGGGGTTTTTGAGTTATTTTTGGTATTTATTATTATCTTATGATATAGAACATGAGAATACGCATCGAACAGTATGAAATTTTTGTCATTTTTTTTACATTTTGGCTATTTTAAGCAATAAAAACGTTTTTTTTTGCGTATCCGCCATATCCGCATATCCGCAAAATCCAAAGAAATGCGATTTTGGGGGGTTTTTGAGTTATTTTTTGTATTTATTATTATCTTATGATATAGAACATGAGAATACGCATCGAACAGTATGAAATTTTTGTCATTTTTTTTACATTTTGGATATTTTAAGCAAGAAAAACGTTTATTTTTGCGTATCCGCCATATCCGCATATCCGCAAAATCCAAAGAAATGCGATTTTGGGGGGTTTTTGAGTTATTTTTGGTATTTATTATTATCTTATGATATAGAACATGAGAATACGCATCGAACAGTATGAAATTTTTGTCATTTTTTTTACATTTTGGCTATTTTAAGCAATAAAAACGTTTTTTTTTTGCGTATCCGCCATATCCGCATATCCGCAAAATCCAAAGAAATGCGATTTTGGGGGGTTTTTGAGTTATTTTTGGTATTTATTATTATCTTATGATATAGAACATGAGAATACGCATCGAACAGTATGAAATTTTTGTCATTTTTTTTACATTTTGGATATTTTAAGCAAGAAAAACGTTTATTTTTGCGGATGTTTTGCGGATATTTCGCGGTTTTTGTCACTTTTCGGTATCAATTATGAACCTATGTTAATGTTGTCTCTTTTACGATATAGAACATGAGAATACGCATCGAACGGTATGAAATAGTTGCTAGTTTTATAACATTTTGCATATTTTATGAAGGAATAACGGAAATTTTTGTAGATATTTTGCGGTTTTTTTGATATTTCCGACATTTATTATGGACCGATGTTAATTTTGTCTAGAAATATACATAAAGCATTAAAAGACGAATCGACCAGTATTAACTAGTTACCAAAATATCCTACATATCAACAAAATAAACCATATCCGCCATATCCTCAATATCCGCCATATCCGCAATATATAAAATATCCAAATTGTTTTAAAAATGGCAACTATTTCATACCGGTCGATGCGTATATAATTGTTCTATATCATATCTTATTTAAAATTAATATCAGTCCATAAAATATGTAGGAAATATCAAATAAACTGCAAAAAATCACATTTTTTTGATATTGCGGAAAATGCGGATATTTCGTATATGGTGGATATTACGGATATTGCTTATTTTGTGGATATGTAGGATAATTTGGCAACTAATTAATACTGGTCGATTCGTCTTTTAATGCTTTATGTATATTTCTAGACTAAATTAATATCTGTCCGTAATAAATGTCGGAAATATCATAAAAACCGCAAAAAATCAGCAAAAATTACAGTTTTTCCTTCATAAAATACCCAAAATGTTATAAAACTAGCAACTATTTCATACTGTTCTATGCGTTATTTAATGTTCTATTTCATACTTGAGTCAAAATTGACATCGGTTTATAATAGATACCGAAAAAGTCACAAAAACCGCGAAAAATTAACAAAAATAAAGGTTTTTCATGGCTAAAAGATCCAAAATGCTATAAAAATGGCAACTATTTCATACTATCCGATGCGTATTTTAATATACTATATCATACATGAGTCAAAATTAACATCGGTTCATAATAGATACCAAAAAAGTCACAAAAACCGCGAAAAATTCGCGAAATTAAAGGTTTTTCATGCCTAAAATAACCAAAATGTTAAAAAAGTGGCAACTATTTCATACTATCCGATGCCTATTTTAATGTTCTATATCATAAATGAGACAAAAATAACATCGGTTCATAATGGATACCGAAAAAGTTACAAAAACCGCAAAATATCCGCAAAATATCCGCAAAAAAAAACGTTTTTCTTGCTTAAAATATCCAAAATGTAAAAAAAATTACAAAAATTTCATACTGTTCGATGCGTATTCTGATGTTCTATATCATAAGATAATAATAAATACCAAAAATAACTCAAAACCCCCCCAAAATCGCATTTTTTTGGATTTTGCGGATATGCGGATATGGCGGATACGCAAAAATAAACGTTTTTCTTGCTTAAAATATCCAAAATGTAAAAAAAATGACAAAAATTTCATACTGTTCGATGCGTATTCTCATGTTCTATATCATAAGATAATAATAAATACCAAAAATAACTCAAAAACCCCCCAAAATCGCATTTCTTTGGATTTTGCGGATATGCGGATATGGCGGATACGCAAAAATAAACGTTTTTCTTGCTTAAAATAGCCAAAATGTAAAAAAAATGACAAAAATTTCATACTGTTCGATGCGTATTCTGATGTTCTATATCATAAGATAATAATAAATACCAAAAATAACTCAAAAACCCCCCAAAATCGCATTTTTTTGGATTTTGCGGATATGCGGATACGCGGATATGGCGGAAATGGCGGATATGATATCCGCCGCGGATAAGATATCCGCCGCGGATATGATATCCGCCGCGGATATGATATCCGCGGCGGATATGATATCCGCGGCGGATATCATATCCTCAATATCCGCCATATCCGCAATATCCGCGTATCCGCCATATCCGCATATCCGCAAAATCCAAAAAAATGCGATTTTTGGGGGTTTTTGAGTTATTTTTTGTATTTATTATTATCTTATGATATAGAACATGAGAATACGCATCGAATAGTATGAAATTTTTGTCATTTTTTTTACATTTTGGCTATTTTAAGCAAGAAAAACGTTTATTTTTGCGTATCCGCCATATCCGCATATCCGCAAAATCCAAAGAAATGCGATTTTGGGGGGTTTTTGAGTTATTTTTTGTATTTATTATTATCTTATGATATAGAACATGAGAATACGCATCGAACAGTATGAAATTTTTGTCATTTTTTTTACATTTTGGATATTTTAAGCAAGAAAAACGTTTATTTTTGCGTATCCGCCATATCCGCATATCCGCAAAATCCAAAGAAATGCGATTTTGGGGGGTTTTTGAGTTATTTTTGGTATTTATTATTATCTTATGATATAGAACATGAGAATACGCATCGAACAGTATGAAATTTTTGTCATTTTTTTTACATTTTGGCTATTTTAAGCAATAAAAACGTTTTTTTTTTGCGTATCCGCCATATCCGCATATCCGCAAAATCCAAAGAAATGCGATTTTGGGGGGTTTTTGAGTTATTTTTGGTATTTATTATTATCTTATGATATAGAACATGAGAATACGCATCGAACAGTATGAAATTTTTGTCATTTTTTTTACATTTTGGATATTTTAAGCAAGAAAAACGTTTATTTTTGCGGATGTTTTGCGGATATTTCGCGGTTTTTGTCACTTTTCGGTATCAATTATGAACCTATGTTAATGTTGTCTCTTTTACGATATATAACATGAGAATACGCATCGAACGGTATGAAATAGTTGCTAGTTTTATAACATTTTGCATATTTTATGAAGGAATAACGGAAATTTTTGTAGATATTTTGCGGTTTTTTTGATATTTCCGACATTTATTATGGACCGATGTTAATTTTGTCTAGAAATATACATAAAGCATTAAAAGACGAATCGACCAGTATTAACTAGTTACCAAAATATCCTACATATCAACAAAATAAACCATATCCGCCATATCCTCAATATCCGCCATATCCGCAATATATAAAATATCCAAATTGTTTTAAAAATGGCAACTATTTCATACCGGTCGATGCGTATATAATTGTTCTATATCATATCTTATTTAAAATTAATATCAGTCCATAAAATATGTAGGAAATATCAAATAAACTGCAAAAAATCACATTTTTTTGATATTGCGGATAATGCGGATATTTCGTATATGGTGGATATTACGGATATTGCTTATTTTGTGGATATGTAGGATAATTTGGCAACTAATTAATACTGGTCGATTCGTCTTTTAATGCTTTATGTATATTTCTAGACTAAATTAATATCTGTCCGTAATAAATGTCGGAAATATCATAAAAACCGCAAAAAATCAGCAAAAATTACAGTTTTCCTTCATAAAATACCCAAAATGTTATAAAACTAGCAACTATTTCATACTGTTCTATGCGTTATTTAATGTTCTATTTCATACTTGAGTCAAAATTGACATCGGTTTATAATAGATACCGAAAAAGTCACAAAAACCGCGAAAAATTAACAAAAATAAAGGTTTTTCATGGCTAAAAGATCCAAAATGCTATAAAAATGGCAACTATTTCATACTATCCGATGCGTATTTTAATATACTATATCATACATGAGTCAAAATTAACATCGGTTCATAATAGATACCAAAAAAGTCACAAAAACCGCGAAAAATTCGCGAAATAAAAGGTTTTTCATGCCTAAAATAAACAAAATGTTAAAAAAGTGGCAACTATTTCATACTATCCGATGCCTATTTAAATGTTCTATATCATAAATGAGACAAAAATAACATCGGTTCATAATGGATACCGAAAAAGTTACAAAAACCGCGAAATATCCGCAAAATATCCGCAAAAAAAAACGTTTTTCTTGCTTAAAATATCCAAAATGTAAAAAAAATTACAAAAATTTCATACTGTTCGATGCGTATTCTGATGTTCTATATCATAAGATAATAATAAATACCAAAAATAACTCAAAACCCCCCCAAAATCGCATTTTTTTGGATTTTGCGGATATGCGGATATGGCGGATACGCAAAAATAAAAGTTTTTCTTGCTTAAAATAGCCAAAATGTAAAAAAAATGACAAAAATTTCATACTGTTCGATGCGTATTCTCATGTTCTATATCATAAGATAATAATAAATACCAAAAATAACTCAAAAACCCCCCAAAATCGCATTTCTTTGGATTTTGCGGATATGCGGATATGGCGGATACGCAAAAATAAACGTTTTTCTTGCTTAAAATAGCCAAAATGTAAAAAAAATGACAAAAATTTCATACTGTTCGATGCGTATTCTGATGTTCTATATCATAAGATAATAATAAATACCAAAAATAACTCAAAAACCCCCCAAAATCGCATTTTTTTGGATTTTGCGGATATGCGGATACGCGGATATGGCGGAAATGGCGGATATGATATCCGCCGCGGATAAGATATCCGCCGCGGATATGATATCCGCCGCGGATATGATATCCGCGGCGGATATGATATCCGCGGCGGATATCATATCCGCAATATCCGCCATATCCGCAATATCCGCGTATCCGCCATATCCGCATATCCGCAAAATCCAAAAAAATGCGATTTTTGGGGGTTTTTGAGTTATTTTTTGTATTTATTATTATCTTATGATATAGAACATGAGAATACGCATCGAATAGTATGAAATTTTTGTCATTTTTTTTACATTTTGGCTATTTTAAGCAAGAAAAACGTTTATTTTTGCGTATCCGCCATATCCGCATATCCGCAAAATCCAAAGAAATGCGATTTTGGGGGGTTTTTGAGATATTTTTTGTATTTATTATTATCTTATGATATAGAACATGAGAATACGCATCGAACAGTATGAAATTTTTGTCATTTTTTTTACATTTTGGATATTTTAAGCAAGAAAAACGTTTATTTTTGCGTATCCGCCATATCCGCATATCCGCAAAATCCAAAGAAATGCGATTTTGGGGGGTTTTTGAGTTATTTTTGGTATTTATTATTATCTTATGATATAGAACATGAGAATACGCATCGAACAGTATGAAATTTTTGTCATTTTTTTTACATTTTGGCTATTTTAAGCAATAAAAACGTTTTTTTTTGCGTATCCGCCATATCCGCATATCCGCAAAATCCAAAGAAATGCGATTTTGGGGGGTTTTTGAGTTATTTTTTGTATTTATTATTATCTTATGATATAGAACATGAGAATACGCATCGAACAGTATGAAATTTTTGTCATTTTTTTTACATTTTGGATATTTTAAGCAAGAAAAACGTTTATTTTTGCGTATCCGCCATATCCGCATATCCGCAAAATCCAAAGAAATGCGATTTTGGGGGCTTTTTGAGTTATTTTTGGTATTTATTATTATCTTATGATATAGAACATGAGAATACGCATCGAACAGTATGAAATTTTTGTCATTTTTTTTACATTTTGGCTATTTTAAGCAATAAAAACGTTTTTTTTTGCGTATCCGCCATATCCGCATATCCGCAAAATCCAAAGAAATGCGATTTTGGGGGGTTTTTGAGTTATTTTTGGTATTTATTATTATCTTATGATATAGAACATGAGAATACGCATCGAACAGTATGAAATTTTTGTCATTTTTTTTACATTTTGGATATTTTAAGCAAGAAAAACGTTTATTTTTGCGGATGTTTTGCGGATATTTCGCGGTTTTTGTCACTTTTCGGTATCAATTATGAACCTATGTTAATGTTGTCTCTTTTACGATATAGAACATGAGAATACGCATCGAACGGTATGAAATAGTTGCTAGTTTTATAACATTTTGCATATTTTATGAAGGAATAACGGAAATTTTTGTAGATATTTTGCGGTTTTTTTGATATTTCCGACATTTATTATGGACCGATGTTAATTTTGTCTAGAAATATACATAAAGCATTAAAAGACGAATCGACCAGTATTAACTAGTTACCAAAATATCCTACATATCAACAAAATAAACCATATCCGCCATATCCTCAATATCCGCCATATCCGCAATATATAAAATATCCAAATTGTTTTAAAAATGGCAACTATTTCATACCGGTCGATGCGTATATAATTGTTCTATATCATATCTTATTTAAAATTAATATCAGTCCATAAAATATGTAGGAAATATCAAATAAACTGCAAAAAATCACATTTTTTTGATATTGCGGAAAATGCGGATATTTCGTATATGGTGGATATTACGGATATTGCTTATTTTGTGGATATGTAGGATAATTTGGCAACTAATTAATACTGGTCGATTCGTCTTTTAATGCTTTATGTATATTTCTAGACTAAATTAATATCTGTCCGTAATAAATGTCGGAAATATCATAAAAACCGCAAAAAATCAGCAAAAATTACAGTTTTTCCTTCATAAAATACCCAAAATGTTATAAAACTAGCAACTATTTCATACTGTTCTATGCGTTATTTAATGTTCTATTTCATACTTGAGTCAAAATTGACATCGGTTTATAATAGATACCGAAAAAGTCACAAAAACCGCGAAAAATTAACAAAAATAAAGGTTTTTCATGGCTAAAAGATCCAAAATGCTATAAAAATGGCAACTATTTCATACTATCCGATGCGTATTTTAATATACTATATCATACATGAGTCAAAATTAACATCGGTTCATAATAGATACCAAAAAAGTCACAAAAACCGCGAAAAATTCGCGAAATTAAAGGTTTTTCATGCCTAAAATAACCAAAATGTTAAAAAAGTGGCAACTATTTCATACTATCCGATGCCTATTTTAATGTTCTATATCATAAATGAGACAAAAATAACATCGGTTCATAATGGATACCGAAAAAGTTACAAAAACCGCAAAATATCCGCAAAATATCCGCAAAAAAAAACGTTTTTCTTGCTTAAAATATCCAAAATGTAAAAAAAATTACAAAAATTTCATACTGTTCGATGCGTATTCTGATGTTCTATATCATAAGATAATAATAAATACCAAAAATAACTCAAAACCCCCCCAAAATCGCATTTTTTTGGATTTTGCGGATATGCGGATATGGCGGATACGCAAAAATAAAAGTTTTTCTTGCTTAAAATAGCCAAAATGTAAAAAAAATGACAAAAATGTCATACTGTTCGATGCGTATTCTCATGTTCTATATCATAAGATAATAATAAATACCAAAAATAACTCAAAAAACCCCCAAAATCGCATTTCTTTGGATTTTGCGGATATGCGGATATGGCGGATACGCAAAAATAAACGTTTTTCTTGCTTAAAATATCCAAAATGTAAAAAAAATGACAAAAATTTCATACTGTTCGATGCGTATTCTCATGTTCTATATCATAAGATAATAATAAATACCAAAAATAACTCAAAAACCCCCCAAAATCGCATTTCTTTGGATTTTGCGGATATGCGGATATGGCGGATACGCAAAAATAAACGTTTTTCTTGCTTAAAATAGCCAAAATGTAAAAAAAATGACAAAAATTTCATACTGTTCGATGCGTATTCTGATGTTCTATATCATAAGATAATAATAAATACCAAAAATAACTCAAAAACCCCCCAAAATCGCATTTTTTTGGATTTTGCGGATATGCGGATACGCGGATATGGCGGAAATGGCGGATATGATATCCGCCGCGGATAAGATATCCGCCGCGGATATGATATCCGCCGCGGATATGATATCCGCCGCGGATATGATATCCGCGGCGGATATGATATCCGCGGCGGATATCATATCCGCAATATCCGCCATATCCGCAATATCCGCGTATCCGCCATATCCGCATATCCGCAAAATCCAAAAAAATGCGATTTTTGGGGGTTTTTGAGTTATTTTTTGTATTTATTATTATCTTATGATATAGAACATGAGAATACGCATCGAATAGTATGAAATTTTTGTCATTTTTTTTACATTTTGGCTATTTTAAGCAAGAAAAACGTTTATTTTTGCGTATCCGCCATATCCGCATATCCGCAAAATCCAAAGAAATGCGATTTTGGGGGGTTTTTGAGTTATTTTTTGTATTTATTATTATCTTATGATATAGAACATGAGAATACGCATCGAACAGTATGAAATTTTTGTCATTTTTTTTACATTTTGGATATTTTAAGCAAGAAAAACGTTTATTTTTGCGTATCCGCCATATCCGCATATCCGCAAAATCCAAAGAAATGCGATTTTGGGGGGTTTTTGAGTTATTTTTGGTATTTATTATTATCTTATGATATAGAACATGAGAATACGCATCGAACAGTATGAAATTTTTGTCATTTTTTTTACATTTTGGCTATTTTAAGCAATAAAAACGTTTTTTTTTGCGTATCCGCCATATCCGCATATCCGCAAAATCCAAAGAAATGCGATTTTGGGGGGTTTTTGAGTTATTTTTGGTATTTATTATTATCTTATGATATAGAACATGAGAATACGCATCGAACAGTATGAAATTTTTGTCATTTTTTTTACATTTTGGATATTTTAAGCAAGAAAAACGTTTATTTTTGCGTATCCGCCATATCCGCATATCCGCAAAATCCAAAGAAATGCGATTTTGGGGGGTTTTTGAGTTATTTTTGGTATTTATTATTATCTTATGATATAGAACATGAGAATACGCATCGAACAGTATGAAATTTTTGTCATTTTTTTTACATTTTGGCTATTTTAAGCAATAAAAACGTTTTTTTTTGCGTATCCGCCATATCCGCATATCCGCAAAATCCAAAGAAATGCGATTTTGGGGGGTTTTTGAGTTATTTTTGGTATTTATTATTATCTTATGATATAGAACATGAGAATACGCATCGAACAGTATGAAATTTTTGTCATTTTTTTTACATTTTGGATATTTTAAGCAAGAAAAACGTTTATTTTTGCGGATGTTTTGCGGATATTTCGCGGTTTTTGTCACTTTTCGGTATCAATTATGAACCTATGTTAATGTTGTCTCTTTTACGATATAGAACATGAGAATACGCATCGAACGGTATGAAATAGTTGCTAGTTTTATAACATTTTGCATATTTTATGAAGGAATAACGGAAATTTTTGTAGATATTTTGCGGTTTTTTTGATATTTCCGACATTTATTATGGACCGATGTTAATTTTGTCTAGAAATATACATAAAGCATTAAAAGACGAATCGACCAGTATTAACTAGTTACCAAAATATCCTACATATCAACAAAATAAACCATATCCGCCATATCCTCAATATCCGCCATATCCGCAATATATAAAATATCCAAATTGTTTTAAAAATGGCAACTATTTCATACCGGTCGATGCGTATATAATTGTTCTATATCATATCTTATTTAAAATTAATATCAGTCCATAAAATTTGTAGGAAATATCAAATAAACTGCAAAAAATCACATTTTTTTGATATTGCGGAAAATGCGGATATTTCGTATATGGTGGATATTACGGATATTGCTTATTTTGTGGATATGTAGGATAATTTGGCAACTAATTAATACTGGTCGATTCGTCTTTTAATGCTTTATGTATATTTCTAGACTAAATTAATATCTGTCCGTAATAAATGTCGGAAATATCATAAAAACCGCAAAAAATCAGCAAAAATTACAGTTTTTCCTTCATAAAATACCCAAAATGTTATAAAACTAGCAACTATTTCATACTGTTCTATGCGTTATTTAATGTTCTATTTCATACTTGAGTCAAAATTGACATCGGTTTATAATAGATACCGAAAAAGTCACAAAAACCGCGAAAAATTAACAAAAATAAAGGTTTTTCATGGCTAAAAGATCCAAAATGCTATAAAAATGGCAACTATTTCATACTATCCGATGCGTATTTTAATATACTATATCATACATGAGTCAAAATTAACATCGGTTCATAATAGATACCAAAAAAGTCACAAAAACCGCGAAAAATTCGCGAAATTAAAGGTTTTTCATGCCTAAAATAACCAAAATGTTAAAAAAGTGGCAACTATTTCATACTATCCGATGCCTATTTTAATGTTCTATATCATAAATGAGACAAAAATAACATCGGTTCATAATGGATACCGAAAAAGTTACAAAAACCGCGAAATATCCGCAAAATATCCGCAAAAAAAAACGTTTTTCTTGCTTAAAATATCCAAAATGTAAAAAAAATTACAAAAATTTCATACTGTTCGATGCGTATTCTGATGTTCTATATCATAAGATAATAATAAATACCAAAAATAACTCAAAACCCCCCCAAAATCGCATTTTTTTGGATTTTGCGGATATGCGGATATGGCGGATACGCAAAAATAAAAGTTTTTCTTGCTTAAAATAGCCAAAATGTAAAAAAAATGACAAAAATTTCATACTGTTCGATGCGTATTCTCATGTTCTATATCATAAGATAATAATAAATACCAAAAATAACTCAAAAACCCCCCAAAATCGCATTTCTTTGGATTTTGCGGATATGCGGATATGGCGGATACGCAAAAATAAACGTTTTTCTTGCTTAAAATATCCAAAATGTAAAAAAAATGACAAAAATTTCATACTGTTCGATGCGTATTCTCATGTTCTATATCATAAGATAATAATAAATACCAAAAATAACTCAAAAACCCCCCAAAATCGCATTTCTTTGGATTTTGCGGATATGCGGATATGGCGGATACGCAAAAATAAACGTTTTTCTTGCTTAAAATAGCCAAAATGTAAAAAAAATGACAAAAATTTCATACTGTTCGATGCGTATTCTGATGTTCTATATCATAAGATAATAATAAATACCAAAAATAACTCAAAAACCCCCCAAAATCGCATTTTTTTGGATTTTGCGGATATGCGGATACGCGGATATGGCGGAAATGGCGGATATGATATCCGCCGCGGATAAGATATCCGCCGCGGATATGATATCCGCCGCGGATATGATATCCGCGGCGGATATGATATCCGCGGCGGATATATCCGCAATATCCGCCATATCCGCAATATCCGCGTATCCGCCATATCCGCATATCCGCAAAATCCAAAAAAATGCGATTTTTGGGGGTTTTTGAGTTATTTTTTGTATTTATTATTATCTTATGATATAGAACATGAGAATACGCATCGAACAGTATGAAATTTTTGTCATTTTTTTTACATTTTGGCTATTTTAAGCAAGAAAAACGTTTATTTTTGCGTATCCGCCATATCCGCATATCCGCAAAATCCAAAGAAATGCGATTTTGGGGGGTTTTTGAGTTATTTTTTGTATTTATTATTATCTTATGATTTAGAACATGAGAATACGCATCGAACAGTATGAAATTTTTGTCATTTTTTTTACATTTTGGATATTTTAAGCAAGAAAAACGTTTATTTTTGCGTATCCGCCATATCCGCATATCCGCAAAATCCAAAGAAATGCGATTTTGGGGGGTTTTTGAGTTATTTTTGGTATTTATTATTATCTTATGATATAGAACATGAGAATACGCATCGAACAGTATGAAATTTTTGTCATTTTTTTTACATTTTGGCTATTTTAAGCAATAAAAACGTTTTTTTTTGCGTATCCGCCATATCCGCATATCCGCAAAATCCAAAGAAATGCGATTTTGGGGGGTTTTTGAGTTATTTTTGGTATTTATTATTATCTTATGATATAGAACATGAGAATACGCATCGAACAGTATGAAATTTTTGTCATTTTTTTTACATTTTGGATATTTTAAGCAAGAAAAACGTTTATTTTTGCGGATGTTTTGCGGATATTTCGCGGTTTTTGTCACTTTTTCGGTATCAATTATGAACCTATGTTAATGTTGTCTCTTTTACGATATATAACATGAGAATACGCATCGAACGGTATGAAATAGTTGCTAGTTTTATAACATTTTGCATATTTTATGAAGGAATAACGGAAATTTTTGTAGATATTTTGCGGTTTTTTTGATATTTCCGACATTTATTATGGACCGATGTTAATTGTGTCTAGAAATATACATAAAGCATTAAAAGACGAATCGACCAGTATTAACTAGTTACCAAAATATCCTACATATCAACAAAATAAACCATATCCGCCATATCCTCAATATCCGCCATATCCGCAATATATAAAATATCCAAATTGTTTTAAAAATGGCAACTATTTCATACCGGTCGATGCGTATATAATTGTTCTATATCATATCTTATTTAAAATTAATATCAGTCCATAAAATATGTAGGAAATATCAAATAAACTGCAAAAAATCACATTTTTTTGATATTGCGGATAATGCGGATATTTCGTATATGGTGGATATTACGGATATTGCTTATTTTGTGGATATGTAGGATAATTTGGCAACTAATTAATACTGGTCGATTCGTCTTTTAATGCTTTATGTATATTTCTAGACTAAATTAATATCTGTCCGTAATAAATGTCGGAAATATCATAAAAACCGCAAAAAATCAGCAAAAATTACAGTTTTCCTTCATAAAATACCCAAAATGTTATAAAACTAGCAACTATTTCATACTGTTCTATGCGTTAATTAATGTTCTATTTCATACTTGAGTCAAAATTGACATCGGTTTATAATAGATACCGAAAAAGTCACAAAAACCGCGAAAAATTAACAAAAATAAAGGTTTTTCATGGCTAAAAGATCCAAAATGCTATAAAAATGGCAACTATTTCATACTATCCGATGCGTATTTTAATATACTATATCATACATGAGTCAAAATTAACATCGGTTCATAATAGATACCAAAAAAGTCACAAAAACCGCGAAAAATTCGCGAAATAAAAGGTTTTTCATGCCTAAAATAATCAAAATGTTAAAAAAGTGGCAACTATTTCATACTATCCGATGCCTATTTAAATGTTCTATATCATAAATGAGACAAAAATAACATCGGTTCATAATGGATACCGAAAAAGTTACAAAAACCGCGAAATATCCGCAAAATATCCGCAAAAAAAAACGTTTTTCTTGCTTAAAATATCCAAAATGTAAAAAAAATTACAAAAATTTCATACTGTTCGATGCGTATTCTGATGTTCTATATCATAAGATAATAATAAATACCAAAAATAACTCAAAACCCCCCCAAAATCGCATTTTTTTGGATTTTGCGGATATGCGGATATGGCGGATACGCAAAAATAAAAGTTTTTCTTGCTTAAAATAGCCAAAATGTAAAAAAAATGACAAAAATTTCATACTGTTCGATGCGTATTCTCATGTTCTATATCATAAGATAATAATAAATACCAAAAATAACTCAAAAACCCCCCAAAATCGCATTTCTTTGGATTTTGCGGATATGCGGATATGGCGGATACGCAAAAATAAACGTTTTTCTTGCTTAAAATATCCAAAATGTAAAAAAAATGACAAAAATTTCATACTGTTCGATGCGTATTCTCATGTTCTATATCATAAGATAATAATAAATACCAAAAATAACTCAAAAACCCCCCAAAATCGCATTTCTTTGGATTTTGCGGATATGCGGATATGGCGGATACGCAAAAATAAACGTTTTTCTTGCTTAAAATAGCCAAAATGTAAAAAAAATGACAAAAATTTCATACTGTTCGATGCGTATTCTGATGTTCTATATCATAAGATAATAATAAATACCAAAAATAACTCAAAAACCCCCCAAAATCGCATTTTTTTGGATTTTGCGGATATGCGGATACGCGGATATGGCGGAAATGGCGGATATGATATCCGCCGCGGATAAGATATCCGCGGCGGATATGATATCCGCGGCGGATATCATATCCGCAATATCCGCCATATCCGCAATATCCGCGTATCCGCCATATCCGCATATCCGCAAAATCCAAAAAAATGCGATTTTTGGGGGTTTTTGAGTTATTTTTTGTATTTATTATTATCTTATGATATAGAACATGAGAATACGCATCGAACAGTATGAAATTTTTGTCATTTTTTTTACATTTTGGCTATTTTAAGCAAGAAAAACGTTTATTTTTGCGTATCCGCCATATCCGCATATCCGCAAAATCCAAAGAAATGCGATTTTGGGGGGTTTTTGAGTTATTTTTGGTATTTATTATTATCTTATGATATAGAACATGAGAATACGCATCGAACAGTATGAAATTTTTGTCATTTTTTTTACATTTTGGATATTTTAAGCAAGAAAAACGTTTATTTTTGCGGATGTTTTGCGGATATTTCGCGGTTTTTGTCACTTTTCGGTATCAATTATGAACCTATGTTAATGTTGTCTCTTTTACGATATAGAACATGAGAATACGCATCGAACGGTATGAAATAGTTGCTAGTTTTATAACATTTTGCATATTTTATGAAGGAATAACGGAAATTTTTGTAGATATTTTGCGGTTTTTTTGATATTTCCGACATTTATTATGGACCGATGTTAATTTTGTCTAGAAATATACATAAAGCATTAAAAGACGAATCGACCAGTATTAACTAGTTACCAAAATATCCTACATATCAACAAAATAAACCATATCCGCCATATCCTCAATATCCGCCATATCCGCAATATATAAAATATCCAAATTGTTTTAAAAATGGCAACTATTTCATACCGGTCGATGCGTATATAATTGTTCTATATCATATCTTATTTAAAATTAATATCAGTCCATAAAATATGTAGGAAATATCAAATAAACTGCAAAAAATCACATTTTTTTGATATTGCGGAAAATGCGGATATTTCGTATATGGTGGATATTACGGATATTGCTTATTTTGTGGATATGTAGGATAATTTGGCAACTAATTAATACTGGTCGATTCGTCTTTTAATGCTTTATGTATATTTCTAGACTAAATTAATATCTGTCCGTAATAAATGTCGGAAATATCATAAAAACCGCAAAAAATCAGCAAAAATTACAGTTTTTCCTTCATAAAATACCCAAAATGTTATAAAACTAGCAACTATTTCATACTGTTCTATGCGTTATTTAATGTTCTATTTCATACTTGAGTCAAAATTGACATCGGTTTATAATAGATACCGAAAAAGTCACAAAAACCGCGAAAAATTAACAAAAATAAAGGTTTTTCATGGCTAAAAGATCCAAAATGCTATAAAAATGGCAACTATTTCATACTATCCGATGCGTATTTTAATATACTATATCACACATGAGTCAAAATTAACATCGGTTCATAATAGATACCAAAAAAGTCACAAAAACCGCGAAAAATTCGCGAAATTAAAGGTTTTTCATGCCTAAAATAACCAAAATGTTAAAAAAGTGGCAACTATTTCATACTATCCGATGCCTATTTTAATGTTCTATATCATAAATGAGACAAAAATAACATCGGTTCATAATGGATACCGAAAAAGTTACAAAAACCGCGAAATATCCGCAAAATATCCGCAAAAATAAAAGTTTTTCTTGCTTAAAATATCCAAAATGTAAAAAAAATGACAAAAATTTCATACTGTTCGATGCGTATTCTCATGTTCTATATCATAAGATAATAATAAATACCAAAAATAACTCAAAAACCCCCCAAAATCGCATTTCTTTGGATTTTGCGGATATGCGGATATGGCGGATACGCAAAAATAAACGTTTTTCTTGCTTAAAATAGCCAAAATGTAAAAAAAATGACAAAAATTTCATACTGTTCGATGCGTATTCTGATGTTCTATATCATAAGATAATAATAAATACCAAAAATAACTCAAAAACCCCCCAAAATCGCATTTTTTTGGATTTTGCGGATATGCGGATACGCGGATATGGCGGAAATGGCGGATATGATATCCGCCGCGGATAAGATATCCGCGGCGGATATGATATCCGCGGCGGATATCATATCCGCAATATCCGCCATATCCGCAATATCCGCGTATCCGCCATATCCGCATATCCGCAAAATCCAAAAAAATGCGATTTTTGGGGGTTTTTGAGTTATTTTTTGTATTTATTATTATCTTATGATATAGAACATGAGAATACGCATCGAACAGTATGAAATTTTTGTCATTTTTTTTACATTTTGGCTATTTTAAGCAAGAAAAACGTTTATTTTTGCGTATCCGCCATATCCGCATATCCGCAAAATCCAAAGAAATGCGATTTTGGGGGGTTTTTGAGTTATTTTTGGTATTTATTATTATCTTATGATATAGAACATGAGAATACGCATCGAACAGTATGAAATTTTTGTCATTTTTTTTACATTTTGGATATTTTAAGCAAGAAAAACGTTTATTTTTGCGGATGTTTTGCGGATATTTCGCGGTTTTTGTCACTTTTCGGTATCAATTATGAACCTATGTTAATGTTGTCTCTTTTACGATATAGAACATGAGAATACGCATCGAACGGTATGAAATAGTTGCTAGTTTTATAACATTTTGCATATTTTATGAAGGAATAACGGAAATTTTTGTAGATATTTTGCGGTTTTTTTGATATTTCCGACATTTATTATGGACCGATGTTAATTTTGTCTAGAAATATACATAAAGCATTAAAAGACGAATCGACCAGTATTAACTAGTTACCAAAATATCCTACATATCAACAAAATAAACCATATCCGCCATATCCTCAATATCCGCCATATCCGCAATATATAAAATATCCAAATTGTTTTAAAAATGGCAACTATTTCATACCGGTCGATGCGTATATAATTGTTCTATATCATATCTTATTTAAAATTAATATCAGTCCATAAAATATGTAGGAAATATCAAATAAACTGCAAAAAATCACATTTTTTTGATATTGCGGAAAATGCGGATATTTCGTATATGGTGGATATTACGGATATTGCTTATTTTGTGGATATGTAGGATAATTTGGCAACTAATTAATACTGGTCGATTCGTCTTTTAATGCTTTATGTATATTTCTAGACTAAATTAATATCTGTCCGTAATAAATGTCGGAAATATCATAAAAACCGCAAAAAATCAGCAAAAATTACAGTTTTTCCTTCATAAAATACCCAAAATGTTATAAAACTAGCAACTATTTCATACTGTTCTATGCGTTATTTAATGTTCTATTTCATACTTGAGTCAAAATTGACATCGGTTTATAATAGATACCGAAAAAGTCACAAAAACCGCGAAAAATTAACAAAAATAAAGGTTTTTCATGGCTAAAAGATCCAAAATGCTATAAAAATGGCAACTATTTCATACTATCCGATGCGTATTTTAATATACTATATCACACATGAGTCAAAATTAACATCGGTTCATAATAGATACCAAAAAAGTCACAAAAACCGCGAAAAATTCGCGAAATTAAAGGTTTTTCATGCCTAAAATAACCAAAATGTTAAAAAAGTGGCAACTATTTCATACTATCCGATGCCTATTTTAATGTTCTATATCATAAATGAGACAAAAATAACATCGGTTCATAATGGATACCGAAAAAGTTACAAAAACCGCAAAATATCCGCAAAATATCCGCAAAAAAAAACGTTTTTCTTGCTTAAAATATCCAAAATGTAAAAAAATTACAAAAATTTCATACTGTTCGATGCGTATTCTGATGTTCTATATCATAAGATAATAATAAATACCAAAAATAACTCAAAACCCCCCCAAAATCGCATTTTTTTGGATTTTGCGGATATGCGGATATGGCGGATACGCAAAAATAAAAGTTTTTCTTGCTTAAAATAGCCAAAATGTAAAAAAAATGACAAAAATTTCATACTGTTCGAGGCGTATTCTCATGTTCTATATCATAAGATAATAATAAATACCAAAAATAACTCAAAAAACCCCCAAAATCGCATTTCTTTGGATTTTGCGGATATGCGGATATGGCGGATACGCAAAAATAAACGTTTTTCTTGCTTAAAATATCCAAAATGTAAAAAAAATGACAAAAATTTCATACTGTTCGATGCGTATTCTCATGTTCTATATCATAAGATAATAATAAATACCAAAAATAACTCAAAAACCCCCCAAAATCGCATTTCTTTGGATTTTGCGGATATGCGGATATGGCGGATACGCAAAAATAAACGTTTTTCTTGCTTAAAATAGCCAAAATGTAAAAAAAATGACAAAAATTTCATACTGTTCGATGCGTATTCTGATGTTCTATATCATAAGATAATAATAAATACCAAAAATAACTCAAAAACCCCCCAAAATCGCATTTTTTTGGATTTTGCGGATATGCGGATACGCGGATATGGCGGAAATGGCGGATATGATATCCGCCGCGGATAAGATATCCGCGGCGGATATGATATCCGCGGCGGATATCATATCCGCAATATCCGCCATATCCGCAATATCCGCGTATCCGCCATATCCGCATATCCGCAAAATCCAAAAAAATGCGATTTTTGGGGGTTTTTGAGTTATTTTTTGTATTTATTATTATCTTATGATATAGAACATGAGAATACGCATCGAACAGTATGAAATTTTTGTCATTTTTTTTACATTTTGGCTATTTTAAGCAAGAAAAACGTTTATTTTTGCGTATCCGCCATATCCGCATATCCGCAAAATCCAAAGAAATGCGATTTTGGGGGGTTTTTGAGTTATTTTTGGTATTTATTATTATCTTATGATATAGAACATGAGAATACGCATCGAACAGTATGAAATTTTTGTCATTTTTTTTACATTTTGGATATTTTAAGCAAGAAAAACGTTTATTTTTGCGGATGTTTTGCGGATATTTCGCGGTTTTTGTCACTTTTCGGTATCAATTATGAACCTATGTTAATGTTGTCTCTTTTACGATATAGAACATGAGAATACGCATCGAACGGTATGAAATAGTTGCTAGTTTTATAACATTTTGCATATTTTATGAAGGAATAACGGAAATTTTTGTAGATATTTTGCGGTTTTTTTGATATTTCCGACATTTATTATGGACCGATGTTAATTTTGTCTAGAAATATACATAAAGCATTAAAAGACGAATCGACCAGTATTAACTAGTTACCAAAATATCCTACATATCAACAAAATAAACCATATCCGCCATATCCTCAATATCCGCCATATCCGCAATATATAAAATATCCAAATTGTTTTAAAAATGGCAACTATTTCATACCGGTCGATGCGTATATAATTGTTCTATATCATATCTTATTTAAAATTAATATCAGTCCATAAAATATGTAGGAAATATCAAATAAACTGCAAAAAATCACATTTTTTTGATATTGCGGAAAATGCGGATATTTCGTATATGGTGGATATTACGGATATTGCTTATTTTGTGGATATGTAGGATAATTTGGCAACTAATTAATACTGGTCGATTCGTCTTTTAATGCTTTATGTATATTTCTAGACTAAATTAATATCTGTCCGTAATAAATGTCGGAAATATCATAAAAACCGCAAAAAATCAGCAAAAATTACAGTTTTTCCTTCATAAAATACCCAAAATGTTATAAAACTAGCAACTATTTCATACTGTTCTATGCGTTATTTAATGTTCTATTTCATACTTGAGTCAAAATTGACATCGGTTTATAATAGATACCGAAAAAGTCACAAAAACCGCGAAAAATTAACAAAAATAAAGGTTTTTCATGGCTAAAAGATCCAAAATGCTATAAAAATGGCAACTATTTCATACTATCCGATGCGTATTTTAATATACTATATCACACATGAGTCAAAATTAACATCGGTTCATAATAGATACCAAAAAAGTCACAAAAACCGCGAAAAATTCGCGAAATTAAAGGTTTTTCATGCCTAAAATAACCAAAATGTTAAAAAAGTGGCAACTATTTCATACTATCCGATGCCTATTTTAATGTTCTATATCATAAATGAGACAAAAATAACATCGGTTCATAATGGATACCGAAAAAGTTACAAAAACCGCAAAATATCCGCAAAATATCCGCAAAAAAAAACGTTTTTCTTGCTTAAAATATCCAAAATGTAAAAAAATTACAAAAATTTCATACTGTTCGATGCGTATTCTGATGTTCTATATCATAAGATAATAATAAATACCAAAAATAACTCAAAACCCCCCCAAAATCGCATTTTTTTGGATTTTGCGGATATGCGGATATGGCGGATACGCAAAAATAAAAGTTTTTCTTGCTTAAAATAGCCAAAATGTAAAAAAAATGACAAAAATTTCATACTGTTCGAGGCGTATTCTCATGTTCTATATCATAAGATAATAATAAATACCAAAAATAACTCAAAAAACCCCCAAAATCGCATTTCTTTGGATTTTGCGGATATGCGGATATGGCGGATACGCAAAAATAAACGTTTTTCTTGCTTAAAATATCCAAAATGTAAAAAAAATGACAAAAATTTCATACTGTTCGATGCGTATTCTCATGTTCTATATCATAAGATAATAATAAATACCAAAAATAACTCAAAAACCCCCCAAAATCGCATTTCTTTGGATTTTGCGGATATGCGGATATGGCGGATACGCAAAAATAAACGTTTTTCTTGCTTAAAATAGCCAAAATGTAAAAAAAATGACAAAAATTTCATACTGTTCGATGCGTATTCTGATGTTCTATATCATAAGATAATAATAAATACCAAAAATAACTCAAAAACCCCCCAAAATCGCATTTTTTTGGATTTTGCGGATATGCGGATACGCGGATATGGCGGAAATGGCGGATATGATATCCGCCGCGGATAAGATATCCGCGGCGGATATGATATCCGCGGCGGATATCATATCCGCAATATCCGCCATATCCGCAATATCCGCGTATCCGCCATATCCGCATATCCGCAAAATCCAAAAAAATGCGATTTTTGGGGGTTTTTGAGTTATTTTTTGTATTTATTATTATCTTATGATATAGAACATGAGAATACGCATCGAACAGTATGAAATTTTTGTCATTTTTTTTACATTTTGGCTATTTTAAGCAAGAAAAACGTTTATTTTTGCGTATCCGCCATATCCGCATATCCGCAAAATCCAAAGAAATGCGATTTTGGGGGGTTTTTGAGTTATTTTTGGTATTTATTATTATCTTATGATATAGAACATGAGAATACGCATCGAACAGTATGAAATTTTTGTCATTTTTTTTACATTTTGGATATTTTAAGCAAGAAAAACGTTTATTTTTGCGGATGTTTTGCGGATATTTCGCGGTTTTTGTCACTTTTCGGTATCAATTATGAACCTATGTTAATGTTGTCTCTTTTACGATATAGAACATGAGAATACGCATCGAACGGTATGAAATAGTTGCTAGTTTTATAACATTTTGCATATTTTATGAAGGAATAACGGAAATTTTTGTAGATATTTTGCGGTTTTTTTGATATTTCCGACATTTATTATGGACCGATGTTAATTTTGTCTAGAAATATACATAAAGCATTAAAAGACGAATCGACCAGTATTAACTAGTTACCAAAATATCCTACATATCAACAAAATAAACCATATCCGCCATATCCTCAATATCCGCCATATCCGCAATATATAAAATATCCAAATTGTTTTAAAAATGGCAACTATTTCATACCGGTCGATGCGTATATAATTGTTCTATATCATATCTTATTTAAAATTAATATCAGTCCATAAAATATGTAGGAAATATCAAATAAACTGCAAAAAATCACATTTTTTTGATATTGCGGAAAATGCGGATATTTCGTATATGGTGGATATTACGGATATTGCTTATTTTGTGGATATGTAGGATAATTTGGCAACTAATTAATACTGGTCGATTCGTCTTTTAATGCTTTATGTATATTTCTAGACTAAATTAATATCTGTCCGTAATAAATGTCGGAAATATCATAAAAACCGCAAAAAATCAGCAAAAATTACAGTTTTTCCTTCATAAAATACCCAAAATGTTATAAAACTAGCAACTATTTCATACTGTTCTATGCGTTATTTAATGTTCTATTTCATACTTGAGTCAAAATTGACATCGGTTTATAATAGATACCGAAAAAGTCACAAAAACCGCGAAAAATTAACAAAAATAAAGGTTTTTCATGGCTAAAAGATCCAAAATGCTATAAAAATGGCAACTATTTCATACTATCCGATGCGTATTTTAATATACTATATCACACATGAGTCAAAATTAACATCGGTTCATAATAGATACCAAAAAAGTCACAAAAACCGCGAAAAATTCGCGAAATTAAAGGTTTTTCATGCCTAAAATAACCAAAATGTTAAAAAAGTGGCAACTATTTCATACTATCCGATGCCTATTTTAATGTTCTATATCATAAATGAGACAAAAATAACATCGGTTCATAATGGATACCGAAAAAGTTACAAAAACCGCAAAATATCCGCAAAATATCCGCAAAAAAAAACGTTTTTCTTGCTTAAAATATCCAAAATGTAAAAAAATTACAAAAATTTCATACTGTTCGATGCGTATTCTGATGTTCTATATCATAAGATAATAATAAATACCAAAAATAACTCAAAACCCCCCCAAAATCGCATTTTTTTGGATTTTGCGGATATGCGGATATGGCGGATACGCAAAAATAAAAGTTTTTCTTGCTTAAAATAGCCAAAATGTAAAAAAAATGACAAAAATTTCATACTGTTCGAGGCGTATTCTCATGTTCTATATCATAAGATAATAATAAATACCAAAAATAACTCAAAAAACCCCCAAAATCGCATTTCTTTGGATTTTGCGGATATGCGGATATGGCGGATACGCAAAAATAAACGTTTTTCTTGCTTAAAATATCCAAAATGTAAAAAAAATGACAAAAATTTCATACTGTTCGATGCGTATTCTCATGTTCTATATCATAAGATAATAATAAATACCAAAAATAACTCAAAAACCCCCCAAAATCGCATTTCTTTGGATTTTGCGGATATGCGGATATGGCGGATACGCAAAAATAAACGTTTTTCTTGCTTAAAATAGCCAAAATGTAAAAAAAATGACAAAAATTTCATACTGTTCGATGCGTATTCTGATGTTCTATATCATAAGATAATAATAAATACCAAAAATAACTCAAAAACCCCCCAAAATCGCATTTTTTTGGATTTTGCGGATATGCGGATACGCGGATATGGCGGAAATGGCGGATATGATATCCGCCGCGGATAAGATATCCGCGGCGGATATGATATCCGCGGCGGATATCATATCCGCAATATCCGCCATATCCGCAATATCCGCGTATCCGCCATATCCGCATATCCGCAAAATCCAAAAAAATGCGATTTTTGGGGGTTTTTGAGTTATTTTTTGTATTTATTATTATCTTATGATATAGAACATGAGAATACGCATCGAACAGTATGAAATTTTTGTCATTTTTTTTACATTTTGGCTATTTTAAGCAAGAAAAACGTTTATTTTTGCGTATCCGCCATATCCGCATATCCGCAAAATCCAAAGAAATGCGATTTTGGGGGGTTTTTGAGTTATTTTTGGTATTTATTATTATCTTATGATATAGAACATGAGAATACGCATCGAACAGTATGAAATTTTTGTCATTTTTTTTACATTTTGGATATTTTAAGCAAGAAAAACGTTTATTTTTGCGGATGTTTTGCGGATATTTCGCGGTTTTTGTCACTTTTCGGTATCAATTATGAACCTATGTTAATGTTGTCTCTTTTACGATATAGAACATGAGAATACGCATCGAACGGTATGAAATAGTTGCTAGTTTTATAACATTTTGCATATTTTATGAAGGAATAACGGAAATTTTTGTAGATATTTTGCGGTTTTTTTGATATTTCCGACATTTATTATGGACCGATGTTAATTTTGTCTAGAAATATACATAAAGCATTAAAAGACGAATCGACCAGTATTAACTAGTTACCAAAATATCCTACATATCAACAAAATAAACCATATCCGCCATATCCTCAATATCCGCCATATCCGCAATATATAAAATATCCAAATTGTTTTAAAAATGGCAACTATTTCATACCGGTCGATGCGTATATAATTGTTCTATATCATATCTTATTTAAAATTAATATCAGTCCATAAAATATGTAGGAAATATCAAATAAACTGCAAAAAATCACATTTTTTTGATATTGCGGAAAATGCGGATATTTCGTATATGGTGGATATTACGGATATTGCTTATTTTGTGGATATGTAGGATAATTTGGCAACTAATTAATACTGGTCGATTCGTCTTTTAATGCTTTATGTATATTTCTAGACTAAATTAATATCTGTCCGTAATAAATGTCGGAAATATCATAAAAACCGCAAAAAATCAGCAAAAATTACAGTTTTTCCTTCATAAAATACCCAAAATGTTATAAAACTAGCAACTATTTCATACTGTTCTATGCGTTATTTAATGTTCTATTTCATACTTGAGTCAAAATTGACATCGGTTTATAATAGATACCGAAAAAGTCACAAAAACCGCGAAAAATTAACAAAAATAAAGGTTTTTCATGGCTAAAAGATCCAAAATGCTATAAAAATGGCAACTATTTCATACTATCCGATGCGTATTTTAATATACTATATCACACATGAGTCAAAATTAACATCGGTTCATAATAGATACCAAAAAAGTCACAAAAACCGCGAAAAATTCGCGAAATTAAAGGTTTTTCATGCCTAAAATAACCA
This sequence comes from Acanthacorydalis orientalis, assembly GCA_034766995.1. NCBI lineage: Eukaryota > Metazoa > Arthropoda > Insecta > Megaloptera > Corydalidae > Acanthacorydalis > Acanthacorydalis orientalis. The sequence continues at coordinate 12,045,894 of CM068314.1, forward strand.
AAATGTTAAAAAAGTGGCAACTATTTCATACTATCCGATGCCTATTTTAATGTTCTATATCATAAATGAGACAAAAATAACATCGGTTCATAATGGATACCGAAAAAGTTACAAAAACCGCAAAATATCCGCAAAATATCCGCAAAAAAAAAACGTTTTTCTTGCTTAAAATATCCAAAATGTAAAAAAATTACAAAAATTTCATACTGTTCGATGCGTATTCTGATGTTCTATATCATAAGATAATAATAAATACCAAAAATAACTCAAAACCCCCCCAAAATCGCATTTTTTTGGATTTTGCGGATATGCGGATATGGCGGATACGCAAAAATAAAAGTTTTTCTTGCTTAAAATAGCCAAAATGTAAAAAAAATGACAAAAATTTCATACTGTTCGAGGCGTATTCTCATGTTCTATATCATAAGATAATAATAAATACCAAAAATAACTCAAAAAACCCCCAAAATCGCATTTCTTTGGATTTTGCGGATATGCGGATATGGCGGATACGCAAAAATAAACGTTTTTCTTGCTTAAAATATCCAAAATGTAAAAAAAATGACAAAAATTTCATACTGTTCGATGCGTATTCTCATGTTCTATATCATAAGATAATAATAAATACCAAAAATAACTCAAAAACCCCCCAAAATCGCATTTCTTTGGATTTTGCGGATATGCGGATATGGCGGATACGCAAAAATAAACGTTTTTCTTGCTTAAAATAGCCAAAATGTAAAAAAAATGACAAAAATTTCATACTGTTCGATGCGTATTCTGATGTTCTATATCATAAGATAATAATAAATACCAAAAATAACTCAAAAACCCCCCAAAATCGCATTTTTTTGGATTTTGCGGATATGCGGATACGCGGATATGGCGGAAATGGCGGATATGATATCCGCCGCGGATAAGATATCCGCGGAGGATATGATATCCGCGGCGGATATCATATCCGCAATATCCGCCATATCCGCAATATCCGCGTATCCGCCATATCCGCATATCCGCAAAATCCAAAAAAATGCGATTTTTGGGGGTTTTTGAGTTATTTTTTGTATTTATTATTATCTTATGATATAGAACATGAGAATACGCATCGAACAGTATGAAATTTTTGTCATTTTTTTTACATTTTGGCTATTTTAAGCAAGAAAAACGTTTATTTTTGCGTATCCGCCATATCCGCATATCCGCAAAATCCAAAGAAATGCGATTTTGGGGGGTTTTTGAGTTATTTTTGGTATTTATTATTATCTTATGATATAGAACATGAGAATACGCATCGAACAGTATGAAATTTTTGTCATTTTTTTTACATTTTGGCTATTTTAAGCAATAAAAACGTTTTTTTTTGCGTATCCGCCATATCCGCATATCCGCAAAATCCAAAGAAATGCGATTTTGGGGGGTTTTTGAGTTATTTTTTGTATTTATTATTATCTTATGATATAGAACATGAGAATACGCATCGAACAGTATGAAATTTTTGTCATTTTTTTTACATTTTGGATATTTTAAGCAAGAAAAACGTTTATTTTTGCGTATCCGCCATATCCGCATATCCGCAAAATCCAAAGAAATGCGATTTTGGGGGGTTTTTGAGTTATTTTTGGTATTTATTATTATCTTATGATATAGAACATGAGAATACGCATCGAACAGTATGAAATTTTTGTCATTTTTTTTACATTTTTGCTATTTTAAGCAATAAAAACGTTTTTTTTTGCGTATCCGCCATATCCGCATATCCGCAAAATCCAAAGAAATGCGATTTTGGGGGGTTTTTGAGTTATTTTTGGTATTTATTATTATCTTATGATATAGAACATGAGAATACGCATCGAACAGTATGAAATTTTTGTCATTTTTTTTACATTTTGGATATTTTAAGCAAGAAAAACGTTTATTTTTGCGGATGTTTTGCGGATATTTCGCGGTTTTTGTCACTTTTCGGTATCAATTATGAACCTATGTTAATGTTGTCTCTTTTACGATATAGAACATGAGAATACGCATCGAACGGTATGAAATAGTTGCTAGTTTTATAACATTTTGCATATTTTATGAAGGAATAACGGAAATTTTTGTAGATATTTTGCGGTTTTTTTGATATTTCCGACATTTATTATGGACCGATGTTAATTTTGTCTAGAAATATACATAAAGCATTAAAAGACGAATCGACCAGTATTAACTAGTTACCAAAATATCCTACATATCAACAAAATAAACCATATCCGCCATATCCTCAATATCCGCCATATCCGCAATATATAAAATATCCAAATTGTTTTAAAAATGGCAACTATTTCATACCGGTCGATGCGTATATAATTGTTCTATATCATATCTTATTTAAAATTAATATCAGTCCATAAAATATGTAGGAAATATCAAATAAACTGCAAAAAATCACATTTTTTTGATATTGCGGAAAATGCGGATATTTCGTATATGGTGGATATTACGGATATTGCTTATTTTGTGGATATGTAGGATAATTTGGCAACTAATTAATACTGGTCGATTCGTCTTTTAATGCTTTATGTATATTTCTAGACTAAATTAATATCTGTCCGTAATAAATGTCGGAAATATCATAAAAACCGCAAAAAATCAGCAAAAATTACAGTTTTTCCTTCATAAAATACCCAAAATGTTATAAAACTAGCAACTATTTCATACTGTTCTATGCGTTATTTAATGTTCTATTTCATACTTGAGTCAAAATTGACATCGGTTTATAATAGATACCGAAAAAGTCACAAAAACCGCGAAAAATTAACAAAAATAAAGGTTTTTCATGGCTAAAAGATCCAAAATGCTATAAAAATGGCAACTATTTCATACTATCCGATGCGTATTTTAATATACTATATCACACATGAGTCAAAATTAACATCGGTTCATAATAGATACCAAAAAAGTCACAAAAACCGCGAAAAATTCGCGAAATTAAAGGTTTTTCATGCCTAAAATAACCAAAATGTTAAAAAAGTGGCAACTATTTCATACTATCCGATGCCTATTTTAATGTTCTATATCATAAATGAGACAAAAATAACATCGGTTCATAATGGATACCGAAAAAGTTACAAAAACCGCAAAATATCCGCAAAATATCCGCAAAAAAAAAACGTTTTTCTTGCTTAAAATATCCAAAATGTAAAAAAATTACAAAAATTTCATACTGTTCGATGCGTATTCTGATGTTCTATATCATAAGATAATAATAAATACCAAAAATAACTCAAAACCCCCCCAAAATCGCATTTTTTTGGATTTTGCGGATATGCGGATATGGCGGATACGCAAAAATAAAAGTTTTTCTTGCTTAAAATAGCCAAAATGTAAAAAAAATGACAAAAATTTCATACTGTTCGAGGCGTATTCTCATGTTCTATATCATAAGATAATAATAAATACCAAAAATAACTCAAAAAATCCCCAAAATCGCATTTCTTTGGATTTTGCGGATATGCGGATATGGCGGATACGCAAAAATAAACGTTTTTCTTGCTTAAAATATCCAAAATGTAAAAAAAATGACAAAAATTTCATACTGTTCGATGCGTATTCTCATGTTCTATATCATAAGATAATAATAAATACCAAAAATAACTCAAAAACCCCCCAAAATCGCATTTCTTTGGATTTTGCGGATATGCGGATATGGCGGATACGCAAAAATAAACGTTTTTCTTGCTTAAAATAGCCAAAATGTAAAAAAAATGACAAAAATTTCATACTGTTCGATGCGTATTCTGATGTTCTATATCATAAGATAATAATAAATACCAAAAATAACTCAAAAACCCCCCAAAATCGCATTTTTTTGGATTTTGCGGATATGCGGATACGCGGATATGGCGGAAATGGCGGATATGATATCCGCCGCGGATAAGATATCCGCGGCGGATATGATATCCGCGGCGGATATCATATCCGCAATATCCGCCATATCCGCAATATCCGCGTATCCGCCATATCCGCATATCCGCAAAATCCAAAAAAATGCGATTTTTGGGGGTTTTTGAGTTATTTTTTGTATTTATTATTATCTTATGATATAGAACATGAGAATACGCATCGAACAGTATGAAATTTTTGTCATTTTTTTTACATTTTGGCTATTTTAAGCAAGAAAAACGTTTATTTTTGCGTATCCGCCATATCCGCATATCCGCAAAATCCAAAGAAATGCGATTTTGGGGGGTTTTTGAGTTATTTTTGGTATTTATTATTATCTTATGATATAGAACATGAGAATACGCATCGAACAGTATGAAATTTTTGTCATTTTTTTTACATTTTGGATATTTTAAGCAAGAAAAACGTTTATTTTTGCGTATCCGCCATATCCGCATATCCGCAAAATCCAAAGAAATGCGATTTTGGGGGGTTTTTGAGTTATTTTTGGTATTTATTATTATCTTATGATATAGAACATGAGAATACGCATCGAACAGTATGAAATTTTTGTCATTTTTTTTACATTTTGGATATTTTAAGCAAGAAAAACGTTTATTTTTGCGGATGTTTTGCGGATATTTCGCGGTTTTTGTCACTTTTCGGTATCAATTATGAACCTATGTTAATGTTGTCTCTTTTACGATATAGAACATGAGAATACGCATCGAACGGTATGAAATAGTTGCTAGTTTTATAACATTTTGCATATTTTATGAAGGAATAACGGAAATTTTTGTAGATATTTTGCGGTTTTTTTGATATTTCCGACATTTATTATGGACCGATGTTAATTGTGTCTAGAAATATACATAAAGCATTAAAAGACGAATCGACCAGTATTAACTAGTTACCAAAATATCCTACATATCAACAAAATAAACCATATCCGCCATATCCTCAATATCCGCCATATCCGCAATATATAAAATATCCAAATTGTTTTAAAAATGGCAACTATTTCATACCGGTCGATGCGTATATAATTGTTCTATATCATATCTTATTTAAAATTAATATCAGTCCATAAAATATGTAGGAAATATCAAATAAACTGCAAAAAATCACATTTTTTTGATATTGCGGATAATGCGGATATTTCGTATATGGTGGATATTACGGATATTGCTTATTTTGTGGATATGTAGGATAATTTGGCAACTAATTAATACTGGTCGATTCGTCTTTTAATGCTTTATGTATATTTCTAGACTAAATTAATATCTGTCCGTAATAAATGTCGGAAATATCATAAAAACCGCAAAAAATCAGCAAAAATTACAGTTTTCCTTCATAAAATACCCAAAATGTTATAAAACTAGCAACTATTTCATACTGTTCTATGCGTTATTTAATGTTCTATTTCATACTTGAGTCAAAATTGACATCGGTTTATAATAGATACCGAAAAAGTCACAAAAACCACGAAAAATTAACAAAAATAAAGGTTTTTCATGGCTAAAAGATCCAAAATGCTATAAAAATGGCAACTATTTCATACTATCCGATGCGTATTTTAATATACTATATCATACATGAGTCAAAATTAACATCGGTTCATAATAGATACCAAAAAAGTCACAAAAACCGCGAAAAATTCGCGAAATAAAAGGTTTTTCATGCCTAAAATAATCAAAATGTTAAAAAAGTGGCAACTATTTCATACTATCCGATGCCTATTTAAATGTTCTATATCATAAATGAGACAAAAATAACATCGGTTCATAATGGATACCGAAAAAGTTACAAAAACCGCGAAATATCCGCAAAATATCCGCAAAAAAAAACGTTTTTCTTGCTTAAAATAGCCAAAATGTAAAAAAAATGACAAAAATTTCATACTGTTCGATGCGTATTCTCATGTTCTATATCATAAGATAATAATAAATACCAAAAATAACTCAAAAACCCCCCAAAATCGCATTTCTTTGGATTTTGCGGATATGCGGATATGGCGGATACGCAAAAATAAACGTTTTTCTTGCTTAAAATATCCAAAATGTAAAAAAAATGACAAAAATTTCATACTGTTCGATGCGTATTCTCATGTTCTATATCATAAGATAATAATAAATACCAAAAATAACTCAAAAACCCCCCAAAATCGCATTTCCTTGGATTTTGCGGATATGCGGATATGGCGGATACGCAAAAATAAACGTTTTTCTTGCTTAAAATAGCCAAAATGTAAAAAAAATGACAAAAATTTCATACTGTTCGATGCGTATTCTGATGTTCTATATCATAAGATAATAATAAATACCAAAAATAACTCAAAAACCCCCCAAAATCGCATTTTTTTGGATTTTGCGGATATGCGGATACGCGGATATGGCGGAAATGGCGGTTATGATATCCGCCGCGGATAAGATATCCGCCGCGGATATGATATCCGCCGCGGATATGATATCCGCGGCGGATATCATATCCGCAATATCCGCCATATCCGCAATATCCGCGTATCCGCCATATCCGCATAACCGCAAAATCCAAAGAAATGCGATTTTTGGGGGTTTTTGAGTTATTTTTTGTATTTATTATTATCTTATGATATAGAACATGAGAATACGCATCGAACAGTATGAAATTTTTGTCATTTTTTTTACATTTTGGCTATTTTAAGCAAGAAAAACGTTTATTTTTGCGTATCCGCCATATCCGCATATCCGCAAAATCCAAAGAAATGCGATTTTGGGGGGTTTTTGAGTTATTTTTTGTATTTATTATTATCTTATGATATAGAACATGAGAATACGCATCGAACAGTATGAAATTTTTGTCATTTTTTTTACATTTTGGATATTTTAAGCAAGAAAAACGTTTATTTTTGCGTATCCGCCATATCCGCATATCCGCAAAATCCAAAGAAATGCGATTTTGGGGGGTTTTTGAGTTATTTTTGGTATTTATTATTATCTTATGATATAGAACATGAGAATACGCATCGAACAGTATGAAATTTTTGTCATTTTTTTTACATTTTGGCTATTTTAAGCAATAAAAACGTTTTTTTTTGCGTATCCGCCATATCCGCATATCCGCAAAATCCAAAGAAATGCGATTTTGGGGGGTTTTTGAGTTATTTTTTGTATTTATTATTATCTTATGATATAGAACATGAGAATACGCATCGAACAGTATGAAATTTTTGTCATTTTTTTTACATTTTGGATATTTTAAGCAAGAAAAACGTTTATTTTTGCGTATCCGCCATATCCGCATATCCGCAAAATCCAAAGAAATGCGATTTTGGGGGGTTTTTGAGTTATTTTTGTTATTTATTATTATCTTATGATATAGAACATGAGAATACGCATCGAACAGTATGAAATTTTTGTCATTTTTTTTACATTTTGGCTATTTTAAGCAATAAAAACGTTTTTTTTGCGTATCCGCCATATCCGCATATCCGCAAAATCCAAAGAAATGCGATTTTGGTGGGTTTTTGAGTTATTTTTGGTATTTATTATTATCTTATGATATAGAACATGAGAATACGCATCGAACAGTATGAAATTTTTGTCATTTTTTTTACATTTTGGATATTTTAAGCAAGAAAAACGTTTATTTTTGCGGATGTTTTGCGGATATTTCGCGGTTTTTGTCACTTTTTCGGTATCAATTATGAACCTATGTTAATGTTGTCTCTTTTACGATATAGAACATGAGAATACGCATCGAACGGTATGAAATAGTTGCTAGTTTTATAACATTTTGCATATTTTATGAAGGAATAACGGAAATTTTTGTAGATATTTTGCGGTTTTTTTGATATTTCCGACATTTATTATGGACCGATGTTAATTTTGTCTAGAAATATACATAAAGCATTAAAAGACGAATCGACCAGTATTAACTAGTTACCAAAATATCCTACATATCAACAAAATAAACCATATCCACCATATCCGCCATATCCTCAATATCCGCCATATCCGCAATATATAAAATATCCAAATTGTTTTAAAAATGGCAACTATTTCATACCGGTCGATGCGTATATAATTGTTCTATATCATATCTTATTTAAAATTAATATCAGTCCGTAAAATATGTAGGAAATATCAAATAAACTGCAAAAAATCACATTTTTTTGATATTGCGGATATTTCGTATATGGTGGATATTACGGATATTGCTTTTTTTGTAGATATGTAAGATAATTTGGCAACTAATTAATACTGGTCGATTCGTCTTTTAATGTTTTATGTATATTTCTAGACAAAATTAATATCTGTCCGTAATAAATGTCGGAAATATCAAAAAAACCGCAAAATATCCGCAAAAATTACCGTTTTTCCTTTATAAAATATCCAATATGTTATAAAACTAGCAACTATTTCATACTATTCTATGCGTTATTTAATGTTCTATTTCATACTTGAGTCAAAATTGACATCGGTTTATAATAGATACCGAAAAAGTCACAAAAACCGCGAAAAAATATCAAAAATAAAGGTTTAAGGTGCCTAAAATATCCAAAATGTTATAAAAATGGCAACTATTTCATACTATCCGATGCGTATTTTAGTGCACTATATCATATATGAGTCGAAATTAACATCGGTTCATAATAGATTCCAAAAAAATCACAAAAACCGCGAAAAATTTTGCCTTAAAAACCTATTTTTCAACCTGTTTTTCGGCTATAAGTAGTCGAAATTATCTGCGAAACGGACAGTATCGCACATCTTTAGATGCGTCTTAAAAATATCTATCGCGTGGTGTGCAATTCGATTCGATTATCTCCCAAAAAAGGCTAATTTTGCCCGAAAAACCTATTTTTCAACTGGTTTTTCGGCTATAAGTAGTCGAAATTACGTGCGAAACGGCTAATATCGCACATCGTTAGATGCGTCCTAAAATTCTCTATCACGTGGTGTGCAATTCGATTCAATTATTTTCCAAAGTGGCATTATTTTGACCAAAAAACCCATTTTTCAAGCAATTTCTCGGCCATAAGTAGTCGAAATTAAGTGCGAAACGGTTCATATCGCACATCGTTAGATGCGTCTTAATATTATCTATCACGTGGTGTGCAATTCAATTCGATTATCTTCCAAGAAAGCTTAGTTTTGCCCGGAAAACCTATTTTTCAACCAGTTTTTCGGCCATCAGTAGTCGAAATTAAGTACGAATCGGCTTGTATCGAACATCGTTAGATGCGTCTTGAAATTATCTATCACGTGGTGCGCAATACGATTGGATTATTTTCCAAAACGGCCTTATTTTGACCAAAAAACCCATTTTTCTATCAGTTTTTCGGCCATAAGTACTCGAAATTAAGTGCGAATCGGCTTGTATCGCATATCGTTACATGCGTCTTGAAATTATCTATCACGTGGTGTGCAATACGATTGGATTATTTTCCAAAACGACCTTATTTTCATCAAAAAATCCATTTTTCTATCAGTTTTTCGGCCATAAGTACTCGAAATTAAGTGCGAATCGGCTTGTATCGCACATCGTTAGATGCGTCTTGAAATTATCTATCACGTGGTGTGCAATTCGATTCGATTATTTTCCAAAACGGCCTTATTTTGACCGAAAACCCCATTTTTCAATGAGTTTTTCGGCTATAAGCAGTCGAGATTAAGTGCGAATCGGCTTGTGTCGTACATCGTGAGATGCGTCTTAAAATTATCTATCTCGTGGTGTGCAAATCAATTCGTTTATATTCCAATAAAGGCCAATTTTGCCCGAAAAACCCATTTTTAAACCTGTTTTTCGGCCAGAAGTAGTCGAAATTAAATGCGAAACGGCGACCCACACAGACACAGACCCACACAGACACAGACCCACACAGACACAGACCCACACAGACACAGACCCACATAGACACAGACCCACACAGACACAGACCCACGCAGACACAGACCCACGCAGACACAGACCCACACAGACACAGACCCACACAGACCCACACAGACACAGACCCACACAGACACAGACCCACACAGACACAGACCCACACAGACACAGACCCACACAGACACAGACCCACACAGACACAGACCCACACAGACACAGACCCACACAGACACAGACCCACACAGACACAGACCCACACAGACACAGACCCACACAGACACAGACCCACACAGACACAGACCCACACAGACACAGACCCACACAGACACAGACCCACACAGACACAGACCCACACAGACACAGACCCACACAGACACAGACCCACACAGACACAGACCCACACAGACACAGACCCACATAGACACAGACCCACACAGACACAGACCCACACAGACACCGACCCACACAGACACAGACCCACACTTCCACACAAAATGTCCAAAAATCGTTGAATAACCAAAGTGATTTTTGCACAATGTCATCAGTTAACCCAAGTGATTTTTAGAGAATGTCCAAAAATCGTCCGTTATTCCGAGTGATTTTTAGACAATTTCCAAAAATCGTCTGTTATTCCAAGTGATTTTTAGACAAAGTCCAAAAATTGTAGTAAATCCCAAGTCGTTTTTATATAACGTACAAAAATCTTCGTCAAAGTCGAGTCATTTTTAGACAATCTCCAAAAATCTTACTACGATTTTTGGAGATAAAAATGACTTAAGATTTACTACATCTTAAGTCATTTTTAGACAATTTCCAAAAAGCGTCTTTCAAGTCAAGTCATTTTTAGACAATGTCCAAAATTGGTCGATATATCGTAGTCATTTTTAGACAAAGTCGAAAAATCGTCGTTGAACTTGAGTTATTTTTAGACAATGTCCAAAAATCGTCGTCATGCCCGAGTTAATTTTAGACAATGCCCAAAAATCGTCGGTCAAGCCGAGTGATTTTTAAACAATGTCCAAAAATCGTTATCATTTCCGAGTGAATTTTAGACAATGTCCAAAAATCGTCGTCATGCCCGAGTAAATTTTAGACAATGTCCAAAAATCGTCGTCATGTCCGAGTGAATTTTAGACAATGTCCAAAAATCGTCATGTCCGAGTGAATTTTAGACAATGTCCAAAAATCGTCGTCATGTCCGAGTGAATTTTAGACAATGTCCAAAAATCGTCGTCATGTCCGAGTGAATTTTAGACAATGTCCAAAAATCGTCGTCATGTCCGATTGAATTTTAGACAATGTCCAAAAATCGTCGTCATGCCCGAGTGAATTTTAGACAATGTCCAAAAATCGTCGTCATGCCCGAGTGAATTTTAGACAATGCCCAAAAATCGTCGGTCAAGCCGAGTGATTTTTAAACAATGTCCAAAAATCGTTATCATTTCCGAGTGAATTTTAGACAATGTCCAAAAATCGTCGTCATGCCCGAGTAAATTTTAGACAATGTCCAAAAATCGTCGTCATGTCCGAGTGAATTTTAGACAATGTCCAAAAATCGTCGTCATGTCCGAGTGAATTTTAGACAATGTCCAAAAATCGTCGTCATGTCCGAGTGATTTTTTGACAATGTCCAAAAATCGTCGTCATGTCAGAGTGAATTTTAGACAATGTCCAAAAATCGTCGTCATGTCCGAGTGAATTTTAGACAATGTCCAAAAATCGTCGTCATGTCCGAGTGATTTTTTGACAATGTCCAAAAATCGTCGTCATGTCCGAGTGAATTTTAGACAATGTCCAAAAATCGTCGTCATGTCCGAGTGAATTTTAGACAATGTCCAAAAATCATCGGACAAGCCGAGTGATTTTTAGACAAATACCAAAAATCGTCGTCATGTCCGAGTGAATTTTAGACAATGTCCAAAAATCGTCGTCATGTCCGAGTGAATTTTAGACAATGTCCAAAAATCGTCGTCATGTCCGAGTGAATTTTAGACAATGTCCAAAAATCGTCGTCATGTCCGAGTGATTTTTTGACAATGTCCAAAAATCGTCGTCATGTCCGAGTGAATTTTAGACAATGTCCAAAAATCGTCGTCATGTCCGAGTGAATTTTAGACAATGTCCAAAAATCGTCGTCATGTCCGAGTGAATTTTAGACAATGTCCAAAAATCGTCGTCATGTCCGAGTGAATTTTAGACAATGTCCAAAAATCGTCGTCATGTCCGAGTGATTTTTTGACAATGTCCAAAAATCGTCGTCATGTCCGAGTGAATTTTAGACAATGTCCAAAAATCGTCGTCATGTCCGAGTGAATTTTAGACAATGTCCAAAAATCGTCGTCATGTCCGAGTGAATTTTAGACAATGTCCAAAAATCGTCGTCATGTCCGAGTGAATTTTAGACAATGTCCAAAAATCGTCGTCATGTCCGAGTGAATTTTAGACAATGTCCAAAAATCGTCGTCATGTCCGAGTGAATTTTAGACAATGTCCAAAAATCGTCGTCATGTCCGAGTGAATTTTATACAATGTCCAAAAATCGTCGTCATATCCGAGTTATTTTTTGACAATGTCCAAAAATCGTCGTCATGTCCGAGTGAATTTTAGACAATGTCCAAAAATCGTCGTCATGTCCGATTGAATTTTAGACAATGTCCAAAAATCGTCGGACAAGCCGAGTGATTTTTAGACAATGTCCAAAAATCGTTATCATGTCCGAGTGAATTTTAGACAATGTCCAAAAATCGTCGTCATGTCCGAGTGAATTTTAGACAATGTCCAAAAATCGTCGTCTCGTCCGAGTGAATTTTAGACAATGTCCAAAAATCGTCGTCATGTCAGAGTGAATATTAGACAATGTCCAAAAATCGTCGTCATGTCCGAGTGAATTTTAGACAATGTCCAAAAATCGTCGTCATGTCCGAGTGATTTTTTGACAATGTCCAAAAATCGTCGTCATGTCCGAGTGAATTTTAGACAATGTCCAAAAATCGTCGTCATGTCCGAGTGAATTTTAGACAATGTCCAAAAATCATCGGACAAGCCGAGTGATTTTTAGACAAATACCAAAAATCGTCGTCATGTCCGAGTGAATTTTAGACAATGTCCAAAAATCGTCGTCATGTCCGAGTGAATTTTAGACAATGTCCAAAAATCGTCGTCATGTCCGAGTGAATTTTAGACAATGTCCAAAAATCGTCGTCATGTCCGAGTGATTTTTTGACAATGTCCAAAAATCGTCGTCATGTCCGAGTGAATTTTAGACAATGTCCAAAAATCGTCGTCATGTCCGAGTGAATTTTAGACAATGTCCAAAAATCGTCGTCATGTCCGAGTGAATTTTAGACAATGTCCAAAAATCGTCGTCATGTCCGAGTGAATTTTAGACAATGTCCAAAAATCGTCGTCATGTCCGAGTGATTTTTTGACAATGTCCAAAAATCGTCGTCATGTCCGAGTGAATTTTAGACAATGTCCAAAAATCGTCGTCATGTCCGAGTGAATTTTAGACAATGTCCAAAAATCGTCGTCATGTCCGAGTGAATTTTAGACAATGTCCAAAAATCGTCGTCATGTCCGAGTGAATTTTAGACAATGTCCAAAAATCGTCGTCATGTCCGAGTGAATTTTAGACAATGTCCAAAAATCGTCGTCATGTCCGAGTGAATTTTAGACAATGTCCAAAAATCGTCGTCATGTCCGAGTGAATTTTATACAATGTCTAAAAATCGTCGTCATATCCGAGTTATTTTTTGACAATGTCCAAAAATCGTCGTCATGTCCGAGTGAATTTTAGACAATGTCCAAAAATCGTCGTCATGTCCGATTGAATTTTAGACAATGTCCAAAAATCGTCGTCATGTCCGAGTGAATTTTATACAATGTCCAAAAATCGTCGTCATATCCGAGTTATTTTTTGACAATGTCCAAAAATCGTCGTCATGTCCGAGTGAATTTTAGACAATGTCCAAAAATCGTCGTCATGTCCGATTGAATTTTAGACAATGTCCAAAAATCGTCGGACAAGCCGAGTGATTTTTAGACAATGTCCAAAAATCGTTATCATGTCCGAGTGAATTTTAGACAATGTCCAAAAATCGTCGTCATGTCCGAGTGAATTTTAGACAATGTCCAAAAATCGTCGTCTCGTCCGAGTGAATTTTAGACAATGTCCAAAAATCGTCGTCCCGTCCGAGTGAATTTTAGACAATGTCCAAAAATCGTCGTCTCGTCCGAGTGAATTTTAGACAATGTCCAAAAATCGTCGTCTCGTCCGAGTGAATTTTAGACAATGTCCAAAAATCGTCATCTTGTCCGTTTGAATTTTAGACAATGTCCAAAAATCATCGTCTCGTCCGAGTGAATTTTAGACAATGTCCAAAAATCGTCGTCACGTCCGAGTAAATTTTAGACAATGTCCAAAAATCATCGTCCCGTTCGAGTGAATTTTAGACAATGTCCAAAAATTGTCGTCTCGTCCGAGTGAATTTTAGACAATGTCCAAAAATCATCGTCCCGTCCGAGTGAATTTTAGACAATGTCCAAAAATCGTCGTCCCGTCCGAGCGAATTTTAGACAATGTCCAAAAATCGTCGTCTCGTCCGAGTGAATTTTAGACAATGTCCAAAAATCGTCGTCATGTCCGAGTGAATTTTAGACAATGTCCAAAAATCGTCGTCATGTCCGATTGAATTTTAGACAATGTCCAAAAATCGTCGTCATGCCCGAGTGAATTTTAGACAATGTCCAAAAATCGTCGTCATGCCCGAGTGAATTTTAGACAATGCCCAAAAATCGTCGGTAAAGCCGAGTGATTTTTAAACAATGTCCAAAAATTGTTATCATTTCCGAGTGAATTTTAGACAATGTCCAAAAATCGTCGTCATGCCCGAGTGAATTTTAGACAATGTCCAAAAATCGTCGTCATGTCCGAGTGAATTTTAGACAATGTCCAAAAATCGTCGTCATGTCCGAGTGAATTTTAGACAATGTCCAAAAATCGTCGTCATGTCCGAGTGAATTTTAGACAATGTCCAAAAATCGTCGTCATGTCCGAGTGAATTTTAGACAATGGCCAAAAATCGTCGTCATGTCCGAGTGAATTTTAGACAATGTCCAAAAATCGTCGTCTCGTCCGAGTGAATTTTAGACAATGTCCAAAAATCGTCGTCCCGTCCGAGTGAATTTTAGACAATGTCCAAAAATCGTCGTCTCGTCCGAGTGAATTTTAGACAATGTCCAAAAATCGTCGTCCCGTCCGAGTGAATTTTAGACAATGTCCAAAAATCGTCGTCTCGTCCGAGTGAATTTTAGACAATGTCCAAAAATCGTCGTCATGTCCGAGTGAATTTTAGACAATGTCCAAAAATCAACGTCATGTCCGAGTAATTTTTAGACAATGTCCAAAAATCGTCGGTCAAGCCGAGTGATTTTTAGACAATGTCCAAAAATCGTCGGACAACCCGAGTGAATTTTAGACAATGTCCAAAAATCGTCGTCATGTCCGAGTGAATTTTAGACAATGTCCAAAAATCGTCGTCATGCCCGAGTGAATTTTAGACAATGTCCAAAAATCAACGTCATGTCCGAGTAATTTTTAGACAATGTCCAAAAATCGTCGGTCAAGCCGAGTGATTTTTAGACAATGTCCAAAAATCGTCGGACAACCCGAGTGAATTTTAGACAATGTCCAAAAATCGTCGTCATGTCCGAGTGAATTTTAGACAATGTCCAAAAATCGTCGTCATGCCCGAGTGAATTTCAGACAATGCCCAAAAATCGTCGGTCAAGCCGAGTGATTTTTAAACAATGTCCAAAAATTGTTATCATTTCCGAGTGAATTTTAGACAATGTCCAAAAATCGTCGTCATGCCCGAGTGAATTTTAGACAATGTCCAAAAATCGTCGTCATGTACAAGTGAATTTTAGACAATGTCCAAAAATCGTCGTCATGTCCGAGTGAATTTTAGACAATGTCCAAAAATCGTCGTCATGTCCGAGTGAATCTTAGACAATGTCCAAAAATCGTCGTCATGTCCGAGTGAATTTTAGACAATGTCCAAAAATCGTCGTCGTGTCCGAGTGAATTTTTAGACAATGTCCAAAAATCGTCGTCATGTCCGAGTGAATTTTAGACAATGTCTAAAAATCGTCGTCATGTCCGAGTGAATTTTAGACAATGTCCAAAAATCGTCGTCATGTCCGAGTGAATTTTAGACAATGTCCAAAAATCGTCGTCCCGTCCGAGTGAATTTTAGACAATGTCCAAAAATCGTCGTCTCGTCCGAGTGAATTTTAGACAATGTCCAAAAATCGTCGTCCCGTCCGAGTGAATTTTAGACAATGTCCAAAAATCGTCGTCTCGTCCGAGTGAATTTTAGACAATGTCCAAAAATCGTCGTCATGTCCGAGTGAATTTTAGACAATGTCCAAAAATCAACGTCATGTCCGAGTAATTTTTAGACAATGTCCAAAAATCGTCGGTCAAGCCGAGTGATTTTTAGACAATGTCCAAAAATCGTCGGACAACCCGAGTGAATTTTAGACAATGTCCAAAAATCGTCGTCATGTCCGAGTGAATTTTAGACAATGTCCAAAAATCGTCGTCATGCCCGAGTGAATTTTAGACAATGTCCAAAAATCAACGTCATGTCCGAGTAATTTTTAGACAATGTCCAAAAATCGTCGGTCAAGCCGAGTGATTTTTAGACAATGTCCAAAAATCGTCGGACAACCCGAGTGAATTTTAGACAATGTCCAAAAATCGTCGTCATGTCCGAGTGAATTTTAGACAATGTCCAAAAATCGTCGTCATGCCCGAGTGAATTTTAGACAATGCCCAAAAATCGTCGGTCAAGCCGAGTGATTTTTAAACAATGTCCAAAAATTGTTATCATTTCCGAGTGAATTTTAGACAATGTCCAAAAATCGTCGTCATGCCCGAGTGAATTTTAGACAATGTCCAAAAATCGTCGTCATGTACAAGTGAATTTTAGACAATGTCCAAAAATCGTCGTCATGTCCGAGTGAATTTTAGACAATGTCCAAAAATCGTCGTCATGTCCGAGTGAATCTTAGACAATGTCCAAAAATCGTCGTCATGTCCGAGTGAATTTTAGACAATGTCCAAAAATCGTCGTCGTGTCCGAGTGAATTTTTAGACAATGTCCAAAAATCGTCGCCATGTCCGAGTGAATTTTAGACAATGTCTAAAAATCGTCGTCATGTCCGAGTGAATTTTAGACAATGTCCAAAAATCGTCGTCATGTCCGATTGAATTTTAGACAATGTCCAAAAATCGTCGGACAAGCCGAGTGATTTTTAGACAATGTCCAAAAATCGTTATCATGTCCGAGTGAATTTTAGACAATGTCCAAAAATCGTCGTCATGTCCGAGTGAATTTTAGACAATGTCCAAAAATCGTCGTGTCGTCCGAGTGAATTTTAGACAATGTCCAAAAATCGTCGTCTCGTCCGAGTGAATTTTAGACAATGTCCAAAAATCGTCATCTTGTCCGTTTGAATTTTAGACAATGTCCAAAAATCGTCGTCATGTCCGAGTGAATTTTAGACAATGTCCAAAAATCGTCGTCATGTCCGAGTGAATTTTAGACAATGTCCAAAAATCGTCGTCATGTCCGAGTGAATTTTAGACAATGTCCAAAAATTGTCGTCATGTCCGAGTGAATTTTAGACAATGTCCAAAAATCGTCGTCATGTCCGAGTGAATTTTAGACAATGTCCAAAAATTGTCGTCATGTCCGAGTGAATTTTAGACAATGTCCAAAAATCGTCGTCATGTCCGAGTGAATTTTAGACAATGTCCAAAAATCGACGTCGTGTCCGAGTGAATTTTTAGACAATGTCCAAAAATCGTCGTCATGTCCGAGTGAATTTTAGACAATATCTAAAAATCGTCGTCACGTCCGAGTGAATTGTAGACTATGTCCAAAAATCGTCGTCATGTCCGTGTGAAATTTAGACAATGTCCAAAAATCGTCGTCTCGTCCGAGTGAATTTTAGACAATGTCCAAAAATCGTCGTCATGTCCGAGTGAATTTTAGACAATGTCCAAAAATCAACGTCATGTCCGAGTAATTTTTAGACAATGTCCAAAAATCGTCGGTCAAGCCGAGTGATTTTTAGACAATGTCCAAAAATCGTCGGACAACCCGAGTGAATTTTAGACAATGTCCAAAAATCGTCGTCATGTCCGAGTGAATTTTAGACAATGTCCAAAAATCGTCGTCATGCCCGAGTGAATTTTAGACAATGTCCAAAAATCAACGTCATGTCCGAGTAATTTTTAGACAATGTCCAAAAATCGTCGGTCAAGCCGAGTGATTTTTAGACAATGTCCAAAAATCGTCGGACAACCCGAGTGAATTTTAGACAATGTCCAAAAATCGTCGTCATGTCCGAGTGAATTTTAGACAATGTCCAAAAATCGTCGTCATGCCCGAGTGAATTTTAGACAATGTCCAAAAATCGTCGTGTCGTCCGAGTGAATTTTAGACAATGTCCAAAAATCGTCGTCTCGTCCGAGTGAATTTTAGACAATGTCCAAAAATCGTCATCTTGTCCGTTTGAATTTTAGACAATGTCCAAAAATCGTCGTCATGTCCGAGTGAATTTTAGACAATGTCCAAAAATCGTCGTCATGTCCGAGTGAATTTTAGACAATGTCCAAAAATCGTCGTCATGTCCGAGTGAATTTTAGACAATGTCCAAAAATTGTCGTCATGTCCGAGTGAATTTTAGACAATGTCCAAAAATCGTCGTCATGTCCGAGTGAATTTTAGACAATGTCCAAAAATCGACGTCGTGTCCGAGTGAATTTTTAGACAATGTCCAAAAATCGTCGTCATGTCCGAGTGAATTTTAGACAATGTCTAAAAATCGTCGTCACGTCCGAGTGAATTTTAGACAATGTCCAAAAATCGTCGTCATGTCCGAGTGAATTTTAGACAATGTCCAAAAATCAACGTCATGTCCGAGTAATTTTTAGACAATGTCCAAAAATCGTCGGTCAAGCCGAGTGATTTTTAGACAATGTCCAAAAATCGTCGGACAACCCGAGTGAATTTTAGACAATGTCCAAAAATCGTCGTCATGCCCGAGTGAATTTTAGACAATGTCCAAAAATCAACGTCATGTCCGAGTAATTTTTAGACAATGTCCAAAAATCGTCGGTCAAGCCGAGTGATTTTTAGACAATCTCCAAAAATCGTCGGACAACCCGAGTGAATTTTAGACAATGTCCAAAAATCGTCGTCATGTCCGAGTGAATTTTAGACAATGTCCAAAAATCGTCGTCATGCCCGAGTGAATTTTAGACAATGCCCAAAAATCGTCGGTCAAGCCGAGTGATTTTTAAACAATGTCCAAAAATTGTTATCATTTCCGAGTGAATTTTAGACAATGTCCAAAAATCGTCGTCATGCCCGAGTGAATTTTAGACAATGTCCAAAAATCGTCGTCATGTCCGAGTGAATTTTAGACAATGTCCAAAAATCGTCGTCATGTCCGATTGAATTTTAGACAATGTCCAAAAATCGTCGGACAAGCCGAGTGATTTTTAGACAATGTCCAAAAATCGTTATCATGTCCGAGTGAATTTTAGACAATGTCCAAAAATCGTCGTCATGTCCGAGTGAATCTTAGACAATGTCCAAAAATCGTCGTCATGTCCGAGTGAATTTTAGACAATGTCCAAAAATCGCCGTCGTGTCCGAGTGAATTTTTAGACAATGTCCAAAAATCGTCGTCATGTCCGAGTGAATTTTAGACAATGTCTAAAAATCGTCGTTATGTCCGAGTGAATTTTAGACAATGTCCAAAAATCGTCGTCATGTCCGATTGAATTTTAGACAATGTCCAAAAATCGTCGGACAAGCCGAGTGATTTTTAGACAATGTCCAAAAATCGTTATCATGTCCGAGTGAATTTTAGACAATGTCCAAAAATCGTCGTCATGTCCGAGTGAATTTTAGACAATGTCCAAAAATCGTCGTGTCGTCCGAGTGAATTTTAGACAATGTCCAAAAATCGTCGTCTCGTCCGAGTGAATTTTAGACAATGTAAAAAAATCGTCATCTTGTCCGTTTGAATTTTAGACAATGTCCAAAAATCATCGTCTCGTCCGAGTGAATTTTAGACAATGTCCAAAAATCGTCGTCTCGTCCGAGTGAATTTTAGACAATGTCCAAAAATCATCGTCCCGTCCGAGTGAATTTTAGACAATGTCCAAAAATCGTCGTCTCGTCCGAGTGAATTTTAGACAATGTCCAAAAATCATCGTCCCGTCCGAGTGATTGTCTAAAATTCACTCGGACATGAACCGATTTTTAGACATTGTCTAAAATTCACTTGGACATGACGACGATTTTTGGACATTGTCTAAAATTCACTCGGACGTGACGACGATTTTTGGACATTGTCTAAAATTCACTCGGACATGACGACGATTTTTGGACATTGTCTAAAATTCACTCGGACATGACGACGATTTTTGGACATTGTCTAAAATTCACTCGGACATGACGACGATTTTTGGACATTGTCTATAATTCACTCGGACATGACGACGATTTTTGGACATTGTCTAAAATTCACTCGGACATGACGACGATTTTTGGACATTGTCAAAAAATCACTCGGACATGACGACGATTTTTGGACATTGTCTAAAATTCACTCGGACATGACGACGATTTTTGGACATTGTCTAAAATTCACTCGGACATGACGACGATTTTTGGACATTGTCTAAAATTCACTCGGACATGACGACGATTTTTGGACATTGTCTAAAATTCACTCGGACATGACGACGATTTTTGGTATTTGTCTAAAAATCACTCGGCTTGTCCGATGATTTTTGGACATTGTCTAAAATTCACTCGGACATGACGACGATTTTTGGACATTGTCTAAAATTCACTCGGACATGACGACGATTTTTGGACGTTGTCTAAAATTCACTCGGACATGACGACGATTTTTGGACATTGTCTAAAATTCACTCGGACGTGACGACGATTTTTGGACATTGTCTAAAATTCACTCGGACATGACGACGATTTTCGGACATTGTCTAAAATTCACTCGGACATGACGACGATTTTTGGACATTGTCTAAAATTCACTCGGACATGACGACGATTTTTGGACATTGTCTAAAATTCACTCGGACATGACGACGATTTTTGGGCATTGTCTAAAATTCACTCGGACATGACGACGATTTTTGGACATTGTCTAAAATTCACTCGGACATGACGACGATTTTTGGACATTGTCAAAAAATAACTCGGACATGACGACGATTTTTGGACATTGTATAAAATTCACTCGGACATGACGACGATTTTTGGGCATTGTCTAAAATTCACTCGGACATGACGACGATTTTTGGACATTGTCTAAAATTCACTCGGACATGACGACGATTATTGGACATTGTCAAAAAATAACTCGGACATGACGACGATTTTTGGACATTGTCTAAAATTCACTCGGACATGACGACGATTTTTGGACATTGTCTAAAATTCACTCGGACGAGATGACGATTTTTGGACATTGTCTAAAATTCACTCGGACGAGATGACGATTTTTGGACATTGTCTAAAATTCACTCGGACATGACGACGATTTTTGGACATTGTCAAAAAATCACTCGGACATGACGACGATTTTTGGACATTGTCTAAAATTCACTCGGACATGACGACGATTTTTGGACATTGTCTAAAATTCACTCGGACATGACGACGATTTTTGGACATTGTCAAAAAATAACTCGGACATGACGACGATTTTTGGACATTGTATAAAATTCACTCGGACATGACGACGATTTTTGGACATTGTCTAAAATTCACTCGGACATGACGACGATTTTTGGACATTGTCTAAAATTCACTCGGACATGACGACGATTTTTGGACATTGTCTAAAATTCACTCGGACATGACGACGATTTTTGGACATTGTCTAAAATTCACTCGGACATGACGACGATTTTTGGTATTTGTCTAAATATTACTCGGCTTGTCCGATGATTTTTGGACATTGTCTAAAATTCACTCGGACATGACGACGATTTTTGGACATTGTCTAAAATTCACTCGGACATGACGACGATTTTTGGACATTGTCTAAAATTCACTCGGACATGACGACGATTTTTGGACATTGTCAAAAAATCACTCGGACATGACGACGATTTTTGGACATTGTCTAAAATTCACTCGGACATGACGACGATTTTTGGACATTGTCTAAAATTCACTCGGACATGACGACGATTTTTGGACATTGTCAAAAAATAACTCGGACATGACGACGATTTTTGGACATTGTATAAAATTCACTCGGACATGACGACGATTTTTGGACATTGTCTAAAATTCACTCGGACATGACGACGATTTTTGGACATTGTCTAAAATTCACTCGGACATGACGACGATTTTTGGACATTGTCTAAAATTCACTCGGACATGACGACGATTTTTGGACATTGTCTAAAATTCACTCGGACATGACGACGATTTTTGGACATTGTCTAAAATTCACTCGGACATGACGACGATTTTTGGACATTGTCAAAAAATCACTCGGACATGACGACGATTTTTGGACATTGTCTAAAATTCACTCGGACATGACGACGATTTTTGGACATTGTCTAAAATTCACTCGGACATGACGACGATTTTTGGACATTGTCTAAAATTCACTCGGACATGACGACGATTTTTGGTATTTGTCTAAAAATCACTCGGCTTGTCCGATGATTTTTGGACATTGTCTAAAATTCACTCGGACATGACGACGATTTTTGGACATTGTCTAAAATTCACTCGGACATGACGACGATTTTTGGTATTTGTCTAAAAATCACTCGGCTTGTCCGACGATTTTTGGACATTGTCTAAAATTCACTCGAACGGGACGATGATTTTTGGACATTGTCTAAAATTCACTCGGACGTGACGACGATTTTTGGACATTGTCTAAAGTTCCCTCGGACGAGCCGACGCTTTTGGACATTGTCTAAAATTCACTCGGACGAGATGACGATTTTTGGACATTGTCTAAAATTCACTCGGACGAGATGACGATTTTTGGACATTGTCTAAAATTCACTCGGACATGACGACAATTTTTGGACATTGTCTAAAATTCACTCGGACATGACGACGATTTTTGGACATTGTCTAAAATTCACTCGGACATGACGACGATTTTTGGACATTGTCTAAAATTCACTCGGACATGACGACGATTTTTGGACATTGTCAAAAAATCACTCGGACATGACGACGATTTTTGGACATTGTCTAAAGTTCCCTCGGACGAGCCGACGCTTTTGGACATTGTCTAAAATTCACTCGGGGAGACGACGATTTTTGGACATAGTCTACAATTCACTCGGACGTGACGACGATTTTTGGACATTGTCTAAAATTCACTCGGACGTGACGACGAGTTTTGGACATTGTCTAAAAATAACACAAGTTCAACGACGATTTTTCGACTTTGTCTAAAAATGACTACGATATATTGACGATTTTTAGACATTGTCTAAAAATGACTTGACTTGAAATACGCTTTTTGGAAATTGTCTAAAAATGACTTAAGATTTACTACGATTTTTGGAGATTGTCTTAAAATGACGGGATTTACTACAATTTTTGGACTTTGTCTAAAAATCACTTGGAATAACAGACGATTTTTGGAAATTGTCTAAAAATCACTCGGAATAACGGACGATTTTTGGACATTGAATGTGGGTCTGCGAGTGGGTTTAAGTCCGGGCTTGGATTAGCCATTTCGCACTTAATTTCCACTACTTATACAAGAAAAACTGGTTCAAAAATGTTTTTTGAGCAAAATTATGTCTTTTTGATAGATAATTTTAAGATGCATCTAACGATGTGCGGTATTAGCCGATTCGCACCTAATTTCGACTTCTTATAGCCGAAAAACTGGTTGAAAAATGGGTTTTTTGGTCAAAATAAGGCCGTTTTGGAAAATAATCGAATCGAATTGCACACCACGTGATAGGTAATTTTAAGTCGAATCTAACGATGTGCTATATTAGCCTTTTCGCATTTATATTCGACTACTTATAGGCGAAAAACTGTTTTAAAATGTTTTTTGAGGAAAAATGTCTTTAATTTAACGTGGTTTGAACTCGGTTTAAAGTTGATTTAAACTCGGTTTAAACTGTTTAAACTTAGTTTAAACATTGTTTAAAATCTATTTAAACTAGGTTTAAACTCAGTTTAAACTCTATTGAAACTCGGTTTAAACTCGATTTAAACTTAGTTTAAACTGTTTAAACGTGTCACACACAGAGAGAGGTTTCACATCTTTTTGACAATCTATAAATCCACTGACTTAACAGTGGATTTTTTTAATTATCTATGGCACTGATCAGTAGTATATTATTAATTTTTATTACTTATTTTTATGAATTTTGAGAATATAAATTCTTTCAAAATAAATTTTGCTTGAAACTTATTTTTCATGAGTTATGAAAAGTTCCTTTTTGTCGTTTCAGGTGAATCTCAAAGAACAAGGTCGTCTTCTTAGGCAAAATGAATTTCTGGTATGGGAAGGACGTGGTGGGAAAAAATCTCTAAGACAGGTTTTCTTATTTGAGGATCTTATACTGTTTAGCAAAGCTCGTAGATTCCCAGATCGTAAGGTAAGAATTTTCTTCGAATACAAAATATTATCTTTAATAAAATACTTTGTACGAGTATAATGGCTTTTTATAATGTTTATTTATAGTCATTTAATATTATTTAACATAAATTTTTTTTATTATTGTATCATTAATTATTATATTTCAGAATCTAGATCTTTACATCTATAAAAACAGTATTAAAATGACTGACATTGGACTTACAGCCAAAATAGGAGACAGCACAACAAAATTTGAGATTTGGTTCAGAAAAAGAAAACCAAATGATACTTTTACTCTTCAGTCAATGTCTGAAGATATTAAAAAAGCATGGACTGAAGAAATATCACAACTTCTATGGAAACAAGCTATGAAAAACAGAGGTATAAAATATATATACTATATTTTTACTTACCTGCATTGATATGGATAAATAATGTGTATTATTATGAACAAATATAAACTATTATATGAAATATTCATGTGTATGTATGTTTATGTATAAGTGTGTTAATATTTATTATTAATTAAATAAATACATAGTTTTATTCATAGAAAAAGAAAACTAATCTTCAATTCATTAATATTTGTTTTACAGAAGTCCGTCTACAAGAAATGTCTTCGATGGGAATTGGTAATAAGCCTTGCTTAGATATTCGACCTAGTGCTGATCAGATTAGTGATCGATCAATAAGCATTGCACAATTAAGTAAAAGTAATTGAAATTTGTACATAATTTTTTTTCTAAAATATTTTACTATATGTACTTAACTTTAGTTGTTCTTTTAGCTGCACCTAAATTTCGTAATTCAATAGCAGGACCGATAATCGACACATGTCGAAGTATTAAACGACCGCATTCAATTATATCTGTATCTAGTGTATCATCAGGCAGTACAAGTTCAGGTGGATCGAACGGTGGTACTTTGAGCAGACATTCTGTTCACAACAACGTTATCACCTATGACCCTTCAACTAGTCCAAAATCACATCATAGATCAACTACATTAAATAGTCAGTGTTCTATGGGTATGAAAGAATTATTACCTACCATTATATTTATAAAAAATACATTTTTGTAACTTAGAGATTCTTAATATTTTGGAATTTGATATAATTTGATAAAATTAATTATTACTTTATTTTAATATGAACCAATAGATATTATTTTCATTTATATTATTATTAGAAATTATTAACTTTTATTAATTATCTGAATCTGTATGAAAAGATTTTCATTCCAAAGTTCACACATTTCCTATTTTATCTTTGTTTTTGTTTAAAAAAAAAAGAAAAATACGTATCGCTTTTTAAAGTTTCACTGAAATAATTGTGTGTGTATATGTGCGTACATACATATACATTCATACATACATACACAGGGCACAGACTGCATACATGAACACAAGCACATGCAGACACACACATACACACACAGCAGACACGCACACACTCATACACACAGACCCGCACACACTCATACACACAGACCCGCACACACACACCGACATATACATATAGACGCGCACACATACTTATACATAAAATTCTATAATTTCTAAATTTTTTCTGATTACTTTTTATTTCTAGAAAGTGGTATAATAGCAGATTTATCTATGGGATCTGATGACTGTAATGAACTCTCTGGATCTCACTGGCCACTACAAAAGTCAAATTCACAGCACTCGAATGCTTCTTCAAAATCAAACACAATTGCTTCATCGCCCCAAACAGAAGAACCCCAAATCACACTTTATCATGTGCCGGATGAACTTTCTATAAATCTATAGTTCTAAACAATGGAAAATACACACAGTGAAACATTTTGTTTATTTTTCTATATTTGACTAGAAAAAAAATTGTTTGCATGTATTTAAAAAAAATCTACCTTCTTTTAGTATTTAAGTAACTTGTACCTATACTGAGTTCATAATTAACAGTTGGAGTAATTGTAGAAATATATTTTAAAAACAATGCATTCAGATTAAATGTTTTAAGACATTTGCATTTATTTTTTTCCAGTTGATTAATCTTACAGTTAAGTAGTTTAATGAATGATTATATTAATCACAATATATGTTCAATTCTGTGTGAATGACTGAATAGTTAGAACAGTGCAGGTAGCTGCTTTGATTATATTTTAATATATTTTACATGAGAAAAATATTCTTATACACTACACTTGAATATTTTCACACGTAATGAAAGGCAGTACTGTGCTAAAATTTCACTATTATTTTTAATTCGACTTGGTACTGCACAAAACTGAGCTTATAAAAAATACATACTGGCACTAATTGCCAAGTCGTCATAGTGATGTATTTTAAATGTAGATTTTCAGTTTTGTACTCTTACTAACCGAAGAAACATACTGCCTCTGTTTAAATATTTGTTAAAAGTTAGTTTTCTGTCTTATTTATTTTTATTTTATTTCAAATATGTTATCTCTTTTACCAATACATTATTATTCTGTATATCTTCATAAAAATTTATATAAAATAGTAATTGATATTTTTAATTTAATTTGTATTATCTCTTACTAATCCTTTTAATTTTTATTGTATGCCTTTTTATATTCATAAATTAATAAAAATAATTTTTATTCAATGAGATGTTTTTTTACATTTTTTTACATATGTAAAAACATAACAGTTTATATATTCATGGTCAATGTACAATATTTTATATTTGTACGTAAATTATAATTGAATAATTACCAGTAAAAATTAAATAAAATACAAATATATAAATAAAGAACACTGCACAACTGATAAATTTTAATCTTAAAAATACAACGCAAGCACATATAAAACAAAATTAAATTTAAATACAATTTAAATTTGTTAAAAAATGAATGATTGGTAATCAAATTTTTAAAATTTAAGGAAATTAAATTACAAAAATATTATGTACCTTTTTGTACTCTAATATAGACGACATTTAATATTTTGATGATTACTTATGAATCTTCCATAGGAACATCTTCCATTTCATCATTAGGAGTGGCATTTGATACAGAATATAACTTTTCTAATTTTTCATAATGTTTGTGATCCTAGAATAATACTTTTATACATAAAAAAACTTAGAATCACTCAAAATAGAATAGTCTATTAATCATGTCCCTACTGAATTACTGTTTAAAAACAAATGATGAAATATTTGAAGCAAATTTACATTCATGTACAAGATAATAAAAATTAAAAAAATAAACATATTTACCTTATCAGATATTGAAGGTCGTATTTTTTTTAAAGCCTCTCCAAAATTTGCAGTCGTTACTACTAATTTATCATCCACAAAATTAGGCTCATTTTCATGAATCATATATTGTCGTAAGGCTTGAATACCTGCTTCACGAACTAATGCTGCAAGATCTGCTCCAGTATAGCCTGTACACTGATTAGATAAACCTATCATACTTAAATCAACATCAGGCGCTAAAATTGGTTGAGTACCATTCTGCAAAAAAACAAAAAAAAATAGATAAAAACTCAAATATTCTTTAAAGTAAGTACATTACCTTTTCAAAAAAATAATAAATAATATAATTTGAATTCAAAACAATAACAGTAATTAAATCTAACCTTTGTAATTGCACGAAGAATATCAACTCGGTCATCAGGTGTTGGAATACCCACATAAAGAATCTTATCTAATCGACCTGGTCTTAATACTGCAGGATCAATAATATCTGGTCGATTACTGGCAGCCATTAAATAAACACCTCGTCTTTCTTCAACGCCATCCATTTCTGTTAACATTTGATTTACAACACGCATGGTAGATGAATTCTGTAAAATGTTATTTAGTTTGTATACATATTAAGAAAATGTAACACATCAAATCTAATTTTAAATGAAAAATAATATGACAAGTAAAAAAATCAATAAATGTTTACTATTTTCCTTTATATAAAAAGTTAAGTGAAAAATGAAAATATTAACTTGACAAAAACATGTTTATTTATTAATTATTGATTTTTTAAACATTTTTTGTAATATTTAAATTTAAATACATTACCTCGCCAGATTCAGATCGTTTTGGACACAAAGCATCAATTTCATCGAAAAAAATTACACATGGTTGAGAATTTCTTGCTCTTTGAAAACATAACCGCACTGCCCGTTCACTTTCACCAACATACTAAAAACATTAATAAACATTTTATACTGAACTATTTACAAATAGTAAAGATAAATAAATACACTTACATACAATATACATAGAAAAATAAACACACATTTATATTGATATATTTATACCTATCTCACCATATTTAAAAGTTCCGGTCCTTTAACAGATATAAAATTAATTCCTGCCTCATTAGCAATTGCTTTTGCTAATAAAGTTTTTCCACAACCAGGAGGACCACAGAGTAATACTCCTGTAGGAGCTGTTAAACCTAAAGACTCAAATTTATCTGCATGTCGTACAGGTGCCTAAAAAAATATAATATAAAACATCTAATTTTTCTTCCTCATTTGTCCTCTTTTACAATACTCAAAAAGAATAATAAAATACGTATTCAATTATAACACACAGAATATAGAAATTCTAAAAACTTACTAATATTGACATTTGTAATTCCTCACGAATATTTTTTAAGGATCCAACATCATCCCAAGTAACACCTGGAACAGTTGCAAAGCCTTCTCGTTTTGCTGATGGCTGTACAACTTTTAAAGCCTTTTTTACATCTGCCATTTCAATACATAATTTGGACAGTTGTTTCACATTCAACACCGTTTTATCATGCAAAGTTGCTATTAAATCTTCAAGTAATGTCTTTGGTTTGAATGGAGTAACAATTGATACAGCCTGTACATCACTAGTATCTGACTTTTGGTCCAATACATCAATTTCATTTGAAGCAGATTCATCATTTTCAATCCGTGCTCTTTTACTTTCCTTTAATAATATTACGTCATCTCCTACATCTGAGTTTTTAATTTCCATAAAAGTTCTTAAAAAATTGGTGAAAATTATAAATAAAACATTTTTTATGTATACTGTTAAATATACAACTTGTTTAAAATAAATAGAAATGAATCATAAATTATCCTCCTAACAAATTAACTGTTTTTAACAATACTTATATGCAGTTATATATATATACATACATACATACGTACGTACGTACGTACGTACGTACCTACATTCATACATACATACATACCCAAACACACACATGTATAATTTAATTTATATTTTTTTTATATTGTAAAGATATATTCATGGCTTGTGTGAATAATAAATGTATAACCTTCAAAACAAATGATAGTAATAAAAAATTTTATTTAATTATATTTTAAACACATAGGTACTAAAGCAAAAATTGTTTTATTTTGTAATTACAAAAACTTCAAAATGAATATATATAAAATAATATTTCTCATATAAAATTTTGCAGGAAGTTAGTTTGTTATTGATCAAAAATATAGTCAATGTGAATTACATTTCATAAAAAAATCTTTTTATACGGTTTAGAAAATCTCTAATATTAATATATTTACATACATCGAAAAAGATAAAACATTCAACAAAGTAATCGCCAATAAATATGAATAAACATTAATTACACTACAGAAACTTCATATTCAACACAAATTTAAAACTTTTAAAAATGTTATAAAATACCATACAATACAAAATCAATACCTTGAAACTGCAGCCATTACAGATTCTTGCACTAATGCTACAAGGTCTGCTCCTACAAAGCCAGGTGTACAAGTTGCTATATGATCAAAGCTAAAATCATTCGATAACTTTATTTTTGAACATAACACACGTAATATATGTTCTCTAGATTTAATATCTGGAATTCCTAACGATATTTCTCGATCAAATCGACCAGCACGTCTTAATGCTGGATCCAATGAATCTGGTCTATTGGTTGCCCCTATCACAAGAATACTATCACCATTTTCATCATGACTTAAATCTATAAAAGAATAAATAAATGTGAATGTATATATTTAATATAAAAAATTATAAATTAGTACAAAAATATACCACAATGTTTTTTTTACAACTTAATTCTTACCATCTAAACATGAAATAAATTGTGCAACAATACGTCGTTCCATTTCTCTCTGTGCAAATTGTCTATTTGGTGTAATTGCATCAATTTCATCAATAAAAATAATACAAGGTGTAACTGAAACAGCTTGTTCAAAAAGGTCACGAATCCTTTCTTCTGACTCTCCAGATACACCAGCTACAAGTTCTGGTGCAGCTACTTTTATCATTGGTATTTCCAGTTCCTAGAATTTACAAACATTTTTTTAATATATATTTTTTTTGCATGTCTATACTTCAAATATTACCCCAGAAATTGCATGTGCAAGCAATGTCTTCCCACAACCAGGTGGTCCATGCAATAAGAAACCACGTGGAGCTACAGTACCAATTTGTTTATAAACCTCTGGATGCCGAAAATGCATTAATAAATGACAAACTTCAATTAGAACATTATCTATACCACCCAAATCTTTAAATGTAACTGTTGGTTCTACAATAAGCAGTTCTCGTTTACGTTTCATATTGAGAATACTATGATTTTGCACCGATTTACGTTTTTTAACAGTACTTCCATTTAAAGCAACCATTAATGATTTTTCATTTTCTTGTTTCTCTAAATGACTTGTTTTATCTTCTTTTATTTGTTCTTTACAGGAGTTTATAACAGAATTTTGTGCATTTTGCTGTTTTGTTGGTTGCTTTGAAATGTCTACTTCATGTGAATCATCACTACTAATATCAATAAGCTCCTCTTGCTGAACAGTCTGAACATGATCATTATTAACAGCTGATTTATTTTGTGATATATGATACATTGCAGCCAAACTATCATTTAACGGATCTTTTCTCTAAAAAAAATATAATTAATTATACAATATCTAAAAATAGAATATATTTCCAATATGTTTAGTAGCTAAAAAAAATATTAATTTCAATACAAAATTCATACAAGTTAAATGTTAAAATATTAAAATTAATGCCTGAACGTAATAAACAAATAATATTCATTACATATTCGACTTTTTTTATTTTCAATACTTATATTAGAAATTAAAGGTGGTTGTTATATCTTTTTTCTATTTACAAATTATTTCTTTCATAATATATTAAAAAAAAGATAATACAGCAAAAATTAATCAAAAAATATAAATTGTAAAAATTATGAATTATACTGAAATGATAATAGCTGATACAAATGCAACAACTTACTTGAACTTCTGCTTCAGTACTTATAACTTCTGATTCATCAGAACTAGATGAATCATTTCCCAAACCATATTGTTGTAATAAATTACTATATGCAATTTGTACCATACTTCGAAAGGCTTTTTTTTTCCGGCGATTGTACTCTCTGTACTTCTGCTGCAAATGTTCAGCCATTTCTGATACATCAACATATGATGATTCTTTATGAGATGATAAATACTGAAAAAATTTACAGAACTAACTTTAGTTACAGCTGTTTAATATTCTCGATAGAATAAAAATATGAAAAACATCCATACACACCATACATACACATACATACATACATATATATATATATATATATATATATATATATATATAATATATATATATACTTTATATAAAATAAAACAATTATAAAGTGTATTATATATATAATACACTTTACATAAAATAATACAATTAAACATAAATAACAAAATATTATAAACGTCATACAGACAACTCTAACCTAATATGAGATGTTTCTACTTGAATAATAATAATAAAAAATATTTTTTAATACTTATATTTATATAAACCAATACCTCTTTAATCCTTACAGCTAAGAGATTGTCTCTAAAAGGTTTAAACATGTTCTTTTTACTGAGTGGATCAGATGGTGCAATATCTGCATTCCCGTTTAGTTTGTCCATATTCTTACTATTTTTATTAAAACATATACGTAAAATGTAGACACATTCATAAAATATATATTTATTAATTAATATTAAAATATGAATTATTTTGTGTGCAACTACACAGAAAAGAATTTATTAAAATCACTAGACAAAACGTTCGCGACACAGTGAGCCAATAACTTTTAACCAAATACCTAAATGAAATGTTCCTATAAGTGTTCCAATCTAGCAATACAGAAAAACAAGATTAAAGTAAATAAATCTAAAATATATAAATTCTAAAATTGCAATGAGAATATTTGGTTTATTATGACATTATAAAGAAATCAAAATATATAACCACCGCTGAGATAGTCTATTATTAAAATTAGTATATACATATAAAAAGCGTCTTCACGTACTCATGCGCAATGTGCTGAAATTGTGCACAATTTTTTAATGATTAAAAAGAAATTGGCATTGTCACTACATTATCATAATTATTTTTTGAATATCACTAAAATAAGTATTATGTAAAATAGATTGTTTCAAAAAATATTTCTATTACTATTTATTTATAACATGTGACATTTTTAAAATACTTACTTATTTGCAACAGTCGTTTCTATTTAACGAAAAAATTAAGAAATATTTAATTTTGATATGTAAATTAATTTTAATAAAACAACTAAATTTTAAAGTATATATTTTTATTATTCTCTTGAAACTTATAAGGTGTTACTAAATGTACATTATTAATTAAAAAAAATCTATTTAATAAATTTTATTAGAATTGTAATTATTTACATTTTTATAATTGTCTGATTCATCACTATATTTAAAACAAGAATTGGCCATTGTTATTGATTAAAAATTATAATTACATTTTAAATAAACATGGGAAACAAAATATATGGACGGTCATTCAATAAAATCATTTATGAGGGGGACAATTTTCTAAAAACTAAATTTATAAATAGTAATACTTATTTTTGAATTTTAAACAAATTACATCATTTTTTGAACCCTATTTAATACATTATCTTGAAAATTTTATTAAATTTAAAATACAAGATACTAAAACAATATGTAGTAAATTATTGTTTCATATGATTTCTATAAAAAATAAGTATTTAAATGTTTGATTGAAATATTAGACACCAATACACCTAAAGTAAAAAAATAATTTTCACTGGCACCATATACATTTGTACAAATTATACAAACCAAATAAATGACCAATTCTACAAACTACCATAATATTGATAAAATAATTTTCTAATATAATGAATCCACCAATATTTATTCAATATATAGAATTATATGAATGATTTGTAACAAGTGACTATCTTATCTTGTCAGTGTTTAGCACCTTAACAATGATAAAACCAACAGCAGTGGCAGCTGCCAATCCAATACCTGCTTTCCACCACGTTTTTGAATCGCTAGGGATGAGCCCAAACTGACGAAGATGCCTTGAAAAAATTAATGAATGTTAGATAAAATTAAAAAATATAAAGTTTTGTTCTTTAATACACATGCATTAACTTCATATTAGATTCACAAATAAGCAATTAGGTGTGTGCTATACTCTTTATTTAACATAAAATGATAATCATTTTCAACTACCTGTATTCTCTAACCTGAAAACGAAACAAACTTTTTTTATAATTAGATATATTTCACAATTTATTATAATTGTATGAAATTTCATTCAACATTAAGAAGTAATTATATTTATGTTAAAAAGAGCATAATAAAAAAAAAATCAGTGATAGCAAAAGTGAAGACAGCTTCTTTTTTCAGATTAGAAATGCTGCTGTGTAATCAAATCACTATCTGCATCTCTATCCTTTAAAGCTAACATAAGAAATTTGTTAATAGCGAAAACCTAAAAAATTAGAATCATGCATTATCACAGGCGGAGAAATAATACAGGCTATTAAAAACATTTTCTTTAGTGCATAATATCTCAAAAAGAAAACACTGTCTGGGGATATGAAAATATATATGTATGTGTATGGATATATATAATGAGGCTAAATAGCATCCACACAATACAGATTCAAACATACATACATACATAGACTTATGAACACATGTATCGTTTCAATATTAATGTATTTTTTTCACTTCAATAATTTTTAAAATATTATGCAATAAAGTTTAAACTATTTAACATCCTATTCATTTTTATGTAACTTTAACTTCAGATATGAAATATGTGTGTATATTTAAACATAGTTAACTGAATCACTTGCATCTTATAAAAATAATATATTTGCATAAAGAAAATACTTTCATATCTTTAATTATCATATAACGTATTAAAATAATGTTAAATATTTATTATAACTCTGTCACTAACAAAATATAATCTCCGACTTTAGACAGATAATTTAAAAACCATTCCACAAACATCGACAATGAAAATATTTGCTCAACCTGTAGAATGAAATGAACCATTCCGATGGTTGTGGTCGTAACAGTAACATATGCACCATACGGCGCATTGGACTGAAAACAAAAACAACAGCCTGATGAAAGAAATATAGCTAACAAAAATATACATCACTCTGATAGCACAATGGTATTGGATTTTTTTTAAATGCTCAAATGCAGGGATTACAAAAATTAATATTAATAAATAAATTTCAAATTCAAATAAACCAGCTTTATTTCAACCCAATGTATAATAAATGTATATGTGTATGTGTATATATATATATGTATGTATGTGTGTGTGTGTGTGAATGTATATATATATATATATATATATATATATATATATATATATATATATATATATATATATATTTATATCTATTTAAAATTTATATTTTCAAAATGTTAATTTTCTTGTTTATAACATACCTAATAAAACCAATAATTTATTTGAATTTCAAATGAATTTATTACTATTATCACATTGATATTTTTGAACATTCACATAAATAATATTACCACAAACCTGTGTTTATAAAATACGATCCATGCTGCTTGAAACCGACTGAAGAAAAAATTATTTGCACATACAGAGACAAATATAATTTAATAAAAACAAACTAAAGACATTTTTAATAAAAATAATTTTAAATAACATTATAATTAAACAATATATAGTTCTTAAAATGAAGCAGCACTTTAAAAGTACTTTATTTTAAATAAATTTAAAGCAATTTGAAATAAAAACTATAGTAAAAACTTACGGAAAAGCTGCCATTGTTGCCAATTTAATGAATATATCTTTCCTGATATAACCAACTGAACTAAATGGTTGTGGAGGCATTATTTTGTATTTAGAACAGAATGTAACAGGTTGCAAAAGATAATCTTGTCTGACTTCCTCTAAATCACATTTATTCGCTATTATTAGTAAAGGAATTTTACTTTCAGCAAAATATTTCTAAAATACATATATATACAGAATTATTTACTCCAACTTTCAACACATTACAGATAACTATAAAATAAATTTCTTAATTCACTTACAAAAATGATCTTATCAATTTACTTACTATATAAATCCGAGTAACATATTCAAAAGATTTAAGGTTACTTGAATCATAGACTAGACATGCAACATCACATTGTACTTCACTTGGCAATAAAGGATCAGATACATTACGAACATTAATATCGCATAAAACTAGATACTTCTCTTGCCCGTATACTTGCACTGTATTTATTATGTATTTTGGATTTCCGCCAATATCACGTGCTAAAGCCTATGGTAAGTATGGTATGAAAAGTAAATATATCATTTCATAATTTTTACATATACCATTGCATTAGATCCAAGAAAACTACGACAAAGCATCGATTTGCCAGAATTTCTCGGTCCTATAACATGACACTGATATACATTACGACTTGATTGCTTTTTTGCCATATCCAATTTCTTCTCTCTTGTTACTAAAACAATAATACTTATTAAATGTTACTTATTTCATATTATCAAAAATTTATTAGTTATAATATTTGACTTTAAACACTAAAATTTAAACTAATTTTGTACTTTTAATTTCAATTCAATTCAAAAACAAATAATGAGTACAATTTTGACAATTTCAATACTCTATATCTGAATTTTTTTAAAATTTTAAAAATTATTCTACATTCAACTGAAAACAAAAATACACTTACTAAGAACTGCTGCTGTCTGTGAATCATTTTCAATAACATTAAAACCAAGATAAGCAAAATATTCGAGAGCTCTCTGTATGTCATAAAGACACATTAGCACCCATTGGCACAAAAAACCTTGCAAAGTAAGCCAACCCAACTGATTTGTTGGGACTGTTAGATATGAATCAGGACCCCATGGTGGACATGGACAGACAGAAAACATTTCTTCTTCTTCACTAGGGCTCAAAGCACCATCTTTATCTTTATCATGCTTTTCAAATAGGTACATTAAAAATTGTTGGCCTTTATGTGAAAGTTCAGTAGTAGCACCTGTTGGAACTTTCAATCTGCATACAAATTATATATATATATATATATATGAAAATATATGTATATATACATATTATGTATATAGAAATAGACCTATAAAACATTTTTACATTACTTACATAGGATGTAAAAATTCTTTAGACATTTGTAAATTGTCATTGTAACCAAACTTCCTTAAAACCCCCCAGATAGTTTCATTTCGACCTCTTTGTATAAATAATGTATGAAGAAAAAGAAACCCTTTTAATGTAATACAATCATTGTAAATTCCTTCATCGATATTTTTTCTTAAAACGGCTTTAACATCTTCAAGAACTTGTGGCTGCAATGGTGAATTAAAACATCGACACTGGAAGTTATTTAATTCAAAATCATTCAATAAACCATCATTATCCATATCGCATATTTTAAATATTCTCTTTAAAGCATTCTGGCATAATTCTGTTAACTGTAAAAAAGATATTTTATAATATTCTAATGATACCATCATAATACAGTATAATTGTATATTTTATAAAATTGATTAACATTACACTCACTTCTTCAGTATCTATGATGTATAATGGTCCAGTAGGATGGAGTACTGCTTTTTGTGCATAATAAAATAACTCTGAAATATTTTTTAATGTTCTTGCTGAACATTCAATACAGCTTTCTATTTCTGAAAATTCCTCCATAATAGCGAAACCGGCCTATAATTATTTATACATAAGTTATAAATTGAATCAAAAATATTTATTTAAAATGATACACTTACATCTATTGTTGAGTAATCGACGAGATCAGACTTATTTCCCACTAAAACAACAGGACATCTCCGTTCTGGACAACTTTCTCGAATTAATGGAAGCCAGTGTGACGTAACCCTTTCGATACAATCATCATCATCCACTGCATATACTACACATACGACATGAGCTTTTTGTATTTCTTCTATTAGATTTTCTTCTGTCTGTTCAACAGCCGAATAATCAACAATATTTGTCGGTACTAATTCAGGTGTTACATCCGCTGGTATAGTAATCTCTTCTGCTTTCGCAGGTACATCTTCAGGAAATTCTTCACTGACTAATGACAATATAAGTGAAGTTTTGCCAACACCTCTGTCTCCGACTAACAGTATTCTAACATTACGTCGCAAAGTATGTACGATAACCATTTTATATACCTTAGCTACTCTACTTATTCAATACACACATGTAATTACATTTAATTTTAGTACCATTGATAACCATGTTTTCTGTGTAAATTTTAATGAAAATCCTTCATCAAGGTTGCCACTGTCAATTAGCACATAACCAAATTACAAGACGTAAATTTTTAATTCATATTATAAAATCACAATGTTTTATTCTACTTCAAACTAAAACTAAATAATGATCAAGTAATTATAAAATGAAAGTATAATTTACATTGCGATATATATGGAAACATAAACTAAACAACCAATAAATAAACCCCTACTGAGATATTCACATGGGGGATTTTTTAAACAGTTAAAACATTTTTTGGTTATAAAAATAAAATAATACAAAGGAACAGCAATTTAAATAGTCGTTGATACTCTGTTTATAAAAATACAAACATTTTAACCTTTTTACTTTTTTAAAACATTTAAATTACAACATTATCAATAAACAGTTTAGAAGTTTCATAAGGAGTGTCCAATATAATAACAAATCATAGACTTAATTTTTAAAAGTTCAGAATCAAAAATTGATGTGTGTATATATATATGTATATATATATATATAATTCCAAAACATAAATAACATTTTCTGTATATTATACATAGAAAAATAATTTCATACCATACCTTATGAAGTATATTTTTATAGACAATATTTATTATACATTTAAAAAATTCTTATCTTATAATTCCAATATTAGATTAGATTACAGATATAAAACTGTTTATGAAACGTATTTTTAAAAAATAATTACTTTAAAAAAATGTTAATTTCAAATTTATACTTTAAAAATGCTATCAAATGTAGGAATTAATAATTTATAAATAATTTTTATTCTAAATAAAATATATCTTTAATTTTTTTATCTATTATATATTATTTGTCAACAAACTGTTCAATTTTATTTTTATTATATGAAATTAAAGGAGATGGAAAAGGGAAAAATAGTGAGGAGTTTTAATAAAATAAATAATTAATATAAAAACGATATATAAATATATTTACTCAATTATTTGTGTAAAATGCTCATTTTTCTTTTTCACAAGTTCATTATGAATTGTGTCTAGTGCTTTAAAAACATTTTCTGGTAAATGATCCAAAAGCATTTTTGGCATTACTTCCAGTTCTGTAAAATCTTCAGCCGTTGCCCATCTCATCTCAAAACTTGGTCCACCAGTGCCATTTTTTCTTCAATCAAAATAATACAGTTCAAATTATTTGATTAAACATTAATATGTTTAAATGTACATACATATTTAAAATTAAAAAGTATACAATTAAAATTACATGATGTCAAAATAATTTTAATATGTACATCTTATGTACATATTAAAGTTCCCCTTATAATTATCAACATAATAAGAAAATAATAAATACCAACCTTTCAATTTTTGTTTTTTTTCTATGCGCAATATGCAATATTTTTCCAGCAGTATATAATCTTGTTTTTGAATGTCTGCGTATTGATATGTCTTTGGCTAACAAGGCTGCTTCCTGTTAATATTATTTTAATTACTACTTATTTTAGATAAAATTATATTAAAATAAATAGTTACATAAGATGCTGCCACTGTCTGCACTGGCCTGTTATTTAATAAAGGAGATTGACCAAGATTTTTCCAAGTACTTTCCAAATCGTTTGAAGGTACACCAAACAAGGCATAACCACATCCATTCAATAAAATACGATACTAAAAATGTTTTTAATATAAAATGAGCCTTATATTAATTTAGTTTAAATTTTACCTTTGGTAATTTACATGCTCTAATAACTTGAATAAGATTTGTCCTTAAATTTTCTATACTGTCAACACCAAGCCTCATCACAAAATCATCACCTACACCAATAGTGAAAACAAAACTTTCTGTATAACGTGCTGCATCTCTGCTTATTAAACCAGCTTCAAAATAAAACATAATATTTATATACACACGTTATTGTTAAAAAATATAACAATACTTAAGATTATAATAATAAAAAAGCATGATGTTATAATTGTAATAAAATTTTAATATAGTTAGTCACCTGGTGTTGAGAATGCATATACTTTTATATCAGGATACTTAGGTTTCAATCTTATAGCTAATAAAACAGCAACGCCTGCTCCTAAACTATGACCTGTTATAATTAATTGGTACTTTGGATATCGTAAGAATGCTTTCTCTAAAATTCCATTTTCCTGCAGTCTTTTTTGTACATACTGAGCTCCCAACATCATACCTCTATGAGCTGAAGTATCTGGCGGAATACCTTCTACTTCAAATATCTCTGAACCAGCTGAGAAATCAGTAAAAATATCTCTTAACGATATAGAGCCTCTTATTGCTATAACTATACTCTCTGTTTGTGAGTCTGCGACTACACAAAATGGAAGCTGAAATTTTACCTTAAATTAATATTTGATGATGATGATGATATACACACACACAGACACTGATATTGATAAAATACAAATAATAACATTTTAATTAATAGTTTACCTCAAAAACATGATTTCTGAATGAAGCAAACAAAATGTTTTCTGGTTCTGTTTTAGACATATATTTAAAACCAGCTAAATGACAAAGACAACAATTGTCATCTGAGACAACTGTTTGCTTTCGAAAACAAGCACAACAAGTAACTTGAGTCATTAATCGAAATAGACCTGTTCCACAGTATCGATACATTACGTAGGGCCAGCCATAAGCTGCCATAGATAATTTTAAGAAATGTTGAGCATTAGTAAGATTCATCCATTTTGGCGCAGTTGTAAACAATTTATTAACATCTACAATGTATTAAGGCAAAATATTCATATGTAAGATATTTAGAATTATAAGTAATAAATAATATTAATAAATATAAAATAATAATACAGTTAGAACTATAATTACCAGTTGAATAATTATGATGAAAATTTGAAATCATTTGAAGTCTTCTTCGCTCTCTTACTTCTTTTTTATGCCTAATTCTAAGTAAAACACATCCAGCCATAATATCAGATGGCACCAAATCAGTACCTCTAAATAATGAACTTAATAATCCAGCTACCTGACTGAAAGCTTCATGGCCATGCTCATCTAATCGAACCCAACAGAAAAACCAACGAAATCGACGTAACCAAATATTTGTAACTTTCTGATGACGTATGGTTTCTCCAGGTGTTTCAGAAAGTTCATTGAATTTTTTTGAGCCTAATGGATCAAATACCATAACAAATCCAAAAATAGTTAACAAGAATAAGATCCAATCAAAAATTACCAAATCTGAAAATGAACATTATCGTTTTATTGTATAATCTTATTTTTTTATATTTATTTTGTTACTAATACAAGGATTATTTTTAAGATTATTTATATTACTTTATATTTAAATCTTTAGTTCAAGATATTGTATAGTTTCCTTTTCTAAAAAAAATTTTTAATGAAATTTTGAAATTCGTATGTTAATATTATTATATAAAAAGATAAATAATTTTGGATAATTTATAAATAACTATAAATATGATAATTACAATTTGTTATATTGAAATTTATTACACAAAATCTAAATTAAAAACTTTATTAAATCATGCTTTGTACAACCTTGTACTGAAAGTATGAAGTTGTCTATGAATCATAAATGGTAGTGGTATTGTAATTTATAGCATAGATTTATAGTAACTACACGCAATCTGTACGACAGTATTGTCAGTAAAAAAATGTTTGTTAAATAAAAGTTTAAAATCAAATATTAACAATTTTTAAAATAATGTTTTTAATTCGAGTGCCGCAGAATAACAGAGCAGACCTATTACAAAGATGTGTACGTTTTTGTACGGTGTCTACAAAATCAGAAATAGAAGAAAAACCCGAATTTCGCGTTCTTAACCTAAAAAATGTAAAAAATCAAACTAGATCTGTTCGCAAACAGTATCAATTAAATATTTTACCTCCAAGATCAAATCAGATGGAAGTAGATCAAGACTGGTCTAATGTCTGGCCAGGACCAAAAACATTTCACCCGGCTAGTGTACCATTACCGGTACGTCAGGGTTATAACGAAAAAGGTGCACCACCAGGCAAATTTGGAAATGCAGAATTAATGAAAATACCAAATTTTCTACATTTAACTCCTCCAGCCATAAGAAAACATTGTGAAGCTTTGAAAAAATTTTGTAATACTTGGCCAGAAAATCTCACAGAAGAAAAATACAATGAATATTTTCCTTTAAAAGTTATAACATCAGATTATTGTCATTCGTCACCTACTATAAGAGATCCTTTAGCTCGTATTGTTAATATAAAATTAAATTTATCAGCATTTACTTTAGATCCACATGCAAGAGATAAATTATGTAGATTAGTAGGAGACCGATTTAACGAAGAAACAAATGAATTAACTATTGTTACAGACAGATGTCCAACAAAAAAACAAAATTATGACTATGCAATATATTTATTAACAGCTGTATATCATGAGTCATGGAATGTAGAATCTTGGGAAGCTGAGAAAACTGAAATCGATATGAAATATTATGACTGGGAAAAAAGTGCATCAAAACGAGCAGTTATTCAAATATTAACATGGGGAAAAGATTCATCAAACAGTATTGATAACAGTGATGTTTTAACCAGTCCAGAGGTAAAAGAATTTAAAGAAGTTATTACAGATTTAAGAAATAATGCAGAAAGTAATGTATTACTTGATAAGTATGGTAGTGCTGTTAGAAAACTTTTAAATTTGCCTAATTTATAACTATGAATATTTGTGTATTTTTTGTAAATTATTTTATAAATAAAATTCTGTTTATGTTTTAAATATACATGAAAATATTTTAATTGTAGTAAACCTATTTCTTTTAAATTTGTTATATATTGAAAGTGTGAATTATTTATAAAAAAGTTATTGTTTTCATGTATTAAAAAGTGAAACAGGTAACATCCATACAATATAAAAATATTTTATTAATTTGTATTATGGATGTGTATAGATAGGCCCATTGCAATGATGCTGTGTCAGTGTTTATAAGTATATGAATTACAATAAATGTATGTTAAAAGTATTTATTGATAAGAATTACTGATGTTTTATTGAAATTAAAATCATATTTAAAAAGTTTTTGTGAGTAATTGTTACCAAAAAAAGAATCTCATTATCACTTAAGAAATACATACACCAGGAATGAAATTACATTATAAAAACAATATTTATATATAAATAAAAAAGATAAAAATTATTAAACACTAATATGTATTTAATTTCATAATGTAAGTTTGCATTTTAGTTAATTTCACTTTTATTATAAGGATAATAGCATCGCCGTCGAAATACTCATAAGCAACAAAAACAACCAATAATTAATTATTGAATATTTTTGATAAAAATAATTTTTGTAGTTTGTGGAGCGAGTGAAGGATTCATATGTGAAAAATATTTATTTTACATATTTAATTAATGGAACTATCAATTTCTTTTCAAAATTTTATGTGGATGGAAAACATATATAATAAATATATATATATATACACACACACAGATACTTACATTCGATCACAGTAATTGAAAAATGTTCCACATGATCGCACTTGATCACGTCTGTACTGAAAGCCCATAAAGTTCCCAAAATGTTAAATAATACTTCAGGAATGATGAAAAATAATTTAATGGCAAGAATTGCAGGAACATGTCTTCTGGCATGAACATCGGCGATTGAACCTTGTGCACTACGGTTGACAAGAATGATGCATAATAGAATAATAACAGATAGGAGAGCAATCATTCCAATCAAGTAAGCTCGTACGAGTTCGCCTCCTTTTTGACATTCCCAAGTGTACATATAGTAATAGTGACATACTAGAGCCATCAAAATCAACCTATTAAAAATATTTATATATTAATTCATTGACAAGAATTTAATACAGTTATTGTTCTCAATCACTCAATAATAAATGTACATATATAATTACATTTATTGAATTAGGTCAGTAAATTTCAATTATATTGGAAGAAATAATATTTAAATTGTAATGAATTAGAAAAAAAGTTATTTTAAATCAAAAAATTGTGAATAAAAAAATGTTATTTAACAAAATCAAAAA
This sequence comes from Acanthacorydalis orientalis, assembly GCA_034766995.1. NCBI lineage: Eukaryota > Metazoa > Arthropoda > Insecta > Megaloptera > Corydalidae > Acanthacorydalis > Acanthacorydalis orientalis. Next base: position 12,089,966 of record CM068314.1, read on the forward strand.
ATAAATTATTGTCTGAACACTTCTTTGTTACTAATATTTATTTTTTATTCAAGCTTAATGTCAATAAATCATTCATTTACATTAATGTACTTTACATTTAATAATGTAAATTTTATGGTTAAAAAATATTTGATTTCTAAATAATTTCTTAATAATGACTATACAAGGTTACAACAAATCGTTTTTTTATAAGTTTTTAACATCTTTGTTAAGGTTATTGGTAATTACTTTGCTTTATAGTACTTTGTAAATATATTAAATACTTAGACATAAAAATTATGAAATGAAATACTACTTTTTAGCAATAAGCATCTAAAGAAAACAGTGAAATTTATACATTTTATTTTGTATATTAATTTAAAAGAGACTACTTTTCACCAAATTAAAAGCTTTATTACTGTTTTTTTTTATGTTCACCTTAATATTTTTACCAATATACATCACATTTAATTTCATTTCTTTTTAAAAAAACGATCTTAAAACTTGAAATGTAGTTGTAAAAAGAAATTTATGTATTATTGAAAAAATCTCTAATAGTAATTGAAAATTATATTTATTAATACGTAATTGTTCTTCAACATGTATTATAAATATTTAATCGACCTTGATTATCCAACCGAAAACAATTAAGGTATTTAAACAAAAAAGATTTAACTAGTTTTGCAACGACTAAATAAATCGTTGTTAAGAGATATTGTTAATTATTAAATAAATGTGATATAGCTGGAAGGCAATGAATACGTTATTTCGAGTGTGTGGCAATAAATATTTCGACATTATGTGTCATGGACTTACCATACGAGCCTAAACGAAAATTCAAAGAGGCCCGGAAATACCAAATCATCTGTGGCAGCCAACCATTTGCGTCTAAAAAGTCGCAGAGCCGGCATTTTATTGGCAATGTCACGTTGAGAGCCTGCTGTAATATATAAAAAATAATATATTCATAAGAGTAGAATAATATATGTATGTAAACAGTCTTCAACCCTCTTGTACAGGATTCATGATCATTTCATTACTTTAGTATTCATGAGTAAATAAATACAGTAACTCAATAATGAAAAGTTACAATATCAAATTATCGATTCATCAAACTGCGAATAATTTTTTAAAATAAATATGAAAGAGGAAAGATTATTTAATATAATAACTATGATATTATTTTCCAAATAGTTTTTATACTGGTTTTTTTTAAAAAAAATTTTTTTTTCAATAATTTTATAGCTGGAAATAATCAATATTTATAAAAATCTTTTTATAGTAAATCTACTCTTGATAAATTTTAAGATAATAAGGATTTTAAAATTTTAATGCTAATATTTAATTATCAACTAACGGAAAATCGAAAGAAAAAGAAATTCAGTTAGTAGTTCATTTTATAAGTTGTTAAAAAGTTTTAAAAAAACTGGTATATATATATATATAGCGTAGGATTTAAACAGGGGCTACGTGGGTCACTTCACAGGGCGACAAATTTTGAAAAGTTCGAAATTTTATTTTCAATCATAATTTCGATTTACAGGTAGCTGGAATATGAAATAAAAAATTAAATTTAAAAAAATTGTAGTTCAGATTTTGTTTTTGAAATTAATATAACAAAACTCCAAAACTTGCATTTTTTAATTAAATTAAATGAATAGAAAATTTTTAAAATTTTTTAGTGAGCATTAATTTTTTCTGTTGAAATGTTCTCAAAATTACCAACAGTCACATATTTCTCTTAATTCATTTGGACAAAATTTGAGGGAGAATGGGCAGGATTTGATTAGTGGCCCAAAGGTGGCACCTAGTGGAAATCCGGCCCTATATATATATATATATACAGAGTACATACACATAATTATATAACAAATATAATAAAAAATTAATAACCATTTCACTCATTTTTTTCCTTAGAAATTATTCATTTCGCATAATTTATAAGAATTCAACAGTGTACAATGAATATTTACACTCATTTAGTTACGGTCTAATTACGGCATTGAAAGTACATTTATGTTAATTCACTCTTTATATTTTTATTATCTTTATGTGATAATATGTATTAATTTCACTGATCAGTATTTTCTATCGAAATTCTTAACGTTCATTTCCATTCTTTTATATTTTCATATAATTGATGACATCAGATACATTAAATATTGCAATGAATCATATCGAGGTCAGTAGCGCGGCTGATTTTGCGGACGCTTTCTATTGAACGATCATGAATTCGATTCTAGCTTCCGGTCAATAATATTCTTTTTTCCTCTTATCTCACGGAGATGTGTTCTATGAGTAAGATTGTGCTGACGTGAATAGAATAATTGTTTTAGACATTAATGGTTCAATTAATATTCATCACATGTATTCACTGTAACAAAATATACAATGTTTTCAATACATTAAGAATAATACAACAGGTTTAAATCAGGCTGAACGTGAGAAATATAATTATTTTTTGAATAATAAATACATTCTACTGATTAAATGATACATAATTAAACTATTTATCAATATTTTAGTAAAAGTAGAACTTAATTAATTTATATTAAGCGTTTTTTGTAAAATAGATTTGATTGAAAAGTACAGGAATATTTTATAAAATGAACTAATTCTTTTGTTATTTAAATTTAATTATAGTAATTATGTTTGTTAAAAAAATATTAAAACAATATCAAAATAAGTTATCTTTTTTCCTGATCCATGATCATATAAACTTCCGCTACGAAAATATGATTATATATTTAAAATTTTACAAACATCTTTGTTTCATTAGTTATAATTTTATATATAATGTTCATGGTTTAGGATACATAAGTAATAAAAAACTAGATATAAAATGTGTTTTTATATTCCAGAAAATATAGATATATTTTTATTATTCTTATTAAATTCCTATAGAATGTGAACAATTTATTTTTTAAGTAAATTAACGATTAAAAAAATGTATAATTTTTTTATAAAATTTGAGTGTTAAGTATTAAATTGAATATTCATTTTTATTAAAAAATATATAATGATATAGTATTCAAATATTTCTTTTCGCATTTTTAAGTAAAAGTTAATAGAAAATGATAAGAATTTCAATCCAATTCTATGCCATTTAAATGAATGTTAAACTATTTTTTAAATTGAAATCATTCAGAAAATGTGCCGGATAAAAAAATTGTATAAAAAGTAGTTAGATTACATGTGTACATTTTTTTTTTAATAAATACACACTTGATAGTATTTAAAAACTAGTTTGATTTTATTTAGTTCATTCACCGGTGAAATTGATATTCAATTAAATAGCACACCGGTTATAGCTTTGTTGCATTGTAATGTTTATAATTAAATTAAGTTACTATTACTGTATATATTTAAAGTATATTGAAACAACGGAAATGTTACACAAACCACTTATGATGTAAATTCAGAGAATTCTCACACACATCTAGTTTTAGCAAATGTAAACATCACACATACATACACACATACACATATTATATATATATATATATATATATATATATATATATATATATATATATATATATATATAAACATGTTCATATTTAGCACTTCTTGTAATTCTATAATAATTTCTGTAAAAACTAATCAAAGCAACTATTTTTTTCTGTTTTATTAAGTCTGGCGGGATTATTATTTATAATTAATTAAATATACAGTCACTGATTATCTAATTTGTTGATTTTTTTTTGATTTTGAAGAGAGAAATAAATGTATTATTACAACTTGATATTTATAGAACTGGCATATTCATTAAAAGTTATTTCACAAAATAATTATAATTAAGTTGCAATAATTCTGATTATGCTTACAATATACTTTTATATTGAATCTAGTATGGATTTTTAACATTATTTAAAATTTATGAAAATCAGTAACTGAATTGATTGGATTTGAAATTAAAATTATTTTAACAAATGATAAAATATATAAGAATCGCTAGAAAGATCAAGTGAATGAAATAATGATAATTGCTGCGTTTATATTCGGTTCTTTATAAATCGGTTATTTCATAACGCTTAAATGTTAATGAACATATTCTGAACATCTTTTGATTTATCTCACATTTTTGTGAGATGTATACAAAGTGCAAAAAGCGATGAAAGTTTTTAACATCGTTTCTTATGTCAATAGAAAATAAAATTTTCTCATGAATGGTTTCACTTAATATGATCAATTATAGTATTTTGTAAATAATGTATATATATATATATATATAAGATTAGAAATCACAATCTCATTTTAATATTTTTAAAATCAAATTAAATATATAATAAATTTAGTTGCACATTGAAGAGAGACTTGTTGACTCACTGAAATACCAATTCCTAGGAATCATTGGAATACTTTAGGAGAGATAGACTATCTCTATGTTCTCTAAGCAGTTTCAGACTGTTTATTCAGAATTGCTATCTGAGTGAATCAACAAGTCACTTTTAAATCTGCAATTAAGTCAAAATTAATAAAATTAATGATAATTGGAATGTAACGACTAGAATCCAGTCGTTAAGTTAACAGTGAAGTATATTATAATGCAATATACTTATTATCTATCTAAATGTGAAACAAAATTATAAAATTCATCAACAGTTGCTTTCATTGAAATAGAAAAACTTCTTTTTAAATGCTCATTTTTATAAAGAAAAAATATTTTTCTAATGTATTTTATTGAATTAGAAAAAACTATCGATATATTTTACATTTTCAGCTTTTCTAATTACTATGTTTATTTTTATAATTATAGTTAAAAATATTTGTAAACTAAGTATATTTTTTATTTTCTATTTTTATTTTGGTTACTCCGTACGTCATGGTGTATAAAAAATGATTTTAATTGATCTCAGATATTAAATTTTATAATTTGGATTTTTTATAAAATAAAATAGATTTGCAAAAGGATCAATAATCAACAAATAATTTTTTTAAAATATTATAAAAAGTATTATAATTATATTAAATAAAACTGGCTCTTACTATTTATTGAAAATTGAAGGTAAATGAGTAACTTGAACCTAGAAATATATTTTAAAAAATGGCAGTTAAATAAATTATTTTTTTACATTACAATGTACTACTTAGAGTCAGAAAATAAATTTTAAACATATTTTTTAATAAACCAGATTTGAAAATACAATTCAAACTGTTTGTATTGATAAATAGTTGTTTATCAAATTCATATATTAAGATAATTATAATTTTATTAGATATGCTTCATTTAAAAAACACATGAATTACATTTATTTATTTTCATGAATACATCTGTGTTACTGTTCATAATGCAGATCTCACACATTATTATTATTATTTGTAAATGTGTATATAAAAATATATAGTATGTAATGTTTTTATTTATAATTATCAACAATTTAATTATTTCCTTATTTATTCTTATTTATGGAAACATATTTTTGGATTAATTTTGTAAAAGTTTTAAAAATAAAATTATATATATATATATATATATATATATACAATTTCTAATCGTCGCCAATTTTACTTTTTACCATAGGATACTTTTTGGTAGTGAGGCTAAGTTCATTTTCACAAATTAATTCTTTAGATTTTACAGAAATTATTACCACTCTAAAGATAAGAGACGCAACAATCACAAATGATCTATAATCAATTATTAGACATTTTCAATTACAAACTATAATTTTATAGCCTATGAGAAAATAAAAAATCATTTCTGAAAACTCGTTTTAAACTTGTTTACTTAAAATTCGAAAAAATATATAAACTGGCAAATTTAAAGACATCTAAACTCGTATCTCATAAATAATAATTATTTATATTCATTTTTATTCTAATATCATACGCATATATATTTTTTAAGTAATATTTTTAATTATATATATACATATATAAATATATATATATATAATTATATATATATATATATATATGATAATATATAATCTTATCTGATTTTGGAGTTTATTCCCATGAGAAATTCTTTATGGTATTCTTATTCTTTAAATCGATAATATATTAATTTAAAACGTATATATAATTAATATACTAATTCAGTGTTTTATTATGAACGCTTATTAAAAAACCTTTAATTTATTTTCAGAAACATTTAAATATTCTCTTGCATGCATGTGGGACTATCCATGTTACCATTGTTTATACAAATCACCTTATTTAAAGTAATGAGAAGTTTGGAATGTATTTATCATACAAAAATAGATTAATCATAATGTAGCATGCGATAACGTGACAAATAATGGTCAACAATAATATTACTTTACAATATTAATGCATTTAGAAATTTTACAAATTACAGTATAGGTAATATATATATATATATATATATATATATATATATATATATATATATATACACATAGCAATATGCGTTCGTAGGTAGTGTTTGCTCACCAACTGTGTTTATTCTTTATAAATTGTAATACAATTGCAAACGTGATGTTTATAATGGAAATACCTTGAACCTATAATTGTTTAAAAATGACCAAAACGAATAGTATTCTATTTAATATAAAGAGTGTGTAAATTAATAAACCAAACCGACAATATTTATGTTCCTAATTCATTTGAAAAATGTGTCATTTTTATATCTGTTTATAAATAAATATTTATAATAGGTAAATTCGTCAGCAATACAAGAATAAAAGACCCGACAGCACTGGTTATTTCAATTATTTTTTTTTAAATAAATAATAAAATTTTTTTTTAATAAAACAAAGGACACAATGAGAAAATCTAAAAACTATGTTCATTATCATATTGTATTCAATATTATTGAAAGTTATCTTATAAATTCATAAATAATCAACATGTCATGCTAATTAAACAGAGTTGTTTCATTAAAGGTTGAATTAAATTTATATGATAATTATTTACATGAAAATAAATAACATGTATGTTTTTTTGCGTTACTTAGCAATTAACTGTAAAGTATCACATTTATATCTTTAATGTTTAGAATAAGAATTGTTAAATATTCTTTGAATCTTATAAATGATAATATGTATGGTTACAGAATTGAGAATTTAAACTTTCATTTAATCATAGAATTATTTTCTTTAAAAAAACAAAATGTTTTCATTAACAACGTTCAAAACATTATTATTTTTCAATTGAGTAAATACATAAATATTTTTTAAACATGAATTAAGTAGTGAAATTCGAAATAGAGATAATTATAATATTTATTTTATATTCAAACGAAACACTGTTTATTAGTAATCTATTTCATAAATTTGTCTCAATTATTTTTATCTTAGTTATCACTCGTTTGGTACAAGAAAGGTAAATAAAAATTATTAATTTTCACATTTTATCGCATTATAAAAAAAATTAACATTTTTTTTATTACAAATAACGACACAAATTTAATGATCAAAAATCATAAACTACATCAGTCACTACATAAACTACAAAACGTTTGTCAATAATTTATTATTGATCATTTTTGATTGTTTCTTATGCGCGCATTTAGATGGCGGTGCCATTATTTTAAGATAAAGACAGAGATAAATTATGTAACTTTGTGTTATAAATGAGAGAAAATGCCGAAAACTGAGTTAAATATTCTTTAAGATGTCAAAACTAATAGTGGAAAACAGAAAATTAGATATGATCTAGAAGGATGAAGACTATCAAGACAATAAATATATTACAATTATTCTTGTACAGTTATACATGGGAAATATTTCTAAATTTTCCTTGTTATGCACTAAAACGCGAAACTGGGCAATTTTAATTTATGGTATTATTAGAAGAAGCGATATGTTCATATTTTTTTCCTTTCAAATACTATAGAATAATATTTTAGAATTGTATATATTAGGTGTAAAAATTAATTCTCTGCCTTTTGATAGAAAATGACTATTTACGGAAAAATGGAATACGTTTCAATCCGCAAAATATTCCTCATTATTTCATATAACTTTGCTCTATCTAATGGGCAATTGACGAATCTTTTGTCGAATAAAAGATGACGGTTTTGAGTCGATGAAGTCGTAATGCATTTTCGCACCGCTTCCACTATTTTAGCACTTATGCATCACAATACCTTCTCCCAAAGGTGTTGTGATTATTTCCGCGGCTTCGGCAACATTTTTTTCAACTGGAATGCGAAAAGAATGTCATGTCTAATATACTACTTTTCGGACGCCATCGTCATCACTACTGTTTTGTGAGATTATGCTAACTGCTTAGCCAAGATATGTAGTGTTCTTAAATATTACGGTTGACACTTCAAAATCCTAAAACGACGAGAAAATATTTTAATTGGAATAGATTTATAAGTGATTCAATTTAAAGGCACTGAATTAATTTTCACACCTGGTATTATATTCCAGTTCAATTATTTTTAAAAAACTCGAAATTTTGAAGAAAAATTTTAAATTAATATTAAATCTCTCTCTCTCTCTATATATATATATATATTTCACGTTTAATTGAAGTAGAAAAAGAATACTTTTAATGTACAAAAATACCGTGAGATCATCTTCTTTTGTATAAATTCGTATGTTCTAAACTGATGCATCGAGTGAAAGCAACCAGTGAAAGCTATTACAACTTAATAATTTGACACGCAGCATTTCTCTGTAACTGTAGATTGAAGACTGAGATCGTTCAGTAAACAGACATTCTTCGAATCTCTACACACATGGTAAATAAATAATATGAATACATACATTGTTGGATCGAAATGATACAAAATTAATTTATTAATTATGAAAAGGTTGCTAGTTCAATCTTTTGTATAATAAAAATCTCCTTATTATGATTTAATGATAAACTACTTGTTATTCAAATTGTGAATGTTTAATTGAATGTTAATTACTACATTTTATTTCGATGATGAATTCATAATTATATATTGATGACATAATGTTTATATGTATATGTGTATATATATATATATACACACATACATATATACATACATATCTATATATATATATATATATATATATATATATATATATATATATATATATATATATAATCAAAAAAATATGATATAACATATCTGTATAAAATATAAAAAACGAATGAAACTTTTATGAATACTACAAACAAATAACAAAAATTAAGAAGTTGAGAATGTATAATCGTTTTCAATTACACATCGTTATTTGCTTTATGGCTACTATATATGGCAAAAAATGCATCGTCGTAATACCGTCGTTATATCCGTCCAATAGGCTGTTAAATCCGCCCACTTGGTGCAATAATATCAATTTTTTATATTTTTTATTTTTATATTGCATATTATAAATTATTTTTTTTTTTTTAAAAAAAAAAAAACAGAAAAAAATATACTTAATATATAATTTACAATGTAATATATATATATATATATATATATATATATATATATATATATATAATTTACTAAATATATAATTTACAATGAAGTTAAAAACATTTCAATAACATAACACATTATTTATGACTTCCTCAAAATAACAAGAAATGATCATCAAAATTTTAGATATTTTCCTTGCAGTAAAAAGAGGCTGTACTCATTAAAAAAAACATATCTGACTCAAATATTTTAAAATTAGGACCTATCCAGTAAAAAGGAGGATGTCTAGTACTTCTAATTTCATTTAATTTTAAAATAATTAAATGAGAATTATTAAGTGAGCTTGTTATACTTTATTATAGGTTTCATAATAAAATGTTAAATAAATAAAAAAAGTATATAATATTTTTTTATTCCTTAGAAGAAACCTTGTGATGATAATTAAACATTAATATACTAATCATACTTTTCATAGCTTAAACGTGACTATTGAGTTACATTTTGTCATTAATGTGTTTATTATAGAACTGTATTTTTATACTTTCTCACAATTATATAATGTTTTCTTTCGACCGGTGCAATATTAAAAAGAATGAATACACGTTAGAAATAAAATTGATCTCAATCATTTATTTTGTAAACTTTTTTGATTTAGATTGAAACACTTTCAAAAAATATTTTCTTCTGTATATATATATATAAATTATAGATAGATAATACACATGTATATTTAAACTAAAACCAACAAAATAACTAAACCTCGAAAAAGCAAATCTATTAATGTTGACTGAAAAAATATTTACTGTTAATAACTACGCAGTATAAAACCTTTTTTATAGCGAAATATGTGGGTTTTCTTTTAGTATAATGACATAAATGTTTCTTTAAACGCACGCTATGTTACAAACGTCTAAGGTATAATATCTAACATGAAATAAGAAAATTATCAAGTCTATATTATTTGTACGTATAACTTTGTTTTGTACAAATAAAATTGAGTATAAAAAGATGAGTTTTTTCCTCGTGAGTACACAACCGCACCGAACATTACAATGGACATGGAAAATTCCAAGTACTTGAAATGATTCATTGTGCCAAGAGGCAAAGTTGTGATGTCAATGTAAGATAAATATCTTTTTTTGTTAAAATACGAATACATTTTTATATAGTAGGGCTGACCATAATTTGGATGATTATTTTTAATAAAACAGGAAGCATTATTATAACCTAGATTCGACTATATATTAAATGTAACTTTCAATTTTTGCAATAAAAACCACTCACAATGCATTACTTTAATTGCATAAATTTCTATTTTGCTATACGCAATACAATATAATATTTTAAATTTCAAGCAGATATTCCTAAAAAAATTGACCATGGCATGGATACAAAATCATTAATACTTATGTTTAAGATGTGATTACAATAACCGAGGTTAAAGATTTCTTATTTAGCAGAAAAACCTGAATTTATTGATAATTAACAATAAATGCATTTTAAACATATTATTTACAAATATTCGATAGATGATGAAAGTAAACTAGTTTTTATATTCATGAAAATAAAAAATCTGAAATATATATTACTTACGTAAATAAACATTCTTCCTTTCACAAATAAGTCAAAAAAATTTTTAGTTTCTGAAGGCGTCAAAAATTAATTTGTGAAAGTGAATTTACCTACATTGTCAAAAAATGTATACAATATATTAATTATTTCCCTTACAGTATCATTTACTGGAAACAAAAAGCTTACAATACATACAATCAAATTATAAATATATATATATATATATATATATATATATATATGTCAATGAATAATTTAATATTAATTTATAAAATCAGTTAAAAAAACTATTTTATTTATATGAATCATCGAATAATGAACATATTATTTATTATTACTTTTATTGGTGTTGACAGAAAATTGTCAAGGTTTAATCTGTATGGTTTTAATACAAAGTAAGCTCAATATATGTCTCGAATAATTAATTTATGATTGAAAGATGACATGTCAAATGTTCTCAATTGCTTTTAAACACATTTGTTAATCACTTAAGGTGTTAATGATTTATTATTCTTTTTGAATTATTAATGTTAGTCATTTAAATATTATTATAACGAAGTACACAAAAAGAAAAGTATACATAAAATTTTTAATGATATTAAACATGTTGTTTTAAACAATAAGAATATTTTAAAGGAAGAATAATTAGTTTAATGTAAAAAAAAATTTGTAAAATAAATTACTTCTTTCGAATTTCGAATAAATTCACTTAAATATTAAATTTAAAAGAAAATCAATTAAAAGTTTTAAACGATAATAATGTTTATTGACAAATATTTTATTAATTATGAGCTATCATCAAATTAATAATCAAGGTGAATATAATATATGAAAAAAATGTATACGATCGCTGCTATTATATATATATATATATATATATATATATATATATAATGTAAATATTATATAAATAAAATATGCGAATTCTAGATAAAAATGTAAATTTATGGTAATTAATTTTATATTCATCAATAAAGAGAGTTATAAATCAATATTATAAATAATTTAAAAACATTTCGTTTGTATAAAATCTGAAAGTATTATCGTAGCCCTAATGAAACAATTAATAAATCTTTTTATACTATAATTTACATTGGAAAGTTTAATTGAAATTGTTTTAACGAAATGAGAGAGTTAATAAAAAATCAGTGATTTCTTTCCACTAATAAACATTACTTTCGTGTTACGTAAAAATTAATACATGTTGAATAATATTATAAAAAAACGAATATGTATCAATTGTATGGACTGGAAAACGAAGAATGTGTGTGAGTGTTTGTATGTATATATACATATAAATTTAGATATAAAATTTGTTGACAAGGAAATTTTTCTCATTTGTACATAAAATGAAGGTTGATTTTTGATTATATCTTTTGCAAAAATATCTCATAACCAATGAAAAATGTATTATATATAAGTTATAAACATAATTTTTCAAATTGATTTTTATATAATTAATTTAAAAATTAATTTCTATATTTTTACGGGATAGAATTATTCATTGTCTCATGTATATTTTCAATTTAATTGTGTATATTTTTAAACGATATATAATTATGAATTTTATTAATGATTTCTGTTTTCATAATAAATAATTTTTTTCTGATCAAAATGTTCATTGATAAATTTTATTATTGCTTAAGTATTTCGAATGCGATTCAATTATTTCCAGTAATAAAAAATAGACAAATATTTTGTCTATGCAGAAAATTTTAAAATCATAATCGATGTAAATAAACAAGAAATTTATATTTTTTTCTTTAATTAAATACAAATTTAAAATTTAAAACTATATATGAATTAATATGTAATTTACTTCACCGCAAAAAAAAATAAATATTATTTTGCATATAAGTAAAAATTAAACTAAAAATAATTTTACGTTTCTAAAAAGTCTAAAATCAATGTGTTTACTGGATAAATATATCATTTAAAATAATCAAAAATTTAAAGGAGAAATATGTTTTCAACAAATAAAAAAATGTTAATCAATATTTTATCAACAACTGCTCTAAAATCTAATAATTAATAATTTACAGCTACACGTTTAAAGATAATGAAATAAACATTTTTGTATTTAATAGAATGTAACAATAATACTTCTACTATTGGTAAATGTTAAATTTGAAAAAATTTACATTACAAAATGGACTAGACAGTATCAAAGCGATTAGGTCCATCTCGATAAAATTATCTGACAACAATATTGATAACAAACAACTTAGAGATACTAAGTGATGGCAAGTGACCTTTGTGTTATTTTATGTAAATAACTTGCATATTAAAAAAGAAAAAATAAAATAAAAAAAAATAAGAAATGAGATTCCGATTATTAATATATATATATATAAACACATGAAAATAATTTAAATTTCAAATAATATTTTTAAAATTATAACCCCATATATCCCCATCAGTAACAAAATTGATTTAACATTGACTAAAAAACATAATTATGCAAAGTTACTCTTTCCAGGCAAATGAGTTTTTTTTTAATATGCACTGTAATTTTAATGATTCGTTTCAACTAAAAATGAATAAATATAATTAACAGTAAAATGTAGTATATACAAATATTAATTTTAAATTGAATGGATTTACATACAGCCAAACTTTATCTCAATTACATAATTACAAAAAATTACTTTTTAATTGATAAATGATTATAATTTAATAACATTATCTTAGATTACATAATAATGTAATTAAACCCTTACAAAAACAGTGATTTTAATTTAAACTATATTTAAGAAAATAATTCCAAATAATTTGATTAGATATTAAAATATTATGATTGTTATTTGAAGATAAAATATAATTGTAAATGATTTACATAAAGTTTTATATACATTTACCTCCCTATATATACATATATATATATATAGAGAGAGAGAGAGAGAGAGAAAATGTACATAAATATATATATATATATATATATATCTCAAATAGTATAATTAAAATATAAAATAGAAACAGGCGTTTATTTAATATTAAAATATAAAGTTAACTAAATTAATTTCAAACTTTTATAAATATATATTCATCACAAAAAAATATTTGAATGAAAAAATCACCTAGTATTTTGTATTCTAAATTCACTTCTATATAAAAATGAGGATTCTTAAATTATCCGATAATAAAAAAAACTAATTATATAACTCATTTATAATTTATGAGACCTAAAAAAATTAACTGCGAGATCTATAAAGTACATTCTGACGTATTTTAATATATAATCATTCTACGCAATAATTCGTTTATAATGGCTAAATTGCTTGATAAGTAATTTTTTATAATTCTGAACATTTTATTAGAAATAATAAAATATATTTTAATATTTATATAATTAAATTAAGAAATTAGCCATTTTTAGGCGATTATTTATAAAATGAATAATGTCAACTTTTAATAAAAGACTACGAAATATTATTAAACAAAAATATAAGATTTTCTCTGTAGCAAATATGATTAAAAACTCGATCTTGTTATTGAGTTAACATTTCCAAGATGTGAGAAGCGGAGATGTGACCTATACAAATACGTGAAGCGTAAAAAAAATATGGAAATAGAAATGAAGAACATAGCTTTGCAATTTACCTTAAATATATAGATGAATGAATAATTGAGATTATTCTCATCGATCAGGATTATGTATATTGACGTACTCTTCATTCATTTTCACTTAAATACTATTTTCATATCACTTATTTGATTAAATAATTTATTTAACGAAACTTGGTCCACTAAAAAGCCATTAAAAACAAACCAACTTGTAAATATTTTTTTTAATCAGATAACTGTGAGAAAACTAAAATAGAATAATTCAAAACAATAAAATAAACATGTTTTGGTCACAAAAACTGGTATAAAAATACATCGATTAATAACACAAAGTACGATTTAATTTTCTGATTTTTTTTTTATATAAACGTGTTATATTAAAATAAAACCTATCACACATATATTTATATTTCACAACAATACAAATTATTAAAAAAAATGTTACTATAACAAACAATAAATATTTATAATGCTTTTAATCACTTCACTTATTAGTAAATATCGTTTAATTTAAAATATATGTCATGTCATACACAATATGCGAATTTCTTTTAAAATAAATATTCTGACTTATTAAGTGTTCATCATGCGATTTGCATGGCTAACTGGATTCAACGTTAACCAATTTGACATAAGATTGTTCTCTTTTTCTCGCTACATAGTAACATCAATGCATGTATAGGTGACAGTGTAGCAGCGCACTTCTTAATACGGCCTGAACAAACGAGTTCTCATAGCCTACTGTTATGCAGAATACGTGTGTACGGTGTTTATATTATTCAGAGCGTTCGAGTAGAAATAATTATTCGTATAGAAAACATTAGAAGAACGGTTAAAGCAATTTCTCGAATACAATTTTTTATATTAAACATGAAAGAATTTATATAAAAACTTATTAATATATTATGTACTCCTGTGTGCATATATATATATATATATATATATATATATATATATATATATATATATATATATATATATAATATACTTTTTAAATTGTTCTCCAATTTCATAATGAAGAGACAAAGCTTGAATATTTTTCATTTGAATTTTTATTCTTTAAATTGCATTTTAATTTTATACTAAATATTAAAATTTAAAAAAATAAATTCATATTATTTGTATAAACAATTTGTAATTAAAGGTATACTATAGTAAATATTATTTAATTACATGTATCAAAATACACATGTCATTAACTAAAAAAATAGAACAATACAAACATCAACTAATACACTATTAAATTAAAATATTCATATTAAATAAATTATGAATTAGTAATGATTTTGTATTAATTATAAATCAGTTTTCATCCTGTCCTCGTATACTGAAAAAGATTTGTAAATTTATATTTTAAAAAAATAGAAAATAAAAATGTTTATAACATATTTCAAAAATTCATAAAGGCCATCTCAATTGTAAAAACGTTTTTTATACATTTATGTTCCTTAATTCAATTTACAATTATTGGAAAATAAAACATATGAACACAACGCAATTTAAGTTATAATAATGATAATTATTTCTAATTAACACATACACTCTAATGAAACAAATGTGTATGTGTATATATGTATATATATATATATATATATATATATATATGTATGTATGTATGTATGCATGTATGTATGCATGTATGTGTATATATATATATATATATATATATATATATATATATATATATATATATATATATATATATATATAATATTCGAGTATTTTAATAATATTTATCAAAATCAAATATATTTTTTCTATAATCATATATAAACTTTTGGAAGTATTCTATAGATGTTTTTATTAACTACCAGATTTATGACAAACATTTTTAAAGCATTTAAAATTATTCTCATGTTTTATTTTTTAAGAAATATATATGGTTTAGAACAAACAAAAGTGAACTGAGAAACGGTTTAAAAATACTATTGATAGGAAGATAATAGACATTTGATTATGTCGAATATATCGTAGTAAAATTAAAAATGAAAATTATAAAATAATATTTCAAAGTCATAAAAAGTATCTTTTGGAGTTTTTAGAAATCTGATGTATGTGGAAACAGGAATCTGATAATAGGCCGAAAACAAAGAAGAATCACAGATCACTAGATTTATATTAGAGAAATTGTTAGATTTAGACTGATAAATAAATGTAAATGAAATAAATAATACAAAATGTTCATTTTATGAAAAATTAAAATCTCTATAAATATTGTTAAATATTATAATAAAAGAATTTCTTGTTGATTTCTCAGACATTTTTGGAAGTTCGATAATGAATAATATCAATAATGACTTCAATAACTGATTGATTACGCAATAAAACAACGAAAAAAAATTTAATTTGTTCAACTATAATCAATTTATTAGTATGTTTTTCAATAATTGTTAGTTAGATATAACGGAAATAATAATTTTAATTTATCAGTGTTAATTTTTCATTTTTTGCTCGATAAAGAAGGATGTTATTTTAATTGTTTAATTGTATTAAATCTCCAATTATAATTGTATAAAATCGGAGTCGTCTGACAAATGTTTCATTGCATATGTGTCATGTCTATTACCTTAATTTATACATTTTTTGAATAAATCGAAAGTCTGAGATACGGAAAAATAATTAATGATTTTATTTTGTAAACTTTTGGAATGTTAAAAAACAATTTGTTTCTATTAGAGTGTTTAGAATTTAATTGACACGTAAACAGAATGTTCTTTGCATACAAGGCTAGTCACAAAAAAAATTAAACAGTAATTTTATATTTATTAATTTTCATATACTTTGTCTATTTTAATTAACTAATGATTGTTTTTCTTTTAAATTTTACGAATATTTAATATCATATATCAAAATAGCACGCAATAAACATAAGGATATTTATTTCATACTATTTACATAATTTTCAAAATTGTATATTTTTAACAAAATTTTCTAATTAAAGATTTATTCATACTTTTCTTATTAAAATGTTGATTTTTAATTTTAAACTAAACAATGTACACATGGAAAAAGTTCTCGATTTTATATTTCGTTTTTTGTTATTTTCATTTAACGGTTCCATTTCATTTGATTATTCCTCATAGAAACATCACCGCTATTGATAACTTATCACAATGTTGATATGTCAATCTGTTTTAATTAGTTATTTTATGAGTGTTTAATTTTATCAATTTTACTTTTATTGTTTTCTAGATCATATATATATATATATATATATATATATATATATATATATATATATGTGCGTGTGTGTGTATTTAAAATGTTTAAAATTAAAGTCATTAAAATAAATCCGGTTCATAAATAACTGTCGTGACTTAATATTATTATTTTTATAACTTTTTCGTTTCCTTCTTACATCAATGACATTAAAATTTCATCAAGTAATACAATACTTTGTCATTATATATTCGTATAATAGTCATTTAATTCTTTAATAACCGTGTACTTGAATTTACGGAAAATAAATAGAAATGTATCATCTTATTTTAATTTCAACAACATACTTGACTAAATATAATTAATATATTTTATTCCTAATATTTATACGAATCCTTTTTTTCGCACAAATTAAAATGTTAGAAATTAATTTCTAGTGGTCTATTTTAACACAAAAAAGAAGGTTGAAATGACTAAACTAAGATAGTTAAGATTAATACATAATAAATTATTTTATCATTACGAGAATAAATACTATAATTCAATTTAAAAATGACATCCGTAAAAATTACATATATACGAATTTAATTCATAATTTATATTGTTTTTTGTCAATTTGATAACTAAGAATCGTTATAATTTCATTGTTATGTAATTTTATTTAATACGTTTCATTTCATTTCAAATTAAAACTATCTTACTACTATATATAGATGGTTCAGTTTCGACTTTCACATGGAAGTATTAAAAAAGAGTGTAGGGGTTAAAAAAGTCATGTTATTTTGTTTTTTAATTTCTGTGTTTTTTTAATTCTTTCATGTGGAAGCCAAAGTTGAATCACCTACGTGTATATATATATATATATATATATATATATATATATATATATATATATATATATATATATACCTTTTAAAAATAGCATATTTTTATTACATAAAATATCATGTTTTAAATGCAAATCACATTTTGTTATCTGATCATATATAATCAGTAAAAAGTAAAATACTTTTTTAATATTTATATCTAAAAAGAATTAAGTAAAAATAACTATTAATTCTCGTTTTTATTTACATCTTTTTACTAGTTTACGCGCATCAAGGATAGATAGATATTGAGAGCAAAAACTTGCAAAAAAGAACTTACCATTTTCTTCTTTCGATTTTGCATGTATAATAAATACATAAAAATCAACTTTATTCTTATATAAACAACTATATTTTCTTTGAAAAAAAAACACTTTTTAGGTTACAATAACCGAAGTACAAATTAGAATCAATCAATTGACAAGACACGTTAGACTAGTGAAATGTAGACGTAAAATGTATTGAAGGATTTAGTTTTAAATAAATGCTATTATATAATTATTAGAGTAATGGTGAACAGCAATGATAAAAAAGAAACAATAATCATGCATGTTTGTTAATAAAACGTTTTATTTTCATATTTAATGTTTATTTATGTTAAATAATAGAAATACTTACAATTAAGCATTTAAATTTTTAATTATGCTTTAAACTGGAACAAAAACTTGGGAGAGGAATAATTTATTAGAAATTTCATTTTAATTATAGATGTAGTTTTATAGATTTTTTTCATAATTTCATGTACATACATTGTTTTAAAAAAGAAAAAAACAATTATATGATTTGCTGATCTTTATATTCGATTTTAATAAGTACAATAATGACTTATAATGCATTTTTTTAGTAAACTAAAAATAAATATCACCAAATAAACAATCAGAAGCATTTGCATATTAATTTAATGTCAGTTTTTTACACAGTAACAAGTATTCACAAAAAATATATTTAAGTATGCTTTTGCAGTTATTAAAATAATAATTTTTAAAACCTAATGAGACTATAATGCAAAAAATGAGGACTTTCTTCCTTGTTGAGTACACTCGGAATGACTGGATCAATTAAACACTTTTTTTATAAATTAGACCTTGGAAGTTTATCGACTTCACCCATTTCTGTAATTGTTTCACCTTCCATTGTGTAGCTTATCATAAATTTTAAGGAAACATCTGCAGCTGTTGGATTAGCGACTAGAATTACTTGAGTGATAGCAGCAGGTGGTAAAAAAGGATTATAAGCTGGTAATTCTGAACTTGAAGGTGGCTGAAGTTTTAGTTTACAACACTACAATTAAAAAAATCTCATTAATTATTTTAAACATAAGTTATAATGTGTACCTTTCATTCAATTATCAATTTTACTTCTCTTTTGCTGGACTTATGAAATATATGATTTAAATTAAAACAAATAATAAGAATACTCTTTTAACTATGCACATTTAATATATAAGTAATATGTACCTTTGGAACAACTGCTTGAAATAGATAATTTGTTAATGATTTTGTATTTTTACTAATTGTTGATACAACAATTACAGAAACATCAAGACGTGGAGTATCTTTAGCAAAATGTAAGATAACAGAAATACCATTCTTGTTATCTAGCACACTTAAGGGTGGAATCGCACTTGGTTTAATACTTTCCAAAGTAACAAAAAGATCAGTCAATGGTTTTACTTTAATCGATTCTTCTGCTGAATCATCCATATTTTTATTTTCAGTAACTTCTGTTACTTTAGAATTAATATTTTGTACAGAATTATTTACAATTGGTACGCTAACTGTGGATAGTGATATCTCACTATCAGACAAGTTAAGAATACTATCATCACCATTTAATAAATCTACAATGTCACTTGAATTTGTTGGTTGATTTTCAATCGCAGATGTATTTGAAGGTGAATCAGATACTAAATTTGACCAAAGATGAATAGATTCTGAAGTTGTTTTACTGAGAGATTCACTTATTATGGGTTTTGTTAACAAATTCATTGGTATTTTTTCTCCTGGCCTAAAATAAAATTAAATATAGTAGTTTTAAAGTATATATACATTTATATGTATGTTTGTGTGTATATATACACATGAATAAAATATACTTTTTAAATTGTCCTCCAATTCTTGAAACTCCTGTTAAATTTTGTTTCATTAAAGATTCTCCTAAAGCATCAATATCTTCAAAACCTCTGATTTTTGAGCCCATTTTAGACCCTTCTTGATTATAATTTAAATCAGTAATTTCTAAAATTCAACTAAATTAATAATACCTTGTTTGTACATTTAAATATAAAAAGGAATTTATGCCAAAGGAACATACATAATAAATAAAATATTTATCTATTACTAATTACACACCAGATGATAGATTCTCTAAAAGATTAACTGGTTTCAAAATGGATGACAGGACAGTATCTTTAGATTGTGTTTCTTGTCTATTTAAAATTTCAGTAGAATCAAATAAATCACTTAGAGCATCAACATCTGAAGAAACTTGAAACTGCTTTGAATCAGTTGAAATCTGCTTAGTTAATAAATGATCAAAATCCAATAGTGATTCTTCATTCAAACTGGATTTATCATTTGAAAAATTTAGATCAACTAGTGAAGTAGCACCTCCAGATTCTGCAGATTCTAGCTTAGTATTGTATATTTTTCCTTGTACAATTACTTGAGTGTATTTTTCAAATACATGACCCAACTCATCACTTGCTTGTAACACCTGATCTGTAATAAATGTTACAGAAATAATATACAAAAGTTTGTATTTTATTCTATGAATGGTCTCATTATTCATGGCCATGCATTAAGTCATAAGAAAAACATGCATTTCACTTTTCTTTTTGATATCATTTCACTTTTATTTTGCTGAAATTTACATATACACTTAATTATTCATAGGAACTCATTTATTCAAACCACTCAATAATGCATAATGTATATTTATGCTTTATGAAAACTACATGATTTGATTTCATTTCAGATTATTTTTCATGAAATAATGTGAAATATAACATAATAATTATTCTCAATAACTAACTACACATGTGAGCTGGAATACTACTAACCAAACTGCCTAGCAAGAGACCAGAAGCGATTCAGGTTAATACTCCCACCAGTATTCGTAAGATCTGTATGTTAGGATGACAGTGTTAGTGATAATGGTAAGGCGGCATGCACATTTCATAATGAAGAGATAGAGCTTGAATATTTTTCATTTGAATTTTTATTTTTAAAATCATATTTTAATCGATATTTGTATTATACTAAGTATCAAAATCAAGAAAATAAATTTATATTAAGTATTATTTTATAAACAATTTGCAATTAAAGGTATACTATAGCAAATATTATTTAATTACATGTAACAAAATGCACATGCCATTAACTAGAAAAATATAATCATACAAACAGCAACTAGTTACATACTATTAAATTATAATATTTATATTAAATACTAAAAGCAATTATCAATTATTAATAATTTTGTATTAATTATAAACCAGTTTTATTTATTATCAATAACAATACCATATATTGAAAAAAGCATTTGTAAATTAACATTTTTAAAAAAAATAGTCTAAAAATGTTTATAAAATATTTCAAAAATTAATAATGTCCATCTTAAGTTTAAAAACGTTTTTTATACATATATTATTTTCCTAAATTCAATTTACAATTATTAGAAAATAGAACATATAAATACAACACAATTTAAATTATAATAATTATTTCTGATTAACACATACACTCTAATGAAACAAATGTATGTATATGTATATACATACATTTGTATATGTGTGTGTGTGTGTGTATATATATATACATACACATATATACAAATATATGTATGTACGTATATATGTATATATTTACAAGAATATTCTTCTCAGATATTAAACTATTTTTTTAGATGCATACCAATTCAAGCCCCATCATTAATATTGTGCTTACATTGAACATACTACTCACTGAGCATTTCTTCATTGTGTTGTGTCTCTGTAGCCAATCGAAATACAACAGGTCGAAGTCTTTCACAACTTTGGTGTAATTCTTTTATTAACTCTAATTCACTTGCAGAACTTTGACCTGGTCGATATGAATCTAACATTTCGCTTAATAACCTTGCATTATTATGTACAGTCTCCAATTCACTTGACCGACGACTTATCATTTCAACTCTTCTTTCTTCCTAAAAGAAAAAATAAAAACATATACATAAAAAGGGCTAATTATAATTCAAAAATTTATATTAACCTCCTTAACCATAGTTTTAATTAATCTGTTTGCAGCTTGTAAATCATCAGGATTCTTGCTTCTTAGAAGTTTTTGTAATAATCTTGATTTTTCATCATCTTCAAAAACAGTGTTTTTAGTATTCATATTTAAATTTTGAACAGTTTGATGTGGTTGCAATATAAACATTTCATCTTTAACCACACCCTGTTTCTTCAACATTTCAAAAGCTTCTTTAATTTTTGTCTCCCGAGGATAATCTTGAACCCAACTGTATAATAAATTAAGTACTTTGCTTCTGACAGATGGAGGTGTACGAGATCCTAAATATTTAGGCGAGACTAATTTTATCATTTCATTTAAAAATCTAAATTTTCCCACTTCCATATGAAATGACTGACTACAATGTTTCATACAGTAATCTAATACCTTAAAAAACATTAAATAAGATTTTATTGTACTTTTAACAAAAAAGAATAAGTTACAATGCACTAATAAAATTTTAATTAGAACTGTTTATTACACTAAGAGCTTGCAAAGCTTCTTTTTCTTGTAGTGACTGAATTTTATTTGCCAACAATCGAACTCCAATAATAGATCCTTCATGTTCTTTATTAACTAAAACCGAAAAAGCTTCAATTGCCGCTGTATCAGGATTTTGATTTTGTGGATTTGTAGCTCTTTCTAAAATTACGAACAAATAGATACATCATTATTTCTGTGATTGTTTATTTAAATACGTCTGTCAAAATGACAGCAATCATATTGACAATTATTGAATTCAAAGTTTAAAGAAATAAAAAATTACAAAAATTAAGAAAATAGTGAAACAGAAAAAATTAAACACTATTCAATATTTTATTTTATATAATAATAATAATACTTGCGTAAAAGAGCTTCGAGACTAGTTGTTAACACATCCATATTGTTTTCACATTGCCGGTACTAAAGTAATGTTTAGTTTATGCTGAACACACGTATTTTTTGATTTTATAAAATAATTTTCATTATTATTTAAAAAACATGTAACTGCTAACATGTTTAAATTAATTATAATAACAGTATTAAAAAAATACAATAGCATTGTGCCATATATTTTTAAAAGTATGTTTGTCTTTTACAAAATAAAATATTTTTTTCTTTTTGTATATTATTTTTCAAAACATGTTTTCAAAAGATTGAAAGTCCATTTAAAATTTTTTAAAGTTGTTTTTAATTGAAAGAAAATTCATTTTGATTTAAAACTGATTTTGAAATACTTTTTCTCATTAAAAACCGATAACAATTGACACACACACACACATATATATATATATATATATATATATATATATATATATATATATATATATATATATATATATATATATATATATATATGTGTGTGTGTGTGTGTGTGTGTGTGTGTGTGTGCACAAGATTTTGTTTTATATATATATTTGCACTACTACATTTTTCACAAGACATTTACTATTTAATGGCATTTGAATATCTACAAATCTAAATAGGCGTTTTTTTTATCTTTAACAAACCCAAATTCCAATATAGGTTTCAATACTAGTAATGTACACAATGCAGTATCATGTGCATAAATAAAGATCATGTGTATAAATAAAGATCATGTGTACAAATAAAGATCATGCGGGTAACTGTAAGAATAAATTACTTTGATAATCATCTGCTAAAAAAAAGTACATTGAATTATTCGTTATTAGGCTTGAATCGCGAGACAAACTACAGAAACAATTTTAAAAAAGCGGCACATGCTTTACCTGCAAATAAATAAAGGTTTTTGAATTTGTTTTCTGCGTTTAAATAGTATATAAATTATTATTTTAATGAAAACAAAAAAAAAACAGTCAAGTTCTATAGACAATAAATGCACGTCTACAAATTCAATAGACAGTTGTACTTTCTTCTTAAGCCACAGTCTTGCATCTTAAGCTTAGTAATTATGTACTCGGAGCAATGGGTTTTTGTGAGAATATAGTTTTATATATATATATATATACATATATATATATATATATATATATATATATATATATATATATATATATATATATATATATATAATATAATATAATAAAAAACATTTTAAATATGCAAATTAAATTTTTATCTACTTATTTAAAATGTGTATTAAAATAACAGTTAGCAATGTGACAATCTGCTTAAGAAAATTATTATGTTTTAAAGATAATTTTTTTTAAAAAATATTCAAAATTCTGTTTTAGTTAGTAAAATAGAAATGGGTTTACATATTTTTCATAATTATTCAATGAATATAAATGAATACTAATACTTTTAAATTTATATATATAAATATATATATATATATATATATATATATATATATATATATATATATATATATATATATATTAATTTACATTTTAGATTAATTCACTTAATTATTAAATGTTTTTTCAACTTCTCTCTGGTAAAATATCTTCCTTATGTATACATTTTTTTAAATAGAAAACGATATCTTTGTACACCAAATTATTATGTGAAAATAATATTAATAATTGAAAAATAAATCTGAACCATCTAAAATAATTTTAAATATTACGTGTATTGCTTCATAATTATAAGTTCGTTTAAATGTATTTTTAATAAATAAATTTATTTAAACTTATTCTAAAATTCCTGGTAAATTTAAAATAAAAAATATATATTTTTTTAAATAATTGTATGAGATCAATTAATCATATTAATCAATTAATCAATTAATCATATTAATTTTAACTTGGTTTTGGTAGCAGGAATTTTACTAAAATTGTTTTTTTTAGGTTGACCATAAATGTTAATTATTAACAAATTTTATATCTCTACACTTTTAGTTAGCTTGGCCTCATTGGATATGATCTTTAATATTTTTAAAATTACTGACACAGTAAATAACATTATATTCGTCAATACTAAATTTAAATAATAGGTAATTAGTGTGTAAAGTTACAAATATAAAAGTTCCATAATTTTTTACTACACATAAATATATTATTAATATATTTTTGTTTATAATTTCATATTTACTTTTTTATATGAATTATCATATAGAAACTGTATATACTTAAGTAAGAAATCCTTTAAATGTATATTAAAAGTGCCGGGTTATGCATACGTATACATAACAGCACGTCTATGAAGTGGGACAAATTTTGGAATACAGTGACATCTGTGTTCCGCAATCTGGACTTTCATCTGTGACTAACGAAATAGGTTAGAAATAGATATCAGTTATATATAGGCATATATGCAGTATTAGTAGGTTTGACTGCAAAGTGCGTCAATCACTACAATGTCATTACCTAGAGTATCTATATCTCGAATATTATTGAATTTATCGCAGATTCACAAATCTTCGATATTGGTGCAATCGAGAAACGCCACTCAAACAAAAAGCGGAGCTTTATTACCAGAGCCTCCTATACAACCATTTGGTCTTATGGGATTAGTGGCTACAGTAATACCAGGATTGTTAGTTGGTGCAATGATAAGCAAAAATATTGCGAATTTCTTAGAAGAAAACGACCTTTTCGTACCATCAGACGATGATGATGATGATGATTAGTTATAACCAGTTTTGTGAATATTTAAATGTACAAATATTGTGACAAATGAAATAGTTAGCAAATTTATTAATTTTTATGCTTTTTCAATAACAAGATTTTTTGTTTATGAAAAAATAAATTATTATTATGCTCTATGTAAGATTATTAAAATAAAATTTCAAGAGTAATTAAAGTATTAATTTCTGCCAAATCATAAATATTAATAATACAATTCATTATTTAAATATTGATTTTGTAATATAGATTAAGTATTTTACTGGTATTTATTCAGGGTGTTTTAAATAATTTATTTATATATAAAATATAAAGATTAATAAAAAGTGACTATATGATTTCAGGAATTGAAACTTTATTTCCAAAATTTCAGAATAGCTAATTGAAATGTAATAATTCTATTTTTTATGATTTAAAACTAAACCCTATTAATTTTATAAATTAAAATTTAATATATTTGGGTAATTAAAAAAATGTGAAAAAATCAAATTATATTTATCCTTAACCATTTACATAAATTAAAATACATTAATAAATTAATAGATCAACCAGCACTGTTTTTAGTTTGTTAAGATACATTTGGCATTGTAATAAAAATAAGTACGAGTTACATTGCTTGTTGAATTGTTGCTTAATAATTTGGGCCCTACATATTATAAATGTATAAATATTACAATTGACTATAATCTCAGACCATTTTATATACATATGTAATTAAATTATAAATTTGTGCAATATAGAACTGATATAAATTGAAACAATTACTTTGGAGCTGTTCGATATTCTGACCAGCCATGAAAGCATTTTGTAAATCGACGAGACTCCCGATTCTTTAAAACAAGTAAAAGTTTACGAGGTCTTTCTGGTTGTTTAGTTTTCATGTGCTGGACATACAGCTGAAACATCAATTTTATTAAGACTTATCTATGTACTTACGGATATAAATAATTACTATATTTTACCTGTGCTGATTTAAATGCAAGCTTAATTTCAACTTCACTACATTTTTCACCTGGCCACAAAAATACTTGTTCACCATTATCCAAAATCATAATGTCTTCATCTGCTAAGTCATCCTAGAAAAATATACATATTTAAAATATATATATATATGTATATACATAAATAAATACATACATATGTATATTTATACACTTAATACATACTTGACAAAAATCTGTACATTTTTCAGACACTGTGAAATAGCCTTTTTCATTTGAACATCTGAAGAGTCTTGTATATTCCATAAAAGTAGCATCTTGATCATATGGCTTTTTGCCACCTAATGCTACCCAAAAGAAGTTATCAGGTTCTTCACCTTCACTTATAACTTGTAAACTAATCCAGGCACTATTAAACATTTCTTCAGCAATTTCTTCTGTCAATCTTGCCTCTTCAGGATCAGCTTTTGACCCTATCCAGACATAAACTATTCCTGATTCACCATCTTCTTGCTCAAACGGTACATTCAGGATGTAACTGTTTTTTCCAATTAAATTAATTAATTACTGCTTGTGATCATAAAGTGATATATGTATGTGTATATATATATATATATATATATATATATATATATATGACTCACCAAAATGCAGAATTTAAATATGAAGCATCCGGTTTTACTTGAATTAGTCTTGTGCAAAGAGCACTGCCATTAGAACGCAGATGGAAGAACTGTACAGGCCGTTTACCGTCTGGTGATTTCTCACTTCGTTTACCTTGATGAATAATAAATTTACGCTTGAAATGGGCCATGAATTTGAGATTTTCCTGTTGTTGATGTGTACGAACTACTTCAAGTTTATCTCTAAATAATGCTTTAAATTTTTTCTGTAATGTAAATGTAAATGTTAACCAGCCCATATTACCAGCATCACGACCTTGCCAAAAATATACAACACATTGAAAATCATCATCAACCGGTTCATCTGAGGATTCATCATCATCATCACCTGGTACCCAATAACGACACAAAAATACATAACAGTCTTTACTATAAAAATGCCCTAAAAAACAAATAAAAATAATTTATTTTAAAGAAAACATAATTCAATAAACTGTCATATATAAATTAAAAGTTAAACTATGAAAATAATTTATTTTACCTAATTCTTCTTCTGGTAATCTTACAAATTTCTTTCCTTCAAGAACAAATGCTTCCATGAGTTCTAAATCTTCATTCCATTCTTCAGCTAACTGTTGAGCTTCACTTGGTGACATTGGCGGTTGTCTCATTTGGAATAAAGCAGCAAGATCTGTTTTTGTTTCCTGTTGTTTTGCCCACTTTGTAAGATCAGCTCCTGTTTTTTGTACAGATTCTGCAGTACGTGTAAAATCAACAGCTATCACTTCATCCCATCCTATGAATTTTGATTTAAAAATCTAAAAAAAATTATGATTATTGGAATGTCAATAAAAAAATTAATATTTACCTATTTGAACATAATTATTTATAAGATATATTGATTATATATTATGATAGAATTATATACTTGTGTTTCTGTTCCTTCCTGCATTCTTTGAACTAGAGCATAATCTGGTCTCTTGATCATATTAAATAATTCTTGGGATAATTTTAATGCTGCTGCTCTGACCAAACGAGTCGACTTTTTTCCAAACCTAGTTTTACAGTATATAAATACATATTCTTAATTATGTTTAAAGAAACTGAATCTTTATCTTTCAATTAATAAATTTAACTACCAATACAAATATTTTCAAACTAAATTTAAGTACTAAAAAATAAAAATAAAATTATATCTTCATATTATTTTTACTTACCATACATATACATCCAAATAGCAATCTAATATATAGACATTTTTGTTATTTAATAATGTGTTTATTAACTTTCCATTAGGAATTTCAACTTGTGGTAATTCAAGATAACCCATTCCTAATCTGACTTGATACAAACGTGGTGTTACTGGAACAAAGTTTATATCAACATGTTCCTACAAATAGTAAAAATAACATTTATTATCACTACTCTAAAACTCGCTGAATATATATATATATACCTCTATACATTCTGGTGCTTCACCATCTTCATTTCCTAAAGTTGTCCAAAATTCTGCAGATTCATTACCTATTTGTTCAGTTATGATTTCAGCTTTATTTTTACGTTCAATCTTATTGATTTTTTCAGCTAACAGACGTGCTTTAGACTTCAATGTATTTTTTGCCTTTTTACCATACCACATATAGATTTTAAGACCAGTATCTAATACAAATACAAATCTAGGATCAAGAGATGATACTTCAATAGGGACTGGTTCTAAATGTATTGATGGACCTGCTGCTAATACTCTGTATAATCTTGTTGTATAAATCTGAAATTAAAAGCAATAATAATCTAATATATATAAATTAGTTATATATTGTATTTTTTTGAAAAAAATAATTTACTCACTACTTCCTCTACAGTATAAAATCCACTAGATGTTCGACCTCCTTCAATATATGTTATTTCAGTATCAAAAAGAGCTAAAAATTCATCAGATTCATCGCCCTGTTCTTCACGTATTGTTCGACATTGTGCTCCAAGATAGTTTCTAAGATTTACTGCATGAATAGCAGCACATGCTCTTTTGTCAAGCTATAAGAAGTTTCAACATTATATGTGCTTTTTTTTGAATTTTCTGTTTTTTATTTTTTAATATTACAAAAACTAGCTACTAATTCTTACTGTTGCTTTTTCACCAATCCAGAAATAAATTTCCCATAATAACTGACCGTTATCATCAAAAGAAGTTTTTAAAACAATGTAACAATCACCCTCATAAAATTTTCCATGAGCAACTTCTTCAATACGATTAGGTAGGAAATTTTCAATTTCCCAAATAGCCAAACCTGGAACTTGTCCAGCTTCATCATCAAAAAATTCTGAATAATCTAAAGGGGGCTTTTCTAGTGTCTCATCCCAACGTTTAGGCCTATAAAACAATACTTATTATATATTATTCTGTTCTACTACTATTATCAATTTTTTAAAAAATAACATTTTTTTCAATTACACAACATATGTATTATATACAGAATTTTTTAAATAATATTATTATTACAAAAATTGTAACAAGTCAAGATTAATATTTTAATTTATAAATAGTCTCTACATACTTTAATGATTCTGGTTTTAAATCATCATATGTCATATCTCTTTTTCCTTTTGCAATATCTTTCATTCCCTAAAAAAGTAATGCAAAACATTATATTCTATAATGATCTAATAATTTCATATGATCAAACCTTTAAGATTTTTGCTTGATCTTGGTCCGCTTCTTCTTGATCTCTTCGGTTCCTTTTTAATCTCAACTTTCTAGCAATTGGATCTTTACTAGCATCTAAAATTACATATAGACCATAAAATAAAAAACTAAATCTACAAAGCTTTTTCCGTAATTGAAGAATATAATTAAAATAGAAATGCCTTTACGAAATATCTTAGCTTTATTACTAACTTGAAGTTTGTGCTGGTGCAGGCACATTTGCTCCTGCTAATCGCAATTGATGTTGTAATGAAAAATCGACATTATAAAATTCTAAACCAGCTCCTCTTTGTGCTTCTGTAGGTTTTGGTGGCATTATAAGATCAGGGTTTCCTCGTAAATCTAAAGTTGTTAATTCAGTCATGAGATGAATAGCATCAGGTAATGTGATAAGCCTATTTGAACTCAGATTTAGTTTTTTCATTGAACCACATCTAAAATTTTATTGAAGAAGCAATTTTTTGAAACTTGTTGAACATGAGATGTAATTAATTTTTACCTGCAAAGCCCTTCAGGTATCATTTCCAGACGATTATTTGCCGCACTAAATACTTCTAAACTACATAATTTGCCGATTCCTGAAGGAATACCTTCAAAATCAAGTTCATTGTCATTTATATATAATTGTCGAAGTGCAGTTAATTTACATAATGATGCAGGTAATGCTGTTAATTTATTTCCAGATAAATTCAATGTTTCAAGCCGCTGCCATAATTCCATTGCTTAAAAATGTACTTGGTTAGCTTTTGCATCTTACAGTAGAAAACTTATACAACACAAATAACAATATACCTGTAGATAATTCAGTTATTTCATTATTACTGAAATTCAATCTCCTTAAATTAGGTAATGAGTATAAAGAGTCTGGAATTTTAGGCAATGAATTTTGTGCAAGATCTATATCAGAAAGATTTGTCAGCATTTCTAAACTTGTTGGAAAATTATTTAATGTTCGTTGTGTGTTGCGCATATGAAGAGTTTCTATATTTAAGAGCGAAGGCAGTTGTCTGAAATTATAATTGAGATTTGAATGATAGTACTGTTCTTGTCATTGTAGTAAACACAACTATACCTTAACTGAAAATGTGCTAATGGATTGTTATTAAGTATTAGCGTTTTCAAATTTGCGAGACGTCTCGTTTGAGGAGGTAATGTTTCAAGGCTGTTATTACTTAAATCCAAAAATAACAAATCTGTTAAATTTACAAACAAGGTACTAGGAATTGATTCAATGCTGAAAAAAAATATTTTATAATATATATATATTTCAAAAATGAGAGATATAGTTATTAAGTTATTAATTATAATACTTACTGATTGTGACTTAAATTCAAAACTAGTAAAGCTCTTGCTTTGTCCAAGCCTACAGGAACATCTTTTAAATTATTATGACTTAAATCTAAAGTAGTTAGTTCTTCTAAATGAAACAGTTCAGCGGGTATTCCAGAACTTTTAACTTTATTATGACGTAAATTTAAAGTACGTAAGCATGTTAATTCAGTTAATTCTCCATAAAGCTTCTCGAGTTCATTACGCGTTAATGATAAATGTTCAAGTTTCAACAGCTTTCCCATTTCTTTCGGGATCTCTTTCAAATGTGTCCTGTCTAATTTAAGCCATTGAACTCCGGTCATTAAGCGAACAGCTTCAGGAAAATTATCATTCTAGAAATATGACAATCAAATGTAAATATTAAAATAAATTAAATATAAAATAAAAGAGTATATCTACATTAATGTAAATTTTAATAAATAAATGTTAGTCATTTAACCTCAAAAACTGTGGTTAAGGATAAAAGACATTAAATAAATGTTAATTATAAAAAAATTAGAAACTTACACTAAAATCATTTTTGGTAAAGTCCACCCCTCTCACGAATGGTAACACTCCTGTATTAGCCATAATTTAACCTAGGTATTAACTTTAAATAATTATATACGTTATAGACCTTGAGAGTCAGGTCTTTTATTTTTTTATTAATAATATGACAGTATTCTAATATTACAGATGTTTTTTTCTGTTATCTGCGATGACTACATCGTTATCATTTAACGTACGTTTTATGTATATACCGAGTAATCATTTGTATTAATTTATGTCACGCCTATATTGTTTTAACAGACATAACTCACATCGCAACATATTACATTTTTAACTGCAACTTGTGTTTAGCATTTAGCTAAGTTTACTTTAGCACCTCTGTAGTGATCCCAGTCAGGTATTATTAAAGTACCTAACATTTAAAAATATAATTATACTCTGAAACTAACCGAATGAATTGACCTCCATTTAATTTTCTAATCTATTATTAACTTTTTCTTGATTTTTTCGTAGATATAAAAAATATTTCGAAAAAAATACATAATAAATTGTATTTAAATATCAAATTTATTAAAATATTAACACAAATTAATTTTTTCGACAATTTAATATAAAAATATGTAGTTTTATATTTTTTACATTACTTTTATAACTTTTTATAATTATTGAAAGAAATTGTAAATCAGCATGGGTTTAAATAATTTGAAATTTATTTTTATAGTTTCCAATAGAAAGAAAACAAGTTCATTATTTAATAATCATTTACTTTTGACTATATATTCATATTACATAAAATATGGTCTATTAATTATAAAAATTATGTTTTTTTTTCATTTAATGTTTGAAATTTAAAAACATTTTTATATTACTTTTTAATTTACATGTTTCTTTTTAATACTAAATGGTGTTTTAAGATATAGGTATGAGTCAATTATGAAATAACATTAAGTAGACATTTTTGATTTATTTTTGAAAATTATTAAGTACTAAATTGCACTATATTTACATTAAACCACAAATTACTAACTTTGTATGTTAAGTAAGGATTTATAAAATTATTCTTCTGAAATTATCATTAAATTACATTTTAAAAAATACAATGATTTTTTAGTTATAAGAATTCTTATTTTAGTAAGAAATAAATTAGACTGGTTGGCAATGTAACATATATTTTATTTTCCTATGAAAAAAATTTACATTGACAGTAATAATAAATTGATTAATATATAATATACAAATAAACAAATGCAACAACATTTAACACAATTTAAAAAGAAATGTTAAGTGATAGGAATGCAACAGCAAACCTTAAAATTTTCAAATGACTACTATTTGAGTTAGATAATTAAGAGAGATATCCATGGAAAGTTACCGTGAAATCGGTGGTAACAGTGGCATACCATGGCCTCCTGAAACAGCTGAGTTCGGTCCTAACAACATCTAGAAAATAGAAATAAAAATGTAAACCCAAAATTTTGTCACTAAACATTAGTAGTTAATATAAACACAAAATTCATTTTTGTATGTTAGTAAATAATTGCCATTTTTAATTTTTTTGAGATGAATATATTTAAATTTTTGATTTTAATAAATTTAAATATTTGAAATTGTATTAATTTCAATTTCATTCAATAACAAACTTTAAACGAACTACACAAAACTTTATTAATTTATTTAACAGATTACACTAAGTTTAATAAATGTGATTATTTTAATGATAACATCCTAATGTTTCCTTTTCATTTGTATGCAACATATTTTATAATACATAACAGGTTATTTGATATTTAGTAAATGTTACAACATATGGAAAGTAATTTTAAAGATAATACTTAGTAACATTTTTTTTACATCCTACTATATACTTGAACATATATAATTTCATTAGCATGAACATTTGCAAAATAATATTTTGAAATTCAAGTATTACAATACATGCAGTTCATAACAAACAATCCAACATCAAACCAAATCACTGAAAAGATATATTGATTTATATGAAAGTAATAAGAAAACAATATTTTTATTATTTCACCTGTTTTTGTTGATTTCTTTGCATATCTTCAAGTTGAGCTCGTTCAACTTCAAATAGAACGGGAGCAAATAGAATCACAGATGAGCTAAAGAATATCCAGAGTACAGACCGTGAAACACTATATAAACCTTTCACACCCGAAGAAGTTACATTTGTAAGTGTACCACATGTTTGGCGTACAGATTCGGGAAACATTTCTGTTAAGCCCCACAATCTTTCTGATAAAGTTTCATCAGGCTGAAGAAAAAGTGAGGTTAAAAAATTTTTAAATGTGTTATATATTTGTTTTGAAACAATATTTTTTTGTGTTAATAAAAAAATAAAAATAGAAATCATAAATAACTATTACCTCGTCATCAAATTCATTTCCAGTTGAAGCAATTGCTTTAGAGGATTTTTCTGGTGTCAAATCTTTGCTTTCCGGATTCTCATTTTGTGATTCCATGCCACTATCAAAATCGTCACCTGCCATAAGACAAAAAATGTATTTTTTTTGTAATAGCTTTTAAATTTAAATTAATTACTAATGAAAATAAATTTCGATAGATATGAAAACGTTACTTCATACACACGACCTAATCAACACAAACTATTGGTATTGAACTAGAAGACAGGTTTAAAGGAAATTGAAATTCTATGTTTGTACAAATTCTAACTGTACTGGTAAATGCAGAAAATTCAAAATATATACATCTCCATAGATATCATTTTTTTTAAACAAAATTAAATAATAATAATTATAAGTTAATTTGATATTTTTTTTTAAATTAGAAAATTCAAATTTTAATTATATATACGTAAATATAAAAATAATAAACAAAATAAGGAAATTAAATATTATTCATGTTATATTACATATAATTTAATTTTAAGTAAAACAAATAATATGTATATATATATATATATATATATATATATATATATATATATATATATATATATATATATATATGTATAATATTTAATTTAACTGAATAATTCAGATACTATAATAAAAAATATTATTTTGATTAAATACTAAAATGTTTTCAAGAAAAAATCTATATTACTATAAATGTCTAATTCAAGTCATTACTTTTTAAAAGTTATTAAGTTTTATTTTAAAAATTTATTAAGTTTTTTGGAGTATAAAGCAAAAAGAAATAAAAATATATGTGCTTTGTATAATTTATAAATAATAAATACTATATTATTTTAAAATGATGAAAATATATTTTTAAAACTTTTATGTATAAATGAACAAATCGATATTAATGGTTGGCGAAACAGAACATAGTTAAAAAACAAAATTATTTTGATGAAAGTTAAAGACAATATCACCAGATGGAAATACAAACTGTTCAGAAAACTATCGACAGATGGCACTGAGATATAAAAATTTGAATAGTTAGTCGTAGGAAATACTACCGGAAGATGGAGAGATAGTCAATTTTTTAGAGTAATTTTGTTATAGGAAAATAAAGAAATTAATATTGAAACCATTATATTACAAAAGTTATCATATTATTTCATATATTTTATTTTATCAATATAAATGTTATTATTTATTCTTATTTTACGATTAGATATTAATTCAAGTTGGTAAATTTTTATAATTGTTAAAGATTGTATCAATTAAATAGTTGTTTAATTTTAAATTTAGACAGAAAAATGGCAAAATCAATTTATAGTTTTATATTAAGAACATTATTTGCTAAAGTAAATATATAGCCATAAATAAGCGCAATAATACGAATTGGGTGGAAATAAAAAGTAATTATATGCTTTTATACCTGTGATTCTGTAGATATGTAGTCTTTCTAGGCTTCATTTTTTTGGATTACTGAAGTGTCCTGCTATCCACATTTAGTTTTAAAACGAGTGTTCTCTACAGGTTAATTTTAATTAAAAGTGTTTCAGTAAAAAGTAAGACCTTTTTGAAAGAAAATATTAATTTTAATATTTTAATTGAATAAATGAGAGTATTCTTAATAAATCAGGAATTCAACATTAGATGTATGATAATTTTAATTTTTGACAATAATAAATTATAAGGCTTAATTTTAACTATTTTATTAATTTTAATGCCTATACTTTGTGTTAACGAAGAGATAAGATGTTTAATTCTTAAACTTACTGTCGTAACCTTTTATATTAGTACGTTTTTGTAATTTGAAAATTAGGATTACCTGAAAAGCACATTGAAAAGTAAATAAAATGTGTTTAACTTTAATTTGAACACACTGTTAAGTTCAGCGTTTTAATCATTCATTTATAATTTTTAAGTTTATTCACTTCTAGTTCTAAATATTATAAATATTCATTCATAAATGTGTATGTGATATTTGACTTAAAATTAATATTTAATTAAGATATCGTACACAATTTTATTATTTTTATTATTAATAATGTGTTTTATGTTAATGGCTTCTACTTTTAGAGTTTTTTTTTTACTTTAATAAATGAATTTTTTACACCTTACAAACTGTAAAAAAATGTTAATTAAAAATCTTCAATAATTGATTATTGACCATTTTTAATTGTTGCTTATGTACAATTTTATGGCTGTGCCATTATCTTCGCGGATCTTTTGCTATATATCACAGCGTTTCAATTAGATTCATTGAAATGCGTATAAGAAACAATCAAAAAAGATTAATAATTAATTAGTGAATATTTTTGATCCGATTTTTTTTGTAGATTGAATAAAGATTTCATTTGTGAATCTGAATTAATTACAGTTTTAGAATTATACTGTATGGATTTTTGTTTTGATTTTTGGAGTTACCTTACAACAATAACACTTTTGCAATTTCATACATTGTGGATACTATATAAAACTTTAATTTTTTTTAAAAGATATATTGATTATAGGTTACTATTTACACTAATCAGTGTTGATAGTTGAGTTTCATACATAATCGGTCTATTGTAAGTTAATATACAAATATTGAATTAAATATAAATTTATTTCATTTTATAAATGAAAATGTACAAAAAATATTTGGTTATTATAACCTAATTTATTATATATATATATATATATATATATATATATATTATAATTATGTAAACTTGTCAATAACATAATTTCCAAAAACTTTAATTCCTTCGTATGTTTCCGTAACAACTGGTTCAATTAGATGTGGTGGTAAGTCAAATCCTTGCGAACCTCCACCAGGTAACTCAATAGTGTATGCTAATTCAACTCCTGCAACCCCTTTGAACCAGTCATCACTGCCGCCAGCTGCAGGATATAATACATTTGTGGAACTGCCAACCGTATAAGAATTTCCAAGAGCTTCGTTTACGCTTTCACCTAATGCTTGAAGTTCTTTCACATCGTTTGGTAATGCGCTAGTGTAACCCCATGGATAGAGAATATAATTTCCATAACTGTGGAACGTGAGATACATTTTCACTTGATCTTTGATTTTAAGTCCGAAATCTCGAAGAGCTTGTGTTTCAACTTCAGAGAATGCAGTTGGTCCAGCAAATGTTTCAGCACATGGTTGAGAGCTTGCACCGATTTCCATCCAATGAAATCCGAAATTTCGATTTCCATCAGTGCCTTTACATAAACCACCGCGGGTAGAACGTGTTTTCCTCCAGAAACGATCCTTAAATACGTTTCGTTATTATACAAGGTTATTTTTTCAGGACTAGTTAAATTACGAATTCTTAAACTTATTTCTTTTGAATATTTTTGTATTAAATATTAATATAATGTAAAACATGATTTTATTCACATATTATTGATCGTTTCATGAGTATTTTTCTTTGTTCTATTTATGTTATAATAGTGATTAAGTCATTTTTGATTACGGTGTAGAAATAAATCAAATTGTTTCAATTCTAATGTCGATACATTTGTAAAAATCAAACGAAATATAGAATAATATAGAAATACAACAAGTATTGTTATTTATTAAGAAAGTTTACGTTCAGTAAGTTTTTGAATGAAATGAATATTTTTATAGTAATAAGTCAGAAACAGAAATTTAGAAGCAATTAGCACTTTAGAATAATACGATTATTTGAAGTGTAATGATTAGTTATAGATTAAATGAGATTAGAGATAATATGTTCAGAATTAACATATTTTATGATATATATTTTCTTATTTAATTAATATTAATTAGCGGTATCTTAAACGTAAGTAGAGGTAGAATAAATCATAAAAAGAATAAATGTGTGATAGAATTGATATATCAAAATGTATAATATAGAAAGAGTTTATATGTAAAATAAACTTCATTATAAAAATAAATAAAATTACTCACATTCGTATGAGAAAATTCGTATCCATCAGGATTAACTACAGGAAGAATATACCAATCTAATTTGTCAATTAAATCTTTATTCTCTGCACTGTTTTGAACTAATTCTTGGATGATATACAGAACTTGTGCCGGGGCGATCCATTCTCGAGCATGGATTCCACCATCGACTAAAATTGCCGGTTTTTTCCCATTTCCTCCAGTTGAGATACGTAAAACATTAATGTCGCGTCCTTCAAACGATTTCCCAATAGTAATAACAGATGCGATATTCGGATACTCAGAAGCTAGTTGGTTTAAATATGTGTTGATCTATGAATAAATAATAAACATGTTTTTGTAGATCAATACACGGAAATAAATATATAAGTATTACAAGGAAAGAGTGTAATAAATAAATAAAAGTATTGTTTAATTAATATAATTGAATTAAGTATTTATATATTTATGAGATATTTGTTGTTTTGGTTACTATAATTCTAATTAAGTACAGAAAAAAACAGACAATTTTATAACTTATGTGAAAATAATTATTTTATTACAGCTTTATTGACTCTTTTTTATTAGTAAATAAATTAAAATAAAACTTTTAAAAAAGTGATATTACTATTTTTGAGTATTTTCATTTATAGAAATTCATTTCAAATGTATATATCGTATTTTAAACTTAATAAATGAAATATAAATGTTCTAAACATGTATTCAAAAAAATTACCGTTGAATGTCGGTTATATACTTTGAATGAAATATTTGCTTTAGACGATCGGACTATGTTTCCAATTTTCTGTTCGTTTTCTTCACGTATAAGTGTTCTAAAATTAAAACAGATTTATAAATATTTAAATTTAATTCTAAGTTAATATTGAATTAGATTTTTATATTATATCAACTTTAATTTATATTTGATTGAAAAATAAATTATTATTCTATTTTTACATTTGTTATTTTTAAAAAAATGTAAAGTTTACGTTATCTTCATTCAAAAGTCTTGATTGGAAAAGACATTTTTATGTGCTGATATCTACGTTGAGAACGGACGCTAATGACGCTAGCTGTCGAAAGTCCTAAAGTCCCAATAACCAACTAAACATCTAAGTTGAGAATATTTATTTAATTCTTTAAATACCTTTGAACGTCATCAATAAGCACTTTTGATTGAATCTTTGCTACTTTTAAGTAAGATTCAAGACGAGTCTGTAGTTCAGGCTTGACAAGTAAAATAGTAGATTTTCCTAATTTCTTTTGCTGATCCCATACATCAATATCGAGATCTTTTTGTAAATTTAATACAAAGTCACGTTGTTCTTCATTAATAACAATTACATTGTACACTTTATATCTGAAATATGCAAAAATTCATGTATATTAATTATAAATATATATATATATATATATACACACACATATATATATATATATATATATATATATATATATATAAATAAATTAATTCCTTAGTTTCATAATATAAACATATCTGAATTAAAAACTAGTTAATTAAAATTCTTACTAATATATAAATAAATATTTATCTTTTTCTAATTTATTTATTGACTTATAAACACAATGAATGAAAATGGGAGTTAAAAACAAAATGCTTTCTCAAATCAATAGTATTGTAAATAATATACACCTTTATATAATTTATACATACATATATATATATATATATATATATATATATATATATATATAGCTATATAATATATATATGTACCGTTTTTGTTAAAATAAAAAACTATACATATTATTACTTTAAATTTTCTTTAAGAAATCAAAAATATTATTTTTACTTAGAATGCTATAATTTGACGAGTCATATATCAATCAATATAGTCTGTTTTTTATAAAAAAT
The DNA here is from genome assembly GCA_034766995.1 of Acanthacorydalis orientalis. Classification (NCBI taxonomy): domain Eukaryota; kingdom Metazoa; phylum Arthropoda; class Insecta; order Megaloptera; family Corydalidae; genus Acanthacorydalis; species Acanthacorydalis orientalis. Next base: position 12,130,446 of record CM068314.1, read on the forward strand.
CCTTCTTTTTATAAAAAAATGAAGTGTAAATAATTTACTTGATTTCAAAGCGGAAGAATTACTAGTTAATAAACTTAATAATAGATGACAAAAAGATACACGCAAACGATACAATAATTATTTTTATGGCTATCTAATTCCCTATATTCTTAAGTTTTAGTTAGTAATATTTAATAAATTATAACCTATTTCGACAGTAGACAGTGTTTAATTTATATCATCTCTATGATTTTTTAATTTATTTTACATATTTTCATTTATTTTACATATAGTATAAACTGTTTTCTTAGAACTTACCCTTTGTACGATACTTTTTCAGACAATACAATAGCCGCAAAGGCTAATACAAATAGTATAACACCATTCATTTTGTAACTGAGTAGAAACTGAAAACTAACATTCTATTTATATATACTTTTAGTGCAAATCAAAAACTCTTTGTTTTGACAGAAAGATACTTATCTGAAAAACAGAATTGATAACATTTAATAACAAGAGGTTTCAAGTATCATATTTGTATGAAAAGAGTGTATTTATAAAAAATATATTTGTGTATCTTTATAATTCCAGATACACTGTATATATATATATATATATATATATATATATATATATATATATATGTATATATAATATTATATATATATATATATATATGTATATAAATAATATAAATATAATATTATATATACATATATGGATATAAATAATATAAATATTATATATATATATATATATATATATATATATATATATATATTTACATGTTTTTATAATAAATATTGATGAATTACTTCAATTAATATTTGTTATTAAGATTTCGTATTAGACATTAATTTGTATTCTTTATATTCTGTTATTTGATATGAACAATGTGAATTATTAAGAACAATTCTACAAATAAAAGTAAATCATTTAAAGTACGTTTTGTAATTTATATTATATATATATATATATATATATATATATATATATATATATGTAAATTATAATCAATATAATTATTTAAAAAAATTAAACAAAACAAAATGGAATGATCACTTGTCATGCATTTGACTTCATAGTTGTGAAATATGTTACTTGTTATTATTAAAAATATGATTTTAAATGGTTAGATACTTTCAAGTTGGAATTATTAAAATATAATTTAAAATAAAATATTGTTTTTGTACAAAATTTGTAAAAATAAAAATTAATGTATTGATTTAAATAAAGTAATAGGATAAAGAAACCAATGAAAGTAAAGTAAGTAAATAAAAAAATAATCCGATTTCAAATAATAATACCTAACTTGACAGAAGTCTACAAATGAAAAAGAAATTAATAAGAAATATTTATTTCAAAGGATGCAGTAACACAAATGTTATTTATGAAGTATAATTTTCTGTATTCAATGCATGAAACATTATTAAACTCATTTTTTTAAAACTTTTTTACCATCGATCAAATTGTAAGACTTATGACTTCAAATATTTAATTATGTAAATACATATTGGACAATTGAACTAGAATTAAAAATATGATTACATTTTTTTTGTTATGCGATAAAATGCTGATAAATAGGAAATATTTTTCAGTATTTTCATACAAATGCATTTTTATATGTATACTTTTACTGATTCTTAATGCCTTCAGTGACATTTTAAAAAGATGCGTATAATACCTGTGTGTTTTTATGATTTTCATCTTTGATATTTATTTTGGTACATTGCTTTGATAAAAATGTTTGATAAAACCTACATAAAAATAATCATCTGTTGGAATATATAATATGGTTTTATGCATATTTGCTGATTTATTTGACAATCGATTTACTTTTTTATCATTTATTTCTTTATTCAATAATATATAAATATGTTTTCTCTTTAACACTTGTATTGTTTTATATAATTCAATATTCATTGAAATAACATACAATATAAGTCAATGTATGTACCAGTTTTAGTTAAGAAAATTATCAGTAATGGCAGAAGGTATCAATTATTACACTTTAACACTTTTTTTAGTGTAAAAAAATACATATGACATAGTTTCAATTAATAACAACCTTTTAAATATTTACTATATTAATTGAAATTATTTATTTTTATGAAATAAACTGGAAATATTTTTTGCATTAAAAACATATTGACTTATTTTTTTTTTTTTAAAAAATATTTGATAGGAGGATTTGTAATATTTCTGTAAATTTTATATTTATTTTATTCATAACTTATCATATTCTTATAAATTAAATATTTGTTTTAATTACAATACGATTAAATAAATTTGTATAGTTTTTATTCAAGCTCTTAATTTTATCCTAGAAAATGATTAATGTTCTCGTCATGTAGTAACTGGACTGAATGTATATATATGTAGGTACGGTTTGTAACACATGAACGTTTACACATAGTTATGTTTGTATTACGAATACCAAACAGGAAATTCATTAGCTTGCTTCATGGAGACAGAGTGAACATAGTGATTAGGTATTAGTTGAGAGAGTTTTTGGAATTGTAAAATCAGAGCAATTTTAAACTGCAGTGAATCGCTTCGACCTTTTACTGAACCATACAAAAGAATTTCTTTTTAGACAACATGCACATTTGTTCAGACGAGTTGGTTATTTGTCCCGAACTCTGAATTTATTTCTGTAATTTACAAATAAGCACGAAATTTTGAAAAAATACAAAAACGAGGATAGAGGGAAACTGAATTTGTTTCGACTTAAGTAAACTTTTTATTAATATATGAATTTGTTTAGATTTCATTACGATTTTTATTATAACTTGCTGATATAAATAACAAAATTATTATTATTTAAATATTAGGTTGGTAGAAAAATAATTGTGGTTTATGTACACATTTGTCAAGCTATTTTGATTTTTCTAGCTGTTTCAAAGCATCGTTTAGTTTATGAACAGTTTCTGCTGATTTAGCACCTCTTCTGAACTCACAAAAAAAATTTTTATTTGTTTTTTTTTCCATCTTTAATTCAATAGCTCAATTTGAAGCAATATTATTAATAAAACCAAACTGGATGCTACCAAAATACAGACCGAATACCGATACTTTTTATATAAAGATATAATTAGACATTGAGTGAATTAAATACTAAATTATTAATTAATTTAATTGTTAATTAAATTATTATTTTTTTCTGATATACTGTTTCATTTTTCGATACATTTTTTTGTTTCTAAACTTACTTATATTTTTATTAATCTATTTTAATATTATAATTATTTAATTTGCATATATAACATAAAATATTAGTTTACATCTATTCAAATAGTTTATTAAAAAAGCATCAAATATAATGAACATTTTACATTTTTTTAATTAAAATAATTTGATAATTTTTAGAAGAATATATTATCCTTTTTAGAGAATTATCAGGAACGTTTAAAGAAGTTTAAAATAGTGGACAAAATTTTTATGCATCTCAGTGTTCTGAGAGTGCACTATTAAAAATAAGTATAAAAAATTAAGAATTTTTATACTTTGTAGATATTTTAAGATAATCTTGGTGGTCTATGTTTTTCGGATTCATTTTAGTTTCTGTTTTCTACAATTAGTTTCGGTAGGCGTACCATTTTCAGATAGTTTTTATATAACTAATAATAGAAAACAGAAACAATGACTTAAAAAAATAAAGATTGCCAGGATAACTAGATCACGTATAAAAATACACTAACATAATTTTTATGTATTTTTTTAAAGAGAATATATGAAGACAGTTGAAATATATGATAAAAACATGAGGTATTTTTTCTTAAATAACTGCTATTTAAATTTAAAACTGAGAAAAGACAGAATCACGATTTTTTAAGCAGTGGCCAAAATGAAATTATAATTTATGAAGTACCTGGTAAGGAGTACTGCAATTATCTTTCGGTCGAATAATATTTAATTATTCTAATAATAGCAATAATTCCTTTTGCGTGGGGATATTATTTATGAAATGGTTTACCAAAGCATGTTTGCTACACAAGTGCACCGCGGGTGTAATAAAACCTGTGACCCACTACTAAACAGACATCAAACCTATAGCACACTGTTGCACTTGCTCTCAAATTTGACCGCATTGCGGTCAAGCCGATTACTGCTTTGTGTATTCCAACGGGGTTATATTTGCACCATAAAAATTACGAGCGTCAGATGAATAAGCTTGAAATATAAATTAAATGTAGTACGCTCGATGGACATTCATCAAGTCGAAATTGGATTTTGTTGGAAGTTAAATATATAAATTTAAATGGTGTTATTATGTTATACATATGATGTGCAGTCACTGTTAACACTCTTTACAAACGAGGTGTTTGTAAAGTATACATATACACATACAATTATTATATACATTCCAGGGTATACGTAAGCGCGCAGGTTCGGTCTTAGGGAAGGGGTATGAAATGACCATTTGTATGTGGCATCAATGATACCGGAGTGGGATAAAATGATTAATTGTGGTATCAAAATTAAAAATGATTTATAGTTGTAGGTACTCGTGTATTAGTATGTTCGTTTCAATTGACGAGAATGGTAGACTGGACGGTCGTCCGTTAGTTGCTGTGTTAAATATTTTTATTTTTATATCAATAATAAAGTTTAATGAACATAACCTTTATGTGTCATATAAAAATGTCAATCAGTAAATGTTATAAAAGTTTATGACCATAACACTGTAATACACATTCGTACACAAATAATTCAAATGATTTTCTGCAATAGATATTTTATGAACTAAAAGTAATTTTCATTCATTATATGTACTATCTTTCAGTTTTAAATTAGTGATGTACATATAATGGAATAAAAAATACTGCAAATGTAAAAAAGGAAAAATATCGGATATATATATATATATATTTCATATATATATATATATATATATATATATATATATATATATACATATTTCATATATATATATATATATATATATGAAAATCACTGAACAATAAATTATCTATTTTTATTTTCATCGAAGGATTTTCATTGAAAAACAAATTATATGATCTACAATGACAATGATATAATTTGATTATTTTCAATTATCTAATGTTTTGATAATATATTTTTGTATATAATAACAAAATATATTTATAATAATTCTTTTTGTATTGATTATTTTGAATTATATGTATTATTTATATACAAGGTAAATTATTTTTTTATCTTTAGAATTTGTAAGTATACTTACAAAAATATCTAAATATAAATATAATCCATGTATTATAAAAATATTCTGATTAAACTGAAGTATCATAAGATATATGCTGTAAAATATAAACTTATTTTAATAACAGATTTGCCACTGTAGCTAAATTAATTTTCACAATTAAATTGTTCAGTTCTGATCGAAAATGTTTAATATTTTAAGATTTTCATGTATCTTCATGCTCTATGGATTATGGAATTGAATCGAAATGCATACAAATAACAATCAAAAGTATCAATAATTCTTATTTTATTAAAAAAATTAGGTAATTTCTACACAAGATTATACATAAAAAATATTTATTTTCATTAAAGAAACCTAATTTATTTTTAACGTATAAAAAATCGACAATTGGTATTCTACCAAACATTAATTTGATAAAAATAACCGTTTTTCTACTATAATATATACTTTTTGTATTCAGAGATAATCTTCATATTAATGTACTTTTTTAATTTTTTTCTTTATTAAAGAATGTTCTTTTCAAAGTAATATTTCAAATATATTTTTTAGATCTTTTTGTATAATATTTTTACATGTAATTAAACAACCAATTAGAGTAATTACTTACTTTTTTTAAAAAATTACATATTTTAAAAAATTGTTATTATTTAAAAATTCATAAATTAATAATAATGAAAAAAACGTGATTTTGTAAATGTTAGATTATAAAATAAATAACAAAAGTAAATGTTAATTGATGTAAACGGAGCTGAAATAATGAGAAAATGAAAACGAACGGATGAAGATATTTAATATCGATTTCACAAGATATTGAAATATAATAATATTGCTACTGTGTCACGTTTCGAAAAGAACCGATTGAGAATGTGGGCAAGAAGATTATAATATTCTGTTTTAAAAGACGTACAGAAACTGAAGGTGTTCTTGTGTGTGCGATCGGTAGATAAAATTGTTATGGTAATATGAGAGTAGTAATACTTTCTTATTAGGTATCATTTCGTTTTATATAGAATTATAGTCGTTTTAGCAGAAAATATCAGAAAATTGCTATAACCTAAAGTTTCATATGGACGAATATTATCTTGTGTTTTAACCTTTTTAACCTTTTGTAAAGGAGGTAGTTTTCTATTTTTCATTAATATATTGAAGTTTTTAAAGTTTTATTGTATCTATCCATAGGTACATATATACTGTGAATATATATATATATATATGTAAGCATGCGTGTATGTTTAAGTTTAAAAAAATTAATACGCATTTCATGATTAAAATGTACTTGAGAAAAATATTTGATATTAAAAATAATATCATGGTAATTTCTTATATTACGGAGAAAGAAAAGCAATTTTAATAAAAAATATTTGTCGAAGGTGTGTTCTATCCAAATCTTGCAAAAATAATTTCATATTCGTTCACCACACCAGCTGTCTCATGCACTATATTCGTCCACTGCGGTGTAATAAACAAGACAGGTAAGTCGTATAGTTGGTATGAATATTTTGAGTTGTGACGACATTTCCTTATATATTTATTTATACATACATGCATATTTATAGACATATATAAACAGTGTTTTTTTTTTGAAAGGATTGTATATTTTCGAGAGAAATACTGTATATAAGAGTAATGAATATTGAATAGAATAAGCAAAAATATTTTTTCAATACACTAATATAATAATATAAATATCTACATTAGTAAAATTAGAGATTTTTCTGTATCTAATTGACTGAGAATGACGGAATCACCATTAAATTTGCATATAGCAATAAAGAGAGCATTTATTATTTATTGAAAATTTTTTGTCAAATTAATTTTTTTGTTGTTTGTGGAATGAATGAAAAAAATATGTGCGAAAATTAGTAAAATTCATCAAAAATGAGGATTTATGATCTAAAATGTATAACCTATCAATTAGACACATAATATTAGATCTCTTGATTAATAAATAAAATTAAAAGTTAGAATCGTTATTTTCAGTTATAGTTGAATTGAAGTCATCTGAGCAGTGTATTTTTTAAGGAAATATTTTGCAAAATAATTTCATCTTTTGAATTTCGAATTTTCTAAAACATTATCACCGCTATTCACATACTTTTATTACAGTTTTTATTAAAAAAAGCATCAGAAAAATTTGATTAGAAAAAATTATGGTTTGTGGGGTGAGAGAATAATTAACTTATATAAGTGGATTTAGCACTACCGTCTGAAAAGCGATTCAGTATAGATATTTCTATAAATGGTTTAAGTAAACCATTATTGAAGAAGTTGTTCCTGAGTTATTAGCATGTTGCTGCTGATTAGTGAGTTTAATTAGTACTTCAAAAATTTTAAGTTATCTAAGAAAATAATTCAAAAAGAAATAAGTAAATAAACAAAATTTAATGTAAGAAATACACATATAAAATACAAAATTAGTTGTGTTTATAACAAAATAGTCAAATTAAAATTTGTAATTCTTAATAAGACGATTATTAGAGAAATTTTTGTGATATTTTCCAAACAAATACATAGTTACAAAAAATACGGATTTCTTGTATAATACTTTCATTTAATAGGCTTTTAAAATGTCGCTCCCATCGACTCCAAGATGGATATAGTGCGACACGTACTACACGAACGTGTAAGTTATGACGTAGGTTATGACAGAACTCCTCTGGTAGTTGACGGTTAGATGAGGATAGAGTGTACGGTAAAGGTATGAACGGACATAACGCAGACCCGTGGGTGTGATCATATCCATACGGTGTTCTGTACAAAACCAACCATTTATAGAGGAAACATCGTTCATGTGTTGAGTGTCGTCACACAAACTGCACTTGTTTATGTTTGCGTAACTACATACTTCTGTGCAACTAAATATTTACACAGATATGCACTATTCAAATTTCCTGACGGGTAGCCACACTTTCTTTTTCATTTCAATGAAAATATATATATATATATATATATATATACATATTGAGTTGAATTTTTTTTTATTCAAATAGTAAAATAAGTGTCATATAACAATTAGAAAATTTTTGTAATATTCAGAAATTTTTTAAACACTAAATTGATGATAACAGATTAAGAGTGTTTCTGATATTTCAAAGTAAATAAAAAATTAAAGTGTTATTTAATAATAATAACAAATATTTATTATAATTAAAAATAAGTAAAAAATAGTTTTAAATTGTAATTATTAATTAACGACTGATTCAATTTGATGTAATGTACGAGGGTCGTTTATAAGTATGGTAAAAAAGCAAGTTAAACACCGTTTTTTTTAGAAAGAATCGATTTTATTTCTCAACATAGTCTCATAAATGATCAAAAATTATTTAACAAATATTTACGATCGGAAAAAATATTTTTTGTGTTTTATAGGATGAAAGAATGATTCATTTGGGGAAAACAATATAGTTTTTGACATTTTGGGTAATTTAATTTTCAAAAATGTTTTTTTTTCTTTTTTGCAAACATAGATAATTCTTTTGTCTAAAAATGATTAATAATTGATTACTGATCATTTTTTCTGTATGAGAGTACTTTATGTATGATGGAATTACTCTAAAATACGTATGAGTAATAGTCATAAATTATAAGTAATCCGTTAATGAGAATTCCGGATTAGAATTTTTTTTTGTGGTTCCTAAACTTGCGAAAACCATTTAAGAAAGAAAAAAACATATATTTTTATTTAGTTAACAATTTTTAACAATGAAACCATTTTTTACTTCAGATTGTTGCTAAATTCATGTTTTCAGATAAAAAGATAAGAAAAAACTAATTATTTTTTGATCTCGTAAAATAAATAATTTAAAATTTATTTTAACAATAAAATTTTTATTAACATTATCCATAAAATAAAGGAAACAAAGTATAAAATGTACTTATTTATTTCATTGTTGACTTGTATTTACATAAGTAGGAGTGTTTATTATTTTAGATAAGTGAAATAGAACGTAGTAAAATCATAATTAATGCAGTGAGTAACTATTTGTCTGTATTTTTTTAAGAAAAATAGTATTCATTTTATGTTTTCAATGATCAGATGTAAAGATATTTATTAGTTGAAATGATTATTTTATTAAGAATGTTTCTTTTTGTACGGAACAAATGAAATATGTTTGAAAAAAGAATTAATTGAGTTAGAAAAAATATAAACACTTTAGTATATTATAGATGTTTACTTCATTATTAGGGTTTTATATATACGTGCATTATTACATCAAGACAAATTATTTCTTCTCGTGAAATGAACTTAAAAGGTAAATATATTTATTTTGTGTCTTACATCATTTAATTTCTTCCAAGATCTTTGAAACTACCACGAACATATCACTACTACATCACCAGTGAGAGAGATGAGTTTTCGGGTTGGACATCCAGGTAGATACACTTCAATACATGATAGATATTGGAAATAGTTTGTTGAGATGTGCCGTGACGCGAATTGCTCCCGTGGGACGCTACGGGCGGCCGACAGCGTCCACGGAGTAGGCGGTACGTCCTATCGTTCGATCGTCGGGACTTACAAGAAATACCTATTCAGTCGACCTCCTTCCTCTGTTTCGATCGACGATAACCCTCGCACGTCCGTTACAACGAAACGAAGTGAACGAAAAACCGTCTCGTATCAACGATGGCCGTTTGAAATATACCTTTCTCTTCGATGCTCCGTAACGAATTGCAGGTGGAAAGTATGAATAACTCTTTGGCTGTTGTTGGAATGTCGATGTGTTTTTTTCGGTTTTATTGGAATGTGTTGAATAAGTGGTTACAACGGAACGTGGGTCAGAAGTAGAGTCATTGGTCGAGAATTCGTTCGGTAGAAGCACAGTTTCGATCATAAAATGTATAAAGTATTTCTTTAATTTTTGATTTAATGCTTACGGAGATTTTTCTTCAGACACATATATATATATATATATATATATATATATATATATATATATATATATATATATATATATATGCATTGTGTTCTTTCGAATTTTAAATATTTTTTGGTATTTTTTAAAATTAAAATGAGAATATTTTCAATTTGAAATATTAACATACTTTCTAATTATCATTTAATTTTTACCACAAGAATTATTTTTTAAAAGGGTAGTACATTTTAAATTCGAAGATATGTGTTATATACAATTAAAACAGATATATAAAGATAATAAGTAAAAATTATTTTTAATAATATAAGTTATTGACCACAATATAATATATATATATATATATATATATATATATATATATATATATATATATGTACATATATATATATATATATATATATATATATATATATATATATATATATAACTAATGATCGGGCGTTAATGACCTTAGCTATCGAAGCATCCTTAAGCTCCAAATAATAATAAGTACTAATGATAATATCTTTTCTACTATATATATTATTATTTCTTAAGATGGAACGTTTTTGTTTTTTATTAAAATTATTTAGATCTTCATTACTGTTTTTAATTAAATCGTTTTTTTCAATTTAAATAATCGAAAGAGTACATAAAAATTATTACAAAGTTCAGAACAAGAATCTTTCTTAAATTTTTAATGTTTTTTATTGGAAATTATTTTTTTATAAATCTTTCCCACAAAATACTGTCTATTTTCTTGTAATGCTGCTTAAGATTTTATCTTAATATTTTGTAATCTATAAACTGAATAATTAATAGAACTAATAATAAAGTTAAACATGAGAATGAAAAAATATCTGACAACCTATTTAAAATAAAGAAAATAATTTTATCTAAATGAGAAGAAAGACATATTTTTATCATCAGGTAAAACATCATATTTATTATAAAATTCTCAATAAAATAAAAAAAATTTCATTTTATATTAAACTAGTTGATAAAATATAAATTAATTTTATATTTTTCTGTATAGTCAATTTTTCAAAACGAATTAATTCTTTTATTTTATCAACGAACTAAGATAGAATATAAGATTGACCGTAAATGTTAATTGTAATGCTGTGATCACTTACGAATGGCTATAGAGAGAAACTCATGAAACTAAATTCGACATTTAATCAGCTTGAAACTAATCGAAACAGTACTCATTAATTGACAAGAAAATATATAAGGATTTTCTGCTTTAGTTTTCTGTTAGTTGTTTCAAGTGTTTGATAAAAAGATACCGGCTATGTTACATATGATTATTGATTTTTCATTAAAATACAAATGTTAAAAATGGGATTATTGTTTGATAAGATTGATTACTTTTAGCGATATGTATTTTTATGACATATATATATATATATATTGTAAATATAGAAAACTTGACTGATATATAATAAATTTAAAATAATTTAACAAAAATATGTTAGATATCTTGGTCGCCTAAATTTTCTTAAATATTATATAAATATTATATTGACACATTAATATATCATATATTTATAAGTACACATACACTCACACACACACACATATATATATATATATATATATATATATATATATATATATATGTATATAACGATATTATAATATTTTTATTATCTACGGCGATTTTCTTATATATTGTAGAGTAGCGATAGATTAATCTCTTAATTTCACCATTATTGTCGGACCAAAATGTGTTTCAAACTAAAAAAGGACGAAAATTTATTGGATTTTATTTAAAAAGAATGATTTGATTTACAATTTTGATGTAATTTCGATGTTGTGGTTAAAAATTCACTCTTAAATTAAATTTCATTAAAAAAATCTAACTTAAACCCATAAGAAATATAATGAAAACGTTCAGCATTTCTTTATTGATCATTTTCGATTATTAATTATGTAAATTTCTATGACAATGCCATCATTGTCAGACCGTTAATAATTGAACATCGACATTTAAATGTTCACAAGAGATAATTAAAAATTATCAACAATTAATGATCAGAAAACTTTTTGTGGGTTGTGGGGTGTATAAACATTTTGAAATTAATTTGTTTTATTTTTTTTTTGTACGGAATGGCAAAATAAAAGAATATTTATATAAAAAAATGACAATAAGTACCGTTTCGTTTTTGATTTACTTTATTTTTGTTAATATATATATATATATATATATATATATATATATATATATATATATATAAAGATATATATATATATATATATATATATATATATATATACAGAGAGAGAGAGAAAGCACAGGGTATGGTCTGGTTACGGTTTATTGAGCAGTTTGTTGATTAAAATATATTTTCGGTATGATGTTAAAATATTGATTAGAAAATCAAATTAAAACTATGTCACAGTACTGAATATTTCAAGTTATCCAGCGGTCAAACTGTCGAGACTCTACTGTATATAAGAAAAAGAGAGTATACACAAATCCATTTAAGTTATTTATAATGAATAGTAATAGAAGGTAATTAATGCTGTTGAATTAATCATTGATTAGTTACTAAGTATTTAAGTATGTATCATTAGCTACAGTTACAAGTATGTTCTGTAACGTTGACCAATATAATTAAAATATACATTAAAAAATTAACGATATAAAAGTAAATATTGTATTAATACAGATAAATAGTACGTACTTTTTGTAATAAATATAAAAACGTGTGAGTACAAGATAAGCTTATCGATTTTTTTGTATAGTTATAAATAATATAGTTCGACGAACTATAGTAAAATTAGATCAATAAAATTGAAAAGTATCAAATTACAACTACTAAAACCTTAATCGTACAAGTTTACATAGGAAATAACTAGTTTCATTACTGTCTGTAAACTGATACTTTCATCTCCTAATTTAATGTGATAATATTAAAACTATGAAGCACATGTTCCGTGGAAAAAAGAAAACATAAAATAATTCCTATATGAGTAAGATATTCTGTTATCGCCGTGAGCTGAATAACAACATAAATAAGCAATAATTCACGAAAAAACATTGGTAGTAAGTTGTGAAACGGTAATACCATTTGATTGCTCGAACACGCAGTGAGTAGGTAGAGCAGATACAAGCAGCAGCAACTTCTCGAGTGGCAGTTTGATATAATTTACACCTCACAAAACTAATAAGAAAAGTTCCGATACTCTAGCGGGAGTTGATTATAGACGACGGCGTGCAGACAGACGTGTGTCTTAAAATCTATAGTATGATGGATTAATACGTCTTATGTCAGCCTTGTACACTTCTATCGGTTTCAAAGTAACTAGAGTATCTTATATATATATATATATATATATATATATATATATATATATATATATAATCATATACATTTCGTGCTATAAAACTTAATCGTAATTGAATGACAGTACGATTAAATAACAATTTATAGGTTAAATAATTGATTCATTCTGAGGATTTCTATATAATTGTTTTAAAATGAATTTAAGTAAATTTAAATTATATAATTGAATTCAATATAAAAATATATATATTTTAAATAAATAAAATCACTTTATATTATCACTCTGTGTAGTTAAGTTTTTGAAAATTGAAGTTTTTTATTTAATTTTAATTAAAATTTATGAACGACATTTTAAGAATATTTCGTTTACTTTTCATTCGATTTAAAGGCTATAATTTCCTCAATTTATTATTAAAGATAAATAAATACACTTTATTGAGATAAATTATTCAATACTCAAAAAATATTTCGAATATTTAGAGTTTATATTATATTTTATTTAATCCTCGTACCTACAATAACATATCACGAATGAAAAAAAATATCTAAAGTTAGAGTGAGATGTAATAATATCACATCTCAGTAGAAAATTGTCTAAAATTCTGATTAAAAAAATGATTACTTTCTTATTAATGAAGTTGAAGGTAAAAAGATGGACGGTGTGGGAAAATGATTAGAGAATGAAAATGTAAAGAACTGAAAAAAGTTGTTAAATATAGAACAAGATGAAGAGGTAAAGCTTACGAAGGCAAGGTTTACATAGAGTTGTAGTGTCATTGATTGATTGATTGATTGGATTTTTCTAAAGAGAAAAGTTTTACTGTGAAAACTAAGAATTTGCTTTTCGTTTCAATTTGGAAATATTTCTTTTTTAAATTTATTATTCTAAAATGTGTCTGAAAATTGATTAAAAATAAACATGCCATAGAAATATTTCTTTGACTACAAATATATAAATATTACAATACATTATTTACTTTCGTATTATACTTTTTTAAAATGTCTACGTTTATATTAAAATTATTATTTTTGTGTGAACTATTTGTATATTTATATATTACGATCGAATTAGACTGCTTATAATTTATGCAAAGAAGTGTGCAATAATTATATTTAAGAAATTTCCGACTATTTGTATGAATTTATTTATATGTAAAATTTATACAAGTAAAAAACTTTGCTGTCGTGATGGTTTTCGTTGTTTTGGCTTACCTGACTCTATTGTCTATTATTAGTTTCGGTATGTGTTCCACCTATAGGTAGATTTAAGAGAAAAAGAAAACATATATATATATATGTTAATGAATATCAAAAAGATTTATGATTAAAAGAAAATTTAATAAAGCGTTATCATGATAAATACCAATGTGTGATTAGGAGAATTTTAGCTGGAATAGAAACTGGTATTGTAATTATTTTTTTGTTTGAGTTTAAATATAAGTTTGTCTAATTATTTTTATTTTTAAATATTGATGAAACGTTCAAAAGAAGGAAGATGAGGTATAAATTTACGAATCGTCGAAGAATAAAAACGAATAAATTTGTAAAGTATTTATTTTATGATTGTAGAATGACATTAATTTTTTAAAATATAATGGAAAAATTTTTTTTTAGTCAATATTGATATTTATTTGCTGAATCAATGTTTTATATAAATGAAAAATCTCTTTTTTTCATTTCTAAAAAATCATATTGCATGCAGTTGGGTGAAATAAGCTATTCTTATTCTGTCGACTAAAAGAATAGTCTCTACATGAAAATATAAAAAAAATATGAGTTTGACACTATGACGCTAGAAAAAACTATCAGGTAGAGACATATTACAATCATGACATGTATTGTTACAAAGAGACGGTAATATATCTGTTAGTATTTGAACAATGAAACAGAATGTCGAGAACAATGGACTGTGTCTTTTAGTTAAAATGTCGCCGAAGGCAAAGGTAAATTACACTTCGATGACGCAGTAGGCCGTGCCTGCTTAATTAGAGTTCGGCTCGCGCAGTCTAATGAAAAAGAACCCGATATAATAAGGCGACATGAGAACGTTCGGGGGTGAGAGCTTTAGTTTCACGAGCGTAGACATTTCCGAGACATTCGAGGCTTAAAGGTATCGTTTACAATATACCTTACACTAAGAACGTACTTTATTAACAATGTACGAAACGGTTTGAAATATTTGTGATCAAATGTACTTGAAAAATAATTTCAAAACAAATTTCTTATATAATATTACTGTTTAATATATGATTGTTTTTTTATTCATATTTTATATCTTTTCTGAAAATTTTTAGTTTTTCAATATTTTTTTGAAATAAAATAAAATTTTGAATAAAGAAAACTAAACAAATTCTTTTATTTGAATATGTTTTTTTTCGATTCATATAACTATGAGATTTAAATTATGGACAGTGAACAGAAAAAAAGAGAATATTGTATCTTATGTTCAGTTCTAATTTTAGTTAATACAGTCTAATACTTTGCTCAAACTAAATTTCATAAATGAATTCATTTTTCACCCCGCAAACCGTAAAATCTTTTTCTGGTACTATTTCTCCAGAACGCCAAGATACAGAAAATGATGGAATTGTTATTGAAAAACAAATATCAAATATGATCAGTAATGATTTATTAACATTTTTTGACCAGAAGACATTCTACCGTACACAAAAGAACTAATTTCTGAACTTAAATTTTGGGGTTTTCAGTGTTTTCTTATTTTGTTATAAAAATATTTTTCTTTCTTTAAACTAAGGAAGTTTATCGACTCAGTCTCTATTTTACTATTTAATTAATTCAGCGATTTTAACTCTCTGGATCGTTTGTATTTAATTTTCGTAAAATATTAGTTTTCTTTATCTTGATATAATTGGCGTTGATTTCTCTATTATCTTCAGGTGGTTTTTAATTGAATTCAATAATAGTCTCAACATTAAAATCAAAAAAATTAACCAAACTAAAACCGTTTTTTTGTAATTTAATGTTCGTATTATTATTTGCAGTTCTCTGGAATCCATTGAAGAATGGAAAAGGATTTAAAATTTTATATAATTTTTAAATTAACAAAATTATCATCTTAAAAAATAACAAACAATTATTTGAAAAGAATAACACAATTCAAATACATATGACAAGAAAGTCGATAAAAAATTAAAGTAATAGTGAAGTGTAGTAATTGATAAACAGAAAAATTAGTGACTTTTTACAAAACGTGCTGAAAAGAATAAATCATGTTTAAATATCATTGACAATTAAACAATACATTTAAGATAAAACAGTACATTATACAAATGATTCTTGATTTTGTATACAGTGAACTTTTAATTATTTAAAAATAAAATTTTTTTTAAACCGTTCACGTAATAAACAATTAAAAAATAATCATATACTAAACAAAAGTTTTTGTATAAAATGTATGATATAAAAAGTAGGTTATCTGTATGTTTTATTTTAGATTTCTAATTTTCAATTAGTAATCACAAGATAAAACGTGATTGTATTTAAGTGGTTAACAAGGTGGACCGGTAAAACAAATAAGTGATGGGATTCAGTCCGGTCTAATGAGTTAATTTAACCTTCGTTAAGAGAACGATTATCTTGAGCACTAAATAAATTTCAATGTTAGATTCTAAAATAAACGAAACGAAGAAAAATAAAGCACAACGAAATATATATATATATATATATATATATATATATATAACATTTATTAGATTAATAGATTTTTTCATAAAATTTATGCTAAGTATTTTAAAACATTTTTCTCCTTACTCACTTCAACTTTTAATTTAAATTTTAGATACATCACTTATATTTCATTAAAATATATTTTCATATCATAATAATATATTATGTTGGTGCAAAAATAATTGCCGTTTTTACATGGATTTCAAATGATAAAAACCGCTATTATTATTGCACCAATATAAAATTTTGCATTTTACTTTTTTAATGCGAGATAATTTTATTCAAAACTAAAATTACATTTAGTTATTTTCATTAGATTTTTAGATTACTATTTCTTTTTTGTGCTATTTTCAAACACATTTAAAAGTAAAACTTTTTCTTTAAAATATAAGCAATACAATTACTAATGAAACGATAATTTGTTTTTCAACTTTTGTGTTAACATTTATTCAAATAAAACTTGTACAAATAAATAGTTTGAAAATTTTCATGAGATATATTGAACATCTATACAAATAATATTATTTATTTGACTAAAGTGTTTCATAAAATATAACTTCTTTAAAATGTACATTTATTATTTTTTGTACATCACGTTAAAATTTTAAATCATTGAAAATATCAAATTTATTTAAAAAATATTCATAAACGACGTTTCAGAATTGAAAAAAAATATTTATGTCATTTTATGAGTTAATACTCGATGATAGTTTGAAAGAGTTTAAAAAATAATTTAAATTAATACTGTTGTATTTTTTTGTTATAAAAATAATAACATTGCATGAAAAATAAAATATTAAATATACAAAAAATTATAATTATCTTAAAAACGTTAATTTTTCCAGTATATATATTTTTTTTTATTTAGATACGAAAAGAGTTGTATAATACTAAAGATATGAGTAAAGAAAAAAAAGAAATATGCAACATATAAGACATATATAAAGAAAAAGAAAGAAAGGTGATACTAAAATTACAATTGATTATAAGAACGGAATTGAAGCTGTTGTAAATTTAATTAATCGTATAAAATATAGTATTGATTTTTAAAATATGTATTAATAATTCGTTGTAAATAATTCTATGCATATAAAAAATTAAACTACGGTCATGACTACGAAGATTTCATCTATACTTAAATACTGTTTATTATGAATATTTTAATGATGTTACTTTGAATTTAATTATAGGTATATTTGAACTAGAGATGAAATAAAATATACGAAATTGTTAAGGGATTTGAGATATTGCACAAACTTAAATTCTGTTGCCTATTTGTAAACAGGATATGTTTTAATCGATACTTTGATATAAACATGTTTTTTAAAAGTATGTATATATATATTATTTTGTATAATTTATATAATAATTGTTTTTTTATACGTTAACAAGATTAATGGTAAGTTTTAAATGAGTTCTAAATGAAGGATTATATTTATAAAAAAAATATATCTATGGTGATATTCACACTTTGTCCACAATAAAATTGTATAAATTAAAATATATTAATGTTAAATTAGCGTCATATATTCAACAATTTCGATTTAAAAATATTTGGGAGAATATTTAGTTTAGGAGAAGTTAAATGCAAGAAATTTCAACAATTGTAATTTAATACATATTTTTTTAACGAAAACCGACTTATGTTATTTTAAAAGGTTTTTAATTTTTTTTCCAATTGTAAAAATTAAGATTTATTTATTTTGTTTGAAAAAATATTAACTTTAAACATAATTAATTAATAATTTTGCTTCAAATTGGGGTATTGAATTAAAGATGGAAAAGTAGTAAATATGAGCAATTTTTATGGAAAAGCAGCAGAATCTGTTCGTAAACTAAACAATGCTTTTGGTGTGGGTATTTTTCAGGAACGTACTGTATAATGGTGTTTCCAAAAATGTTGTGCTGGGGAAGAGAGCCTTCAAGATGAAACATATGTTCATTTCATAACGACCAACTGAATGTATTAGGTGAATCAGAACTATGCACAACAATTCGAGAACTAGCACAAAAGTTAGGCGTTAGTCATCAAATAGTTCTGAATCACTTAAAACACACAGGAAAATCAATAGAGAAAAAAATGTATATGAATTTGAATATTTATAATTTATTTTTGTATTAACCTAATCATATTTATATAAAGAAAATTGATAAGATAATATATTTGCTAAAAATATATACGTATTGAAAAACTAATTAGAAATTACTTGTGTTATAAGATAAAACAAATTTTTTTAGAGTAAAGTGTATAATGTTGAGATAATAAAAGACTTGTGGATTATGAAGAAATATTTCTTGCAAACATTTTTAAAATATACATATATATATATATATATATATATATATATATATATATATTGAATTAACAGTTTTTGAAAAGAAGATAAAATAATTAACATATTTAGTAAATTGTATAAATTTTTCTTAATGTAATTATGTCCCAATTTAAATAAAATATTTTTTTTGAAAAAAAATGTAAATGTTAGGATTGACAAGAAAGAAGAGATATTTTTTTTAATTTTTAATAATTTAATTTTTATATATATGTATATATATATATATATATAATTAGTATTCTGTTTAAAAATGTATATAAAATCGTGAAAATTAATTATGAAAATATACTGAATTAATTTTTCTTTACCAAGTTACAAAAAAATAAATTGTAAATATAGTTTTCATTGTACAATGAACTTTATTATATTTATCTTCAAAATTAATGTTTTTTTTTAATATAAAATATTATTAACACAGAAATGTTATTTTATGAAATTAATTAGGTTATATAAAATATTTTTTGAAAAAAATTGATAATAAATGTCAAAAATATTCAATGTTTTATTAATTATGGTGAATTTTTTCGGATATTCAAATATTTATTAATGTTGGTTTTTGTATATCACAGAAAAAAAAATTCTCTCCTTGTATATAAATAAATATGAACTTTCTAAAAATTCTGATTATCTCGAAAGAGTTTAGAACACTACCAACGATGCATTTCGGTTTCTCTTAGAAGAAACGTAGAGTACTATTTTAATAAAAAAGTAATGTCTTATATATATATATATATATATATATATATATATATATATATATATCATATTTTGTTTTTAATATTGGAATTACTGTTATGGTTCTTTTTAATCAGTACACCTGCGAATAACACCTAAGATAATGTAATAATAAATTTCAATAATTATAAAAACAACGATACAATTCGACGCAGCGTCTCAAAAAAACTAAAATTACATATGAAGTACGAATAATACAATTATATTTTTTCAACAGTTCAAACGAGCATGAAAGTGTGTCGTTATCACTCTAATAAAAAGTCACGATATTTTTATATACATTCGTAGTCTATCTTGGGAGTCTTCTATCATCAAATAAAGGAAACTAAGAAGAAACCTTCACAGTTCTAATGCGACTTTTATTATATTCGTACCTCTGTTAATGCGGCCAAAAAAGGAAATAAAAGCGATATTAGAGACAGCATTATCTTAGTTGTAAAATAAACAAAATGAATCTCGCAATAAAATGTTGTTTTGGTAACAATATAATGGACAAGAAAATGTGCTTTTTTATAGATTACTTTATTGTTTTCAGCAGTACATATTTTTAATGGGTTAATTACTTACATTACAGGAATTTTAACGTATAAGCACAGACGTGTTTTATTATTGTTTTCTTATCTGAAGATCTCATTTATCTGTATCTCTTAAATATATCATATTTTAATTTATCATGAGATATACGCAAATATATATATATATACATATATATATATATATATATATATTTATATATATACACACATTTATACATATAGGTGTGTGTGTATTTGTAGAGTATAAATGGTTCAAAATAAAAACGAATGTAAAAAAAGTCAACTGGAATCATCAATGTTATGACAGCAGTCGTTCAGTTAAAGTGGAATTGGTTTGGACACATTGCCAGTCAATAAAATGAGAGATGGCTAATAAGATTTTAAATTGGAAACCAAGAATTACAAAAAAGTTGTGTCGGTCGATCACAAACACGATTTATGAAATATATTAAGAAAGCAGTCGGAAATAAACATTATTGATTGCTATATATTGCAATAGAACTGAGAAAATATACAAAACATCAATTTTAATGTTTCTTAAAAAAATATGAAAGATATGAAAAATA
This sequence comes from Acanthacorydalis orientalis, assembly GCA_034766995.1. NCBI lineage: Eukaryota > Metazoa > Arthropoda > Insecta > Megaloptera > Corydalidae > Acanthacorydalis > Acanthacorydalis orientalis. The sequence continues at coordinate 12,151,622 of CM068314.1, forward strand.
TGAACGACGTTATAGTAATAAATAAATAAAATTCGTTTTAAATAAGCCATCTTCATTTATTTCATTCATTAATAGAATGAAAGTTTTTACTTTTAAGCATATTTAATTGAAAAAGTCTTTGTTGTTATTTTATTTTTTTAAAATTGAAATTATATGAAATATGCTAGATAAATAAATATATAATAACTAAATATATAATATAGAGATAAATATATGTATAATATAGAATTAACGTAAACATTTTGTGCAATTAAATTAAACATATCACCCAAATATATTAAATATATTTTAAAATCTATGAAGTAGTGATATAGCTTATCATATACCACTAATGAATAAATAAATTCAAATATAAAATCATCTAAATTATTAGGTTGGTAGGAAAATAGTTGCGGTTTATGACCTTTAATATTCATATACATTACAGTTTTTTTGATTTTCTCGGCTGTTTCAAGTGGTCTAGAACTTTTGTGCAAGTTCTAGAATTATTGTGCGTGGTTCTGATAACTAACGCCTTCAGTCGGTAGTTGTGAACTGAAGAAGTACACCGGCGACCTTCCTCATCTTCAAGGATCTCGTCTCCAGCACGAAATTTTTGGAACCATCATTGCATAGTATGTTCTTTAGCATTACCCACACTCAAACCATCGTTTAGTTTACAAGCAGTTTTTGCTGCTTTATCACTCGTTTTGAACTCATAAAAAATTGCTCTTATTTGTTTCTTTTCTATCTTTAATTTAATAGTCAAACTTGAAGTAAAATTAATAATAAAACCAAAGTAGATGCTATCAAAATACAGACTGAAAAAAGCACTTTAAAATGATATTAACACGAACACTATGAAATAACACTTTTATAGAAAAAAATTAAGGTTAGATTTCAGAAAACAGAAACAGCAATTATTTTCCTACCATTCTTATCTTACCGTTTATATATATTTTACCGTTTTGAGAATGATGACATATTTATTGAAATACGTATAAGTAAGAATAAAAAGTGTAAAAGAATAAAAAGTAAGAAAAAAAAGAATATGGTTTATGAAGCGAGTGCAAAATTTATTTTTTAATATAAAAAGACAATTTTAATAATAAAATCAAGTAATGATATACACAACATTGTGTTGCAATGAAAATTAATATGAAATAAGGATAAAAATGTAATGTGAATTCAACTATCGAATATCATTTAGTCTACGAGGGAAAATATATTTAGTACAGTGGTCAAATAATGAATGTAATATTTTTTTTCAATATAAAAATAAACGCATCTCAATACTTGTTCAAGTAATAATTTTCTATATATTTTTTTCTGTTCAAATTATTATTGTTTATTTTACTGTATCTGTTCTCATAACTGTAACGTTTGCCCATATCGTCGTCTGTTTTGATCGGCAGTGTAAGGTGAAGGTAAATATCGCACAAGATACATATGTACATCAATTTATTGGTAACTTGAATCGTATAAAGTTACGGTAATGGTACTCGACAGACGACATATATATCTATAAAAATGAATGTATCCGTCGCCCGAGTGTCTCATAAATGTTTTCACCATGTATAGCCAATGATGTAAAAAGCATCTTGTACACACGGGACCATCGCAGTAAAATGATGTATTTTCTTCTTCTAAATATTATGTACATAGTGCGATATCGTTATAGAATGGGATCATGTATGCTATTTTGAAAATTAATGTCGAATATTGATGCACATTTGTATTTCAATTTTATTTGTTACTATGACACATAAGGGTGTAACTACATTTTTTATCTCAAACGAAAAAATATTGAAACTTCAATAAAGAATGTAAATGACCGAAATATTACATATAAAATATTTAATAGATATTATATATATATATATATATATATTCATTTATAATTTCAATGAAAATAATAATTTACTCTTTGGAAAGTCAATATGTTCTAATAATAAAACGAATATGACTATATTCTCGTACTAAATAATAAACACTTCTATATATAAATATGAATTATCATTAAACATAAATATATAAACTTATAAATAAAAATATAACTAAAATATAAAATAAATTTAATTTAAATTGGTACTGTATTAAAGTGTCAGGAATGAAATAAAATATTTTTGCAAGCTTAAAGTACTTTTAAATTTTTGTTAAATAATTTATTTAATTCACTGTTTTGTTAATAAAATTGTGCACATCAGAACTATATATTTCATAAAGGATTAATTAATTTTCATAATGAAAATCATTAAATGATATTATTTATTTTTCTCGTCGAAATGTTCAATCATTTTTTTATTGTAAAAAATTGATGAAAAATCAGTAATTTTTGAATATTTTGACAAGAAAATTATGTGGTGTCTAAAGAGTGATTCATTGCAAAATAAATATGTGTATTTGTGACACAACAAATGATTTTATCGGATAGAAAAATAATGTCATCATAAATATAAATTATTAATAAAAATTGATAAAATTCAGTAATACTAAAATATTGTTACTGTGGCTAAATTAATTTTAAATATTCCTTTTTTATTATTCTACAAATTACAAAACATTTTTTCAGATCAAACATGTTCGATAATTGATTATTGTTCATTTTTGTTTATTGATTATGCGTATTTATGTTGTTGTTATTTGGGGTTTTAGGGCGTTTCGACAGTTAAGGTCATTGGCGCCCGATATGCGTATTTAGATGACGATGTTATCCATTGCACAAAAATACAAAAAATCTATTTTTTAATAATAAAAATATATTTTTTTTATACTTTTGCGCTATGAAAATGATGTTATTGTCATTGATCATTTCATAACCAATTCTAAAATATTCAAATTATAAATTAATTACTCGAAGATTGCCTATAAAATAATGTATGATTATTTTAAAAAATTGTGTTTATAATTAAATCTTTCTTCAATTAAATACTTTTTAATGGAAATAAATAGTTTTCTTCACAAGTTAAAACGTTTTTATAGTTTGGATTTTCCAGTAATTATATTAAGATGAAAAAGTAACGATAATCTCAGCTACAAATTGCAACTGGCTTTAAATAAGAATAAGGAGCAAAAAATTAAAACAAATCTACAAAGTACAAAGGAATCAAAGCTACACAAAAACCGCGAGCAATTTTCTTAAAGGCATTTATTTCGCTCTATTATACAATATTTTCAAAGCGATATGTTTTCTTTATTTTCATCTATATACATTCAGCACAAAGAAAATGACGGGGTCGTTAATTATAGCGTGTATTTTACTGGAAAATTATACGTCAAGTTTTGCGAGGTAAATTAGTGACGTTTATGTTTGAAGTAAACGATAGATTCGTACGTGTTGTGAATTCATACAAAGTATATATTTATCTAATACAAATATACAATCGTTATGATATGATAGTAAGGCTGACAGGTAATATTTTATTTGATCAGCACATAATTATTTTTTTATTTTTAAATGATTAAATATATATTTTCTTTAAAAAAATTTAAAAGCCTTTATATATGAATAAAAAATGGATAATAGATAGTTGTATTGCAAAATGCATGTGTATAAGCTCAAAATTACCCTATACGAAAATAAAGATCCTGAAGAAACAGCTATGCATTCTTTAACTGACCGATTGTGATTCGTGTTTCCATGTTATGTAACTCAATGAGGTGTTAAATGTTACATCGTGTGTCGTCGTGTCGTTTCGATCGAAATGGCACAGGTCGTAGATACACTCTACTGTGAAGAATAAATGTCACAAACTTTTCTTTAAGAACGAACTCACACACCTTGTACTGTACTGAAGTGGAAATTTATATGAAAAATAATATATATATATATATATATAATTGTTTATTAAGAAAAAAATTTATAATAAATAAGAGAACAAACGTATATTATTTCATTTATACGACGATTGTGTATATTTGATTCAATCATTAAAATTAATGCTGTTTCTTTAATGGTTAAAGATAGTCAAAAGTATATATTTATCATCTATACTATATGTAATATAATATATCAGAATAGTAAGAATTTTACTAGTTATTGATTTTTAATTAATACTAATTGTTTGGAATGACAATTTATAACATTAAAATTACTTTTTAGTTTATTGATATTGATAACAAAATATGGATTGTAAGATAAAAAATATGAAAGAAATTTTTTTTGCATCGTTTGGCTATTTTTTGCCATTTTTTACATTTTTCATTTTTAAAAATGAAAAATTATAATCTTTTTTTTTAAATGAGTTAGTTTATAGTTTTTTTTAGTTAAACTGAATTAAAAAGGGATTAAATTATTTCAGGAACACAATACATATTAATTTATAAGTCGTTTTAATTTATTTTACGAAATTGTTTCCAACGAACATTTTTCATTAGATATTTCGCAGATGTACGAAACAAACGAACTAAATGCCAGATTCTGTTGTTAGGTTTTAATTTTTGTATAATGTTAACTCATTTAACTTAGTTCTGAATAAAGTAATGTTAGATGAAAACACGGGTTGGAAAACTTTTACTGTTTGTTAGAGCCGCAGGTGATTTTACTGGTCAATGAAACACTCACTCGCATGGCGGTTTCTGTGGTCAGCGTGTCACCGGTGGTCATTGTTGTGGTTTAAACTTCAGTGAATACGTTTTCTACTAAGTCAATACAAAGTTTTATTTTGAAAAGGATATATATATATATATATATATATATATATATATATATTATACATATTTTTAATCAAGATTATAAAGAATATTTCAGGTTATTATTTATAGAACTAAGAATACCATTTCATTTTTTTATCGAAAAAGTATGAAAAATAAAACGATATATTAAGAAGTGAATGATAATTGATATGTATATTCTTTCTTACAATTCCATCTGACAACAAATGAAACCATACTACAATTCACAAACTAATCCTTATAATACTGCATTAATCCAAATTTAATTCTTTGTGAAAATCTGTAAGGGTTGCAGAGACCGAGTGAGAACAACTTTTATGATGCGACACGCAAAATATTTATATTAGATTCAAAGCTTACGCCGTCTTTTAATCAGATTATATATCTTAAGAACGTTCTTTTACGAACCGTTTCACTGTTTCAAGTGCTTTGCCAACATACAAAATGTTCAACAAATTGCAAGAAAATAAGTTGCTATTTTACAAGTCATTTACAATTAGATTGAATGTAGTCATTGTTTATTTTGTCTTTCATTAGTGGATGGTGGAGACACGCGAGATGAATCAACTCTATGCAAATATTGATGCGAACATTAGCAAATGTCATGCCGATGAATGATTACTCGTCATGTCGGCATGCAATTAAATATTCCATTAAATTACGAGATTGTTTAAGTAGGTAGTAGTTTTACTAATGTATATACACATTCATACACACACATATATATATATATACATGATTATTTTTTAGATTCCATAATTTATTAAATTATCTATTAACTATTTTATTATCATTACTTCATTTACTTTTTGAGTAATAGTTTTGTCATTTATAAAAAAATCCCAGTTTAAAAGTTAAAAAATGAAAATCAAAATCAATATTATAATATTTAAATTATTCAGTATTAATTGAAGATTCAAATAAACAACATAAAAAGTCACTGTCTTAAGGGATTCTATATTTTACATCTCTTGAAGTTAATAAGATTGATATGTTGAAATACGTGTATTCATTGCAAAATGGAATTATTGTAATATTTTTAAGGAAATATTATTCCCTATGATTATGAATTACATAAAAGTATCTAAAAAAAAAAATTGTTACAATTGTTTGAGTTGGGAAATATACTGACCAATGTATATTAGATTTAATCCGAGTTACTGTAAGCATCAGTACTGAAGTAAAACTCAGTTAATAGGTGTTCATTAATAAGTGTTTTTCCAGTTCCTAATTTTACCTTTATTGTTTTAGAACAGATTAAGGAATATAAGACAATACATTTGCCTTTTTATGTCGTAAATACTGATTGCTACTAATACGGTTATTCTTCGTTTTGAACTATTAACTTCAATTTACTTTTGTTTTTGAATTTTAAGATTCTGTTGGATATAAATTTAAAAACTGATTTGGTCTTGCATGGATTAAAAAATGCATTTGCTTTGTATCACTTTTTTTAAAGCCAGTTGTGTGCCACTTTATTTGGCAGTGGGGATTTTTTTTTACGATTTTTTCTTAAAACGATATTATTAAGTCTATGAAATCAATAAACTGAAATTTTTTTTACAAGAATTTTTTCAAATTTATTCATTGTCAACTTACTATTATGCTTGTTATTTGAACACTCATGATTCTTTAGTATTTAAACCATTTTGAAAACGCTTCCTTTACATTATGAGTCCAATTAAATTTAATAATATAAAAATAAATTATAGAAAATTAATGTAGGTAAACACTTACTTACTATTTACATAAACAAGTAATGAAAAAGAAATTGATACAATTACTTTATTTCATGGCTTATAAATGCAATGGAGAAATACAGAGTAAACAGTTTATGTACCATGATTTATGAAATTTTATGTTAGATTTTATAAGAAAAAATGAATTTATTGATTTTAACCTGTTATAACTTCTAAAAATTGTTATATTTTTCAATTTAGTCGTTATAAATATTTTTTTCATTTCGGAAACTTTGAGATAAGTCGTTATAATCGAATTCGTCGTATTTAAAGTCAGCATAGATGAAAGAATATACTACGAAATTAAATGAGAAACTAAATTGAACATCTGATTTATTTTTATAATTAAAGTTATAATAAATGAATTATACTGTATATTAATAAAATATGTTTGCAACTTTCATATATTATATTATTTTTTCATTAGACAGAAATAGTTATAGTATTCAATTACATTTTGTGACGTAAATACGATAGGAAAATGTTTATAAATAAATAACTGAAAGCATTGAGATATTGTTCCTGAATCAGAATCTAATTCAAGTTTGTAAATAATTAAAAAGCAATATATACTTATTTGTACATGAAGTGTAAAATTTACATGCAACATACTATTTTGCATGCAGAACACATGGTTTAAACCTCTTATGCATTTAACTTTTCAACGTTAACATGAAGGTTTTATACTGTATAGCTTTATACAGGAAATTATTCTGTCAGTCATATATACTGTTCACGAAACCTGTCTGCAATTTGTATCTGTATTGGAAATGCTCATTTTTTAAAACTGATTATTCTATTACCACTTACTGTGTAATGAAAAATGTATGTCCGCTTCATTACTCAACACTAAAGAGTAAAACTGTACAAGATAAAAATAGCATTTAAGTTGACAGATTATTTAGTTTGAAATAAACTAATTATATTTCTATAGATATTTTTTCTCTATTATTTTTTTTCCATAAAAATAGAACTAAATCAGAAATTTGATTATTTCAAAACTCGAAAAGAGTACAAATCTATAGCGTTTTTCACTTCAGTAAGAAGGTACAGTTTTATAATAAAATGTATCAAATAGAACTTTATTCTACGACAAGAGTAAAATAAAATTGTGTTTGATGTCTTTTTAGCAACGAAATTGAAAATGTATTAAATAATTTAAATACTTTTAAGGATTAGATATTTTATGCAGGCTTATAAAAAATAAAATATTACAGTGTATACAGTTAAACTTTTCTATCAAATGTTTTTTTTTCACCCTAATGTTCAATAATAATTATGGTTAATGTTTATAATAATCAAATTAAAGATAATTATAATTGGATACTTTATATTTTACTTCAGATATCGGAATAATTTTTGTATTCTTGTCAGATATTCTGTAAAAATAAGTATAATTTATATTTGGTGTACAGGAACTTCCTTTCCGTCTCTTTCTCTTCTTATAAGTATATATGTTTGTATATATTCAGGTGTTTTGAGTCGATTCAATTGAAATGATGAGAACATTCAAGTTGGCAAGTGAAATATATTGCTCTGTTTACATCGTCTCGTCCATTTGTTTTTCGCGTATTTACACAAGCGGCAGCTGGACGAATGAATGAAGGCGTTATAAGTATACAACCATTGTCAGTTTACCTTCTGTTCAGTGTCTGAAACGACCATTTTATTCGGCTGCATGTACAGCATGTTTACGAACTCGTGTCAGACACGCCCGGTTCGTCTGCAAGACAATAATTTCCCATTAGTACGAACGTCCCGCGAGAGCCACGAGTCCCGCCAACAAAAGACAATTAACTTTGGAGGGTTGCACGCGAGCCACGTAGCACGCGCAGTCATTTGCACTTGTCTATGCTGTTTAGACGACGGATGACTTTTCTTTAACGTCACTGTTGCCATTGTACGTTTGAACAGGTCTACACATGTACACAGAGATAGTGCTCTTGATGCATTCACAGGTGAGAGTGATGTTACGTGCGAAGAATACATTGCGTATGAATATGTTTTAAATATTGATGAGGGAGATATAGCAGTTAATGAAGACATTTAGAATTTACATTTGAATTACTTTTTTCGAGAGAATTTATTGAGAGTAGTGTGACCTAGCAGTAGTAAATACGATTTAGATTGTATCATTAATATATTGGCCTAAAAATATTTAGTAGATAATTTATTTCTGCGGTAAAGAGAAATCTAATGAATTAAAAAATGTACAAAATAGAACTTGAACGATTTTATAAAAATACTAGTACATAGTCCGTTAAAATTGACAGGAAAATAGAAAGAAAAAACTGTTTATTGGTTCTTACAACATAATATATTATATTTAAAAATAAAAAATACCTAAGAATGAAACTTAATGAATTAAACTTGAAACCTATGAGCGGACAAAGCAAACATTTCTCATCACCATGAGCTTTATCCTGCTGGCAAAGTGACGAGAAATGTGGGTTTTTATTATACAGATTTAATAAAAAATTTAATAATATTTATTTTTATACATTACTGATAGATACACATAAATAATTAAGTATATTAACATTTATTTCAAATGAAAAAAATAATTGTTAGATTTTTTTCATGAAATTTTGAGAGATTAAAAATAAATATATGTGTATATATATATATATATATATATAATTTTTTGATAGTAATAAATATGAGAGTACATGAATTTGAAACAATAAATCTAATTACAGGACTTGGAAAAAACAATTACGACATGCTTCACTATTAAAAACTAGATTCTCGACATTTCATTGTAATAATCATGAGTTTCTTAGGTACATACTTAAGAGAGAGTTGTTATTGATTAACTTAGATGCTAATTCATAGAAGGCATCAGACTATTATGAAGTGACTATAAGAGTTTTATAAGGCTTCAATTTACTTATTTTTCCCCTCAGTTTATTACATTTTGAAATAACTTTTAATGAAGAAACAGTAATTTTCATTGTATTGTAAGTAAATATACATTCATCAAGGAAAATCCGTCTAAAATACACTTAATATACTTTTTAAATTATATAAAAGATTAATATGGATGCTACAAAAAAGGTGAGCGTATAAAATCGTAAAAATGTGGAATTTAGCATTGTTGTAACATAAACGAATTCATTTTCATACTTCGCAGTGTTTGTACTGGAAAAGTAATTCTTTTTGAGACAATTTAAACCATTTAGCAATGTTTTAATGTAAAAAGGAGCTAGTAACGTAATATCTAACAGAAAAGCTCAACTATCCGTATGATAATAATGAGTCATATCTAGTAACATAATACCAACCTTAAATACCTCATAAATAACATCACAGTAATAAAAACTCGCAATTAAAACAAAAAATACATACCAACAAATAAAACAAAATACACGAGCGCCTTGATCCACACACACATGTATAGTATTTAATATATATATATATATATATATATATATATATATATATATATATATATATAAGACTAACACTTAGAGCACGTAACGCGTAATCACAATTGCGTGGCTGTTGATTAATTGCACGTGGCTTTAGTTACTTTCACAGAGCTATGCGACCTGTCATGATTTAATACACGAAACACACTTTATTACAGACATTATACGCTCTGCAAATGTACGGCGGCAGGGGGGATTTGGCTTAAATAATAAGTAGCATAAGTATCACGTATTGCTGGGGTCGTCCCGTTGTCTACGGTGGCCGTTAAACAAAGCGCCGCGACGCTTACGTAATCCGGCGCGAGATGACAGGATTAGCGCTTGATGGTGCGCCACAGAATGAGTTTATTATTATGAGAAAAATATGCCCTTTTGGTCTCATTGCAAGCGAGCACATTGTCTGTTTTTTGGGGTTGTGTTGGCATCGCGACGAGAGGTGGTGATACATCTGGATGTAGATGTATATATGACGATGTAATAAATTTGATTTATTCGGTACTGCTGTTATGTATGAACTTAATTTTAAGGATGTCGTTTCATTGTAAGGTAAAAACGGTGATTAATTTTGTTTTCGTATCGGTACCATTTATAATGCTAATAAATATGAAATTATTTTTGAAACAACCTATTAGTGTAAGATTTTAACTTAATTAATTTTTCAAATTTTAAAACTGAATTCGCTTGAAAATTTATTAGTAATTTGAACGCTTAAATAAAAAAATAATTGTTTATATTTAGAACTTCATATAGAACATTATAGAACAAGATAATTCCAATATGCCGAAATATTTCATTAATATATTGAATATTATAATTTAAATTTTTATTTTTACATTTTTATAAATAAATTCATACATTTTGTTTTAATAACACAGATAAAAACACAAATATATTTTAATATTTTTTTTAAAAAAAATCAATCAACAAAAATGAGAACTAATGATTTTTATTGTGAAATTCCAATTTTGATATTATGTATAATAATTGATTTATTAAATATACAAAAAACACTAAATAAAAAATTATATTCACTGTGCAATATTATTCCAAAAACTACAACTTAATTTCACAATTACTTTCTTATAATTAAGTATTTTATTATTGCGTGTAAAATGGTGTTATATTAAATTGTTGATAATTAATATTTTTTTTAATATATATTATAAAACTTAATTTTAACTGATACTGGAATTTTTATCTGAAAAATTATTTTATTTAAAGAAATTTATCATTCTCCTGGAAAATACGTTTGAATATATTGTGGTATCATGAATAAAATAATTATGTAATACTTATTAAAATTATAAAATAATGTATACATATATATGAAAGTTTAAAAAAGACTTGACGAACATATATTTCATTTTTTTTAATAAATGTAAAATGTCTTACGTTTTGACGTAAAATTAAATAAAATTCATATTAGAATACATTCATCTGTATATAAAATAATTCAAATTATTTGAGATTCCTTTTCTCGATTTCAAATTCAATCTTGTAAGTATTCAAAAGTAAGTAAAGAATATTCAGAGTTGGGATACGAAGTGAATATTTTTATAAAATCGTACAATCAATGTTTTGTATGTCTTTTTCGTTGATGAAATATTAAATAGAATTTGTTTCTTCATATATTATTTAATTTATTAAATATCATGTAATTAGTAGACTATTTTTTATTAGGTTGGTAGGAAAATTATTGCGGATTTTGTTTTCTGAATTCTAACCTTATTTTTGTCAATGAAAGTGTCATTTTATCGTGTTCATCTCAATATAATTTTAAGGTGCATTTTTCGGCTTGTATTTTGATAACATCGACTTTGGTTTTATTATAAATTTTGATTCAAATTGGACTATTGAATTAAAGATGGAAAAGAAGCAATTTTTTGTATGAGTTCAAAACGGGTGGTAAATCAACTGCTCGTAATCTAAACATTGCTTTTGGTATGGGTACTATTAAAAATGTACGGTGATATGGTGGTTCCAAACATTTCGTGCTAGAGACGAGAGCTGTGAAGATGACGAAGTTCGCGGGCGTCCATCTTCAGTTCATAACGACCAACTGAAGGCGTTAGTTGAATCAGAATCACGCATAACAATTCGAAAGCTTGCACAAAAGTTAGACTTTAGGTATCCAAAAGTTTTGGACCACTTAAAACAGATAGTAAAATCAAAAAAGCTGTAAATGTATTTCAATTTAAAGGTTATACACCGTAATTATTTTTCTATCAACCTAATATTAAAAAAATAATTTAAAAATCGCATATATAATTTTTATTACCGAATTATTGTTGAAAAATTATCCAGAAATATAATGAATGATATAATTAATGCAAAGTTTAATATTTTATTATCTTTGAAATAATTAAAAATTTGAATATTTTTTTTACTTAACTATGAAAATAAGAATAATGACATGATAAAAACCAAGATATATATATAAATTACAATTTATTGAATTCATCTAGAAATATATTCTGTAACTAAAAAATACATTATTTAAATTTAAGTTTCTTTCTTTTTAATGATTCACAGTTAAATAAAGAGAAAGATTGAATGAATAAATTGAAAAGTTATAAATAATTGATTTTTGATAAAACTTATATACTCTATACTATTCTGTATAAATTATTTTAATATCTACTTATAAGAAAAAATATAATACTTTATTCTGTAAATAGTTAATGAAGTTGAGATTTAGTTTTTTATCGTTGCAATAAATCCTCAAATGAAAGAAATGTATGTTAAATGTAGGCATTTAAATAATAAAATGTTTGTTTTATTATTATTACCATCATATATATATATATATATATATATATATATATATATATATATATATATATATTTATACAATTTACGTAACGAAGTGTTTTATTTAATTGTATTTGTCAATTAGAATTTATTTGGATAACTATTTTATTATTGAATAAAATATTTGTATAAAGTTGATAAAATGAAATCAATTAAATCTATTTATATCTCAATTTAGGTTATGAAAATATCTATATAATATATTTCTGAATACTGATTTTTGTTCAATTTTAGCAAAAAGAAATATTCCCCATGAAGCCAAATATATTGTTATGTGCAAACCGTATTAAATATCTGAAATATTTCAATCATGAATGTAAGACACTGGAGTCTATTTCATAGCCAATAAACTAACATATTTTTTGGGACTTAAACAACTACCTTATACTATGATTAGCTTGTGACCACTGATAACATGTATCAGGTTTCCTAACAAGGTGGTCGATGTACAAGTTTAGGTAACCAAACAAGTTTCCTAGTTTGATAATATGTAATCGACAAGTTAAACATCTCGAAAACTATATATGTGTGTGTGTATATATATATATATATATATATACATATATATATATATATATATATATATATATATATATATACACACTCACATATAATGTACAGTTAATTATAAAGTATTTCAAAATCAACTGAAATTGTTCAAATATCGCTATCTCTTTTTCGATATCTATGCGTGTGCAAAATCAACAAAATTTATGAACACTTTTTTATTTTCATAAAAAATATATAAATTATTCTTCAGCAACTGAATAATTGAAATATTTTTTCGAATACTAGCAACTAAATAAAAAAAATACAATTGAAATCCTAAAAAATATTATAAATTCTAAATTTTAATTTTATTTTGTACAAATATTTGTATAAATTTTTAATAACATATTTATTGCTTTTTGCTATTACAACAATGTTAATCATTGTCTTGAAATACGTTAAAAAATAAAAAAATAAATTAAATCTTTTTAAGTCATTACAAATATAAATTAAAGAAAAGAAAAAAAATATGAAATATTTAAAAGTTGTGAAAATAGAATTTACTATTTTAAAATTTAATTGATATTATTATAATACATTATTTTTTTCTTAATAAAGTATTACCTTTATTAATAGACAAATACTATTTTTAATTTTTATCACTAAAAAGAACTGAAAACATGTTTAATAGTATTCATTTAATTTTTATAAATAAAATATATTCATCGCTGAACTAAAAAGTACAATTGTTGTCTTGGTTTAAATACACACACATATATATATATATATATATATATATATATATACATACATATACTTTTTATAGAATACAGAGAAAATTAAAACTTGAAACAATTTTGTTAAGAAGTGTCAAGAAAACATAATTGTAGGATAGGAAGATAACTGTGTTTCAATATTTCTAATTTTAAAATACATTTGTAAAAATAGATGCTGTAAATGTGCTATTACCTTAAGAAGATATGAAAGATGATAAATATATATATATGATTCAATTATGACTTCCACATGGAAGTAATAAAAGGGCGTGCAGGGGTTAAGAAAAGTCACGTTATTTTTTATTTAGTATTTTTGTTCAATTCAATACTAAAATACAATTGAACTAAAATACTAAATGGAGGATAACATGTTTATTTTTTAATTATTGCGTTTTTTAATACTTTCGTTTGAAAGCTTAGGTTGAATCAGACACATATATATTGTTATATATATATGTGTCTGTGTATATATATATATATATATATATATATATATATATATATATGTATATATATACATGTATATATATATATATATGTATATATATATACATGTGTATATATATATAAATATTTTCAACTCATTATTAATCAATTTTCCTTCACATGAACTTTAATAAAATTCATATACGTCTAATAATTGATTGACTGCAAATATCTTTGTTCAGGGACATATTTAAGGTTGTTGTGGACTTTAAAATTTATATTTTAATAGGCTTCCTCTATTAATCAAATTATAGGTTTAAGCGTTTTCAATGCTTATCAAAGGCGTGTATAAAGTGTTACAAGAAAATTTATATATTTTATTAATTGTTAAATAAATAAAAGTTATTTTTATATTGGCAATAATATCAAATAAGAACTTCAAATACAAAAGCAAATTAGAAAAACATATCTGTAATAAGAACAATAAATTTATTTTTTTTATATATTGATATTTACTATTTATTTATTTTTTACATTGAGGTGAAACTTCTTTTTAACGTGAAAGTCTATTCTATACTGTCTAGTTTATGTGTAAATCAGGTTGTGCCTTTCTCACATTTTTAATAAATTTTAATTTTTTTATATAAAATTTTTGTGAAAACGTTTACGCTGAATCCAATAAAAACCAGTGTTTCTACGATTCATTTTCTTAAGTGGTAGTACGAGTTATAATTGCAAGTACTTTTTTACTTGTTTGAAATTCTTGCTATACATTTCTTTAAATTTTTTTCCTTTTATTGTTTGCATCAAAGTAGACATTTTAATGGAACTACTAACTAAAACATTTCTCTTTTAGTTTCTTTTTATATTTTAGTGTTTTCATTTTTGGAACACAGACAAATAATAAACGAGAATACAAGTAATACAGAAAACAAGTCTGTAAGTAAATTTATGTTCAAGAAAGCTGAAAACACAAATGAAAGATTTAGATAAAATTTTGTTTATACGATTGTTAACAAAGTTTTTTGATTTATTTATTTTAGCAAAGAAAGTTTTTAAACATTTATATGTAAGAATTGTACATTATTTCGATATTAGACTTGAAATTTAAATCAATTTCAAGAAATGAAACACATTTAATTATCATAATTATTATTGGTAATTAATATATAATTTATTTGTTGTTATTATTTAATTTATGTTCGTATAGTTATGTTTCGATTGTATTATATATATATATATATATATATATATATATGTGTGTGTGTGTGTTCAAATACTATTGTATTTTGAGTAAGACAGAGAATTATAAATCTGTAGAGAACATTTTCTGTAACATTGATACAGATCCCTTGGAAGCAAGGGTACATTTAATCGATTGTAAAACCAACGTCGACAGAACGTATGTGTTCGACGTGGTTCGTGATTTCGAGCCTCGACACTAAAAAGTCCATCGTAGCAATAAAACAAGAACAGTTTTGTGCGCTTTCTTCAGGCGTCGTAGCGGGATGGATATTCATCGCTCCACTCACCATGTCTGCCGAGCATAAATAAATAATGTAGTCAGGGTTCGCGCTAACCTAATTTCCATTAAGGAGTGTAGCAGCGAGAACAGAACGAACAGAATTGACAGGAATATCACTAAGTGAACTACTTTAAAAGTAACGTACCAAAGCATTCTTGATTCAATACTTGTTTCGTATCTGTACATGTGTTGTAGTAAGTGTGCATCGTGTAATGAGAGAGTACCAGGGAATAATGTGTATCTGGTAAAGAAATACGATATAAAAATTTATTGGATTGAATTTTATGAATATGTGCATACGTTTCGTTTTATATTCCATTAAACTGACTTATTGTTATTGTTTAAATATTAATATAGTTGAAAGATCAAATGATTTTCGAATTCAGTCAATCTGAATAAATTTTTTTCACTATATTGAGAGATTGTAAATTGATCATAGACTATATTTTTTAAGAAAAGTATTTTTTACAGTTCACAAATAAAATTTTCTCTCTCCACGAACCATAAAAATATATTTATAATCAAACATTTTCAATAACTGATTATTATTTTTTTTTCGAATATTGCCTATGTATTGGGATGATGCATAAGTTCGTAGCGATTTTATTAAATTTAAAATTTATTTTCTTAAGTAAACAAAATACATAAACTAATCAATAATATATTCTCCTTCATTTTTTTATGTTTACCTCCCAACGTTCTGGAAGTTTTTCGATTCCACGCCTGAAGAAATTCGGTGGTGTTGAGGTTAAGAAGTCGTCAAGCCAATTTTGAAGAGTGGCATCGTTATTAAAGGAGATTTCTCGGAGAATATTTGAGGGCGGAAAAGATGAAAATAGAATGGAGCAAGATCAGGAGAATAGGATGGATGTGGAATAATCTCTCAACCAAACTCTCAAATAGCCGTTTTTGTTATGTTAGCAGATGTGGATGGGCATTACCATGCTGCAAAATCACTTGATGTCGTTTTTCAGGTCGTTTTTCTTCAATTTCAGCCTCAAGACGATGGAGTTGTTGGCAATAAACCTTGGAAGTATTGATTGATGTGGATAATTGTGAATTGAAGCGTTTACACGTTCTTCATCAAAATTAGATGGTTTGCTGAACATGGAAAATCATTTGTCAAAATGGCCTTCTTTGAAACGAGAACCATTTTCACGCCATACTTTTCCCTATGACGTTTTCCCTACAAACATCACAAATGGTCTAGCTGTCTCTGATGCGTCAACTCATTTGTTAAATTGAAATAAAAGGATATGTCGGAAATGTTCGTTTTTTTGTACTTGACACTCCATTTTTCTTAGCCAACACTTAATATAATCTTTTTATAAATTGAATAATTAAAAAAATAATACTACTGTATTAAAATGACATTAACATTTGTCTAACAGATTTCTTTCCAAAACACTGTTCTCTTGGAAAACAAAAACGCTACTAACTTATGCATCAACCCGATATAATTCGAAGGGGATGTATTTATCCTTAGAGTGTGGAGATACAGAAAAACGAATAGAAAAATGACGATTGATCAATTATTCAAAATTTTTGACTAAAAAAATATGTTTTTCTAGAAAGAGACGTATTTATTTATGGAAATGAATGTAGTTAGTGTCAAAAATAATCTTCTATTTAATTTTGACATTTTCTTTACGAATTATTTAGAAATGTTTTAAAAATTATTTGACTAGGTATCATACCAAGGTTTTGATAAATAATGAATTTAATATTAATGTTTTCTTTTTTTTAAAAAAATAAAGATAGTAATAAGTGAGGAGCAAAAAAATAAATTTGAAATAATAATAAATATCTAGCATAAAACATTGTATCAAAGTATAATTTTTAGCATTGTTGATAAATTAAATTTTACATTTTAGTGTTTCTATACAATAGTTCTCTAAGAATGAAGATATTACTATTAAAATATCTAAAAGCAATTATTGGCTGTTTTTTATTCAATATTTTTGAATAGAGGAATTTTCTTGTATGTTATGTTATAAACAAAACATTTTCCAAAGAAAACTATAAAACATTTCTTCATTGTTGAAGTCAATACTAGAAGTATATATTTTATTTTAAATCTAATTAATTTGTATTTAGTTTCTAGATGTTATTTTAAAATATATTAAAATTTTCATTTTTATTTCCCAGCTCACAGTTTTATATTTTATTTTTTTACACAATCATTTATTTTCATTTATAATTGTGTGTTTTTTTTGTTCAGTCAGTATATATATATATATATATATACATATATACATAAATATTTAAAAATCGTACCGCTATGAGAAAAAAATTATTTCGCTAGTCCGACGAATGAATTCAATTACAGATCTCTTCGCGTGCAGACTTGAATAATGCTGAGCTGAATGCTCGATTACATACGTTTATATTTCGATTACATTATATCTCCATAATGTTGTTTAGCCTCCTTCTTATACGCGCCGATACGATCTGGTCCCTCATCTACTTTTTTCTTCTGCGTCTTATTTTTCTTTCTTCTCACAACGAATTTCTTTTGGCTTTGGTTTCGTCCCTTGTTACGCGCGCCTACGAAAGTGATTTTTGAAAAGCACCACCGCCCGCCACCTCACAAATTATAATATCAAAATGAAAAATTGTTGTAGGCGATACTCGTGTGTTGCTTGTTCAGTTCTCGTCGTTTCTTTTTTCATAAGCGAGACGTTTGTTTTTGGCAGAATAGAAATAATCAGTAAAATTTGAAACGATCAACTGTACGATACAGGCAGCACTGTAAGACAAGTACTAGGCAAGTTTTCTTTTAAAAAATAATTTTATTAACTTCTAAGAATATTTGAAAAGAGATCAATAAAATAATTACATTTATTGGATTTTATAATGTTACAAAGGTATTCATAAAATCAATAATAATAGTTGTAAGAATGGAAGTTGTTTTTCAATGTATAGATACATAAAATATATGATATAATTACTAATAATTTAATAGTATTTCAAATGAAAAATTAAGTTTTAATAAACTGTAACTTGATTTGTTTTTAATGTACGAATAAAATTAAATTGAATTTTTGTGTCGAAGTAGAAAAATAAAATAAATTTAAATGCATTTATGATACAATTGCATAGAAACATTCAACATTTATTATCTCTTATATATATATATGTATATATATATATATATATATATATATATATATATATATTTATGTTTAAACGTACTTTTTGGACTTCATCCAAAATTTTCCATTAGTTGTACGTTACATAATCAGAGGTTCATACAGCAGTTATAGCTGTAAACATGTATACAATTCTATACACAAGAACAAATCCCACGAGGTTCATTTAAAACATTCATATTTTTGAAGTAGTAAATTTTAACATTATATGAAATCACTTTTTGATGAATATATTTTGAAATAAAAACTATTTACAGTTAATTTAAATTCCTTTCAGTATATTCCTTTCATGTATGTATATAGAAATCACGATAATTTTATATTTGAAACCACGATAAAATTAAATCTATGAAAGCTTTCAATGAAAATATTAACTTGAGATTAAATTCGGCAAATTATAAGGAAGAATATTAAACCAGCATTTTTATACGTTATTATATAAAGTCTATGTACGTTCAATTTCGGAACTTATATGCAATTTATGAAATTCTTTAGTAATTCTCTATTGTTTGAGTTTGTTATTTTCAGTTTAATGAGAAACTGGATGAATAATTCGAAAGTTTTAAATTAAACTTGATTACACACTTTGCTACTTATCATCTACCTAAATGAATTTTCAACTACTTTCTTCACGAATACTTCCTGTCGAAAATCTTACGGGAAACTTTTTATTACTTCCTTTATTTATTATTATACTACTGATATACACCATAATTACATTGTAATGCTTGTAAAGTCGAGGATCGGGTACTTAATGAATTTAGCAACTTATTTATCAAAGTTGTGACTTGTTCGGAACAATTTTTTCTCTCGTTTAAAAATACTTAGGGTACATTAATTCATTTTTTGCTCGAACGTTCTTTAAAGAAAATGACTAGAAGAGATAAAAAAAATATATTTTTTTAAATGAAACCAAAAGTTTATTATTTTTTATAATAATAATTGTAGCGTTACAAGAATTAGTTGTTTTGTTAAATTTCACAAAATATTATTTTAAGAGTACGCGCAAAGGTAAACATTAAAAAATATAAACGCTACCTACGTGTGAAATGACAAACCTCAAATTGAGTCTCGACAGTGGTGACACACACAGAAGATTAGTGACCATTTTTGTGGTGAATTCTCAACGGCCGCGTTTCACGAACTCGAAGAAACGTCCATGCGGGTGTCCAGCGACCGACACAAGTTAGCTCTCGTGTCGTAGTTTATGTTGTCATATACACATACACACACATACAAAGATAAATTCCCTTTTCTCCCATCGTGTCCCTCACCATCCCTTTTTGAAGAACTCTAGTAGACGAGCGACGCGAGCCAACATCTGCCCCATCAAGCAGGCCGTTTGCAACGCTAATGGACCATTGTACGGATGTTGTGAAAGACGTGAAGATTACGTGTCTCAGCGAACGTGGTAATGCCATCACGCTATGAATTTCATATTATAGTCTTGCCGACGCCGGTTACACATACATACACGCATACGATGGCGCTCGCGTCATTTGTATAGTGTCGTCGGGATGCCCGGAGCACAATTTTAGATTGGATGCAGTTGCAATGAACTGAATCTAATTACTAATCGCTGCTGTATATTTTATTTTAATTCTAAATCAAAAACATGATTTAAAATGGAGCATTCTTTTTTCTTCTTCTACATAAACTGATTTGTGTATAAATTGAGCGTTTAATTTTATTTTAGTATACTTTTTGTAATGTGACAGAAACGATAAGAGGAAGAAATAATTTAATTTATAAAGAAATAGGGGAGATCCTGTGTACATCAATGAAGTGGGAATAATCGTCACTTTTTAAGAGATTTATTTGGATTTTTAATATCAAATATTGATGAAGACAGTAAAAAAGAAAATTAAAGTTTTATTTTTGAATAGAATGTTTTTATTTTTGATCTGTAAATATATATATACGCATTTTAAGTTTGATTTAGAAAAACAATTTTCTAGTAAACTAAATTTCGGTTGTATTTTATTAAAGTAACTTTAATATTTTTATAATAGGCAGTATTTCTGTTTTATAAAATATACTAGTCAAGATATGATAGTATTATATAAATAATTAGAATCAACATTCTAAAAAGGATACTTTTCAGTAGATTGTCTATTAGATTACAGACAAATTATTTTTTTATAATTAATTGATTTGTTAATTTTCTTATTCTTTGCACATTATCTCTATTAAAATGATAGAACTGCAATCTAAATTCACTTAACGATCAATAAAAAACGATCAATCATTATTTACTAAATATTTCTGATCAAAATTTTTTTTCTGTTATTTGTAGTGTAAAAAAGAATTCATTTATGAAAGGAAAAAGGAATTAGTATTTTTTAAGTGAGAATGTAAATTCTAATATAGGTTATTATTACCAGACAAAATAAATATAACTTTGTTAGAAGAATAGATAACAGTTTTTTAACAGTTGCAATTAAAAAGAAACAACAGGTTAAAATGTGTATAATAATTGTTATAGAAAAATGAAAGTTTAAGTAATGCAAGAAATGAAACTTGAAAGATCTAAAACTTGAATAGTTTGAAAATCAGGGAAGATAATAAAACGGAAACAGGACAGAATATGTAAAAAAAAGTGTTTTTGTATATTTTTTTGTTTAAATTTTATTTAAATTACTGTTTAAAAATTTCAAAATTCTATCAGCGTTTTAATGTCTCTCTCGTATTAAGCTTTGAAAATAAATAGTAAAAATTAGATTAAATTTTTCAGAAGAATTCTAATTTACTTTCAGGTATTATTTCTAAGAACTATCACGAATACATATTAAAACATTTATATTATATATTTGTATAAATACGTTTTGGTTCAATATTTCAATTAAAAAAACTATTTCTGATTTTCGAAAAATCTTATATTCCTAGTAAAATCGATTGATAATGTCTATTTTTTCATTTTTTTTTTATTTTTCAAACAAAAATTTAAATAGAAAAAATATTATTGAAAACATTCTTAAGGTTTTGTGGTTAAATGTAACAAAAGTTTCCTTTCAATATTTTAAAATATGAAAAAAACAGAAAAGACAACAATTTTGAACTTTCAATGCAGAGTATTAAATATGAAGAAAATAGATTTGTTATGAAAATAAATTGACGAGATTACATATTTTTTATAAAAGTGAGGAAGAAATAAGAATTCTTCTCATTTTGTGAGATATATTAAAGATTTTTTTTGCATTTAAATGAAGTAGAAAGACTGAATTATAAATGATAGCAGAAAGAAGAAAGATCGATTTAATGCTTTAGGAATTGTAAAAAAAATTAGAATCCTTTTAAAACGTCTAACAATATAAATACGAATTCAATGAATGACGAATGAGAAAGAAGCTTGTAAACGAAAGGATGCGTATTTCATGAAAATTGATGAAAATTCGAATAGAACAGGCAGCTGTAAAACAGTTTCGCTTACGGTAGGTGCGTCTGTGTGTTGCTATGGGGACCTTGTCAGTGTTTTTCAATTACGTCGCCCTAGGCCATCACATGAGCTGTATAATGTAACTAAAATGTATTGTATGAGATGAGTATTATCAAATTAATGTGTCAACATCCTTGGACATGAATTGTGTCATCTACGCTCGTTATTTTCTCCGTCTTCGTTTTGTAAGTAAACATCAGACAGTTATTGTATTTTGAATATACTTTTTGCGTGATATGTAAACATTCTAATCGTCTTCTCTACTTTTATTTGTGTTATCTGTTGTTCAAATGATTATATTTTCTGTGGATGTATAAATGAACAGACATTCGAATAGGTAATTCTTGGTATACACACATCGTTTATGTGTATGTGTGAGTATATATTGCAAAAGTAAATAATTATTCTTCAATTCATTTTAATTACAAAATAAAAAAAAACATGTTGGAGGTATAAGGAACTAACGTGACTCTAGCATATATTTCATAATATAGAAAATGGGTCAAAAGAATATATTTTAAAAAATTCTGACATATTTTAGTGTGAAAATTTTATTATAAATAATAATTATAGTAAGATAATGAAAACTAATTTAGTTCAGTAATAATTGTATTTTAAAAATGTATATTGTAATTTTACAAAAGAAGAGAAAAATTGAAATAATTCTTTTGTTGGTATAATATATATTTTTATTTAAGTTTCAGAAATTTATTATGCACTTTTTATTTGTTTATTTACTATGTATATATATATATATATATATATATATATATATATATATATATATAAATATAAATTATTCAATCGGAAAATTTTTAAAATTTAAATAAAGGAATAAAATCCATAATTTTGATATATTAGGCTAGTAGAAAAATAATTGCTATTTATGACCTTGAAAATCATATACATTTTCTCCTTTTTAATTTTTTTAGGTCTTTTAAGTGATCCAGAACTATTGGATGACTAATGTCTAACTATTGTATAATTTCTCGAATTGTTGTGCGTGGTTCTGATTCAACTAACTCCTTCAGTTGATCGTAATGAAATGAAGAAAGACGCCCTCGACCTTCTCCATCTTCAAGTTTCTCGTCCCTAACACGAAATTGTTGGAATTATCATTGCATCGTACGATTCTCAACAATACCTACACCAAAATCATTTTTAAGTTTACAAGCAGTTTTTTCTGCCTTACCACCCATTTTGAATTCATACAAAAAATTGCTCTTATTTGGTTCTTTTCTATCTTTGATTCAATAGCTCAATCTTAATCGAAATTAATAATAGAACCAAATTCGATATTACCAAATACAGACCGAAAAATGAACTTCAAAATGATATTAACATAAAGACGATGAAATGACATTTTTATTGAAAAAAATTAAGGTTAATATTTAGAAAACAAAAACCGCAAATAACTTCTTACCAACCTAATAATTTAGTTTTTTTTTGCACAGACCGTATATTTTGTTGGTGAATTATTTTTCACACACATCATTTTTTTATCAAAATGGTCAAAAATTGTTTATTTTGATCGGTTTATGTGTTTTTGAGACAAATCATCATCGTTGTGTCATAGAGATACAGAAAAATCTGCTAAATTCATTGATTTCTCACTAATTCTTTTTAGTTCATTAATAAAATGAAAGATTTAAAATTGAAGTGTAAAGTCTATTTTTAATTTAAAATAAATTGTTGAGCATTTCATCGAGAGTAAAATATGTGAAATTGATTTGGCGATAGCGCTAAAAGTACAAGAGTGAAAGTCTGTATATATTTTAATTTTGAAAAATTATTTTAATTTCATATTAATTCAATTTTGACAGACGAAATGTAAATGATATTTTGTATTTTCATAACTTGTTGATTTTTTGTCAGATAAAAAAAAATAAGTTAGCAATTTTATCGTTAATATTTATATATTTTTAAGTGAATTAAAACACATCACACATGTAATCGGATATTAATTTTAATTAAAAGATATTTATAAATGCTTTTTAAAAATTAAACGCCTGCAGAGATTCGTTTATTTTCATTTTGATTCAACCTTACAGTACAACATACCTAAATAGTATTGATTAAAGTGCTATTCACATATTTTTTGACGTAGTCGAATTTAGCGTGACTTGAGTCACTGAAATCCTCATGATATCCAGTGAAAATATATGACAGGTGTGGCATGCGGAATAAACAGTGATGTTTTCGACGAAATATCTTGTATATTTTGATATGTTATAAGCTGATGAAAATTTATTTTTAACACTTAACTATCGATGTCACGTCAATTTGTTTCTCAACATGTTTTATGTGACAAATTTTTCAACGTGAATTTATCGAGAGCATAATTTTTATACACGACATTTAGAACTTTTTCCATTGATGATGCGTATTTTTCACATTGTCAGTCACTTTTTTTTATCAAAAATATATAGCAAGTAAAATCAATTTATCAAACATATTATCTTCATGGAAACGTATGTAAACGTATCAAAACAAATAAGGACACAGGTTCTTGGATTTGATTATATTTTCACACACACATACACACACACATATATATATATATATATATATATATATATATATATAATCAATTCAATTAATAATAAGAGTAGTTTGAATAAAATACTATTTTTTAGCAAATAAGATACTACAAGACATTACACACTTTTTATATATTCACTTCTATTCATCAAAGCTTTCAAGAATAGATTGAAGAGTAGAATCAGTAAAGAATAAAGCATTTGTTTTTTATAGAAACTCTTGTTCAACAAACCAACGGTTTGTTGTTTTAAGAAGATGTGCTTTTTTATTATTTTTGAAAAGACTTTTTAACAATTTATCAGAAAGAAACGTTTTTTGTTGTATAATTTATATAAATTTTTTTTAAGAATATAAACCGACTAATATTTTATATATTTGAGTATTAATCTTAAAAGATATTAACAGAAATTTTTGAAACAAATTATTCGAATGATTTTATCTGTGACAAAGTTTTTTGCGCTGAGTGAATAATTTTTTTTATAACTAAATTTAATATTTTTATATAAATAATACTTTTTTGAGCAAACTTGTTCTATAATTATTAGGTTGGTAGAAAAATAAACCATGCATTTCTAAATCAATATGTTTCCTTAAGAAATTTTTGTCTTAGAACGAATAAAGAAATTATTGGAAATACAATATTTTATCACAAAAAAATTTGGTGGCATTTTTTTAAATAATGATTTATTATGTAGTTTGTATTTAAAGAAAGATCAAATTTTACATGAAGACTAGTTTAGAGTTTTTGTTTCATTTAAGAATATCTTCCGAACTTGATATAGAAAATTATATATTGATCTCTTTAAAAATTAAATTCATTAAAAAAAAAATAACCTAGTTGTATGATACTTTTCTATTATTATACAATACGCATTTTTTATTAGGGTTGAATCAAAAACTAAAGTTATAAAGAAACGAAATGTATATATATATATATATACATATTTCAACATCCTTTTTTAATTATTTTTTAACATGATTGTAAATTATTAGTTGAATGAAATTGGATGTTTGACTTGATGTTATCATTTGTCGTTAAAAATGAAGTTAAATAAATTCAATTTAATCTTTTAAGTAAGCGTATGTGTTATTTCTGTTAAATAGATTGTTTAAATAACTTCGCATGAAATATATCAGAGAACATGTAAAAATATGTAAGCAATGTAAACGAATAATAATAAAAATGAAATGCTCACCTAGATAATGTAACCTAAAAAGGTACCTTAATATAGGTAGAAGCAAGCGAGGGGTTGGGCTTTGACAGTGAGTAAAAGAGTTAATTATTTGTGGTAGCTTGGGCTTGGCTGATGGCACGTCGGCACGCATAGTGTCGCATTCCGACGAATGATGGTCTGTCTCTCCGTTGGATGTTAAAGGCGTTGGTTCGCTAGTGACGTCGCGTGGCACAGTGGCGTGCCGCCGTATCGAATTCGGAAATGGCCAGGCTTATGTTCGCCGTATCAGATACTCTTTTATTTAAACGGACATAATCCGTGATATAGAAGTCTATTTATTGCATAAATGGGCTCCTGTGTTTCGATAACGTACGCTTTTCTTACGATCGCTGTCACTAAAAGGTCGGAGATACGTAGTTGACTTATATTTCGCTGATTTTAATCATTTTAATTAAAAGATTATACAGTTATGTTTTTCATGTCAGTGCAAATTGTTTATATGAAATGTATTGTAGTATAAAACGACATAATCAAAAGTACAATAATTAATCTTATTATCTTTTGTATCCATTTTTGTATATATATATATATATATATATATATATATATTGCATGTGAACTTTATTTAAATCAAAAGTGAAGTCATCACAAAGAAAAATAAGTTAATAATTAACGTTTAAAGTGTCATTATGGGAAAATTATTATCAAATTATAAATATTACAACAGAATTTATGATCAAATACTTTTACTAATAAATTTTACAAATATTGTAAAGTTAATTCTATTTTAAATTATTATCGTTCGTATTGAAAAAGGACATTAACATTATGTATAAATATATATATATATATATATATATATATATGTAGAGAGAGAGAGAGAGAGACTAATAAATGTGTGTGAGTGTGTGCATTATTAAATTTTGTCATGATGTATGATAAAGTTATTTCTGATATAATATAAAATTTTAAATATATATTTAAATTATTTTCTTTATTCATATTTTTATCGAAATATTTAATGTTAATATTAGAAGTAGCAAAAAATTTTTAAAAGAGGTAAATTAATTAATAATAATATTTTATATAATATATGAAAAAATATATTTATTTTCTGATTCATTTTAAGACTAATTCGGCTTTCTAATTTAAATCAAATAATTATTTAAGATGAAAATTTTTAAATTTTTAATACATATATATTTTAAATATGGTACTTATATATATATATATATATAACTATTTCAAATAATAATTTATTTTTTTCAAATAAATTTCTAAATTTTCCGTCAAGTAATGTTATTTAAAGTGATTAACCAACTTGTGAAATTTTTGTTTAAATATAGATATAACGAAACATTTTTTAAATCAAATTATATGTATTCTGTATTTTGGGTATTGCTTTTTTTTTATACAATATTGGTTTTAAAGAACGACTACTAGTAAATAATTATTTTTAATGACGTAGTAGTTTCCATTTTTCTTTATTATCTGAACAAATATTTATTAATTACTAACTTGTATAAGAAATATACTTCATCAATACAGAATATCCGTTATATTGTTTGTCTTCATAAAAATAAGACTCGTGTTTGTGCATTGCATATATTTTTAATAAGGCAATTTATATTGAAATAAATGGAAGTTTGTTATTCGCGAACGTAATAATTATAACGTAAATTTTATATTACATGTGTAATATAAAATGGAAAAAAATATTTTTCAACCCCAACCATGTAACGAATGATTAAGATATCACATTGTTTTCATCCCATACAAGTCATGGTCCATCATCCATCACCAGACGCAACGTGGTCGTGCGTTATTTAAAAATCCATTTTCTCACTCCAAACGATTCGTAACGCTAAAAAATAAGTTCATTATCTTTATCCTTCATTCACTCATTACACGAAGAAAACAGAGCGTACCGACATAGCAGACTGGCTGGCAACGTTTTTTGATCTTCTTTTGAAGCAGCTATTATATTATAAAAATTGTTTTTCTACGTCTTGCGTAACAGTGGCACTTAATTGAATTACCCGCGAGAAAATTTGTTTACGGTGGCGAAAAGAGCCATGATGTGTACGTAGAGAAATTCAATTATGTTCTCTCGACACCCAACTTCATGATAAAATAAAAATTTAATAAGGCATAAGGTGTATTTTCGTCCCTGTTATTGCATATACTTACTTAAGTATGATTTATTTTTCAACGAAAATATATAAACGATATAAAATGTACTTAATACCATTGGCTCATAAACAGTATTGTTTTAAATTTCTTATGTTTTTAATAATATTATCGTCGAATATGTATGGAAATTTTTTGAATTTTTAATGTACATATCTGTATAATGTACTGACATTGCATTAGAACGTTAATGTGTAATTTTGAAATTTACTAAATTGATTAAGCAAGACTACGGTGAGATAATTTAAGAAGGAATTTATTTTAAATATATTCATTAATTATCTTTGAGCGCGACTTAATTACTTATTCGACTTGCAAATGTGTTCGGCACAGGGAAACAGAATGAGTACTGAATTAACAACAACAATTGATACTATATGTTGCCTTTTAAAACACAAATTTATTGTACAATTCAGTATTTTTTATTTTGAAAATAAAGTATCAATTTATTAACAAATAGCATTAATTTAAAAAAATTGTACTGAAAAACTTTGTACTTTAAAAAATACATTATTTAATATAATGGTGCCTTTATCATTAGCGTACATTAAAGCTATTTTTAAAACTAGTTTATAAAAATTCAAGTTTTATTATTTCCTCTGTAAAAAGAAAACTATTCAACGTACTTTGAAATTTATGCTATTCTTTTAATGGACATTTTAATCCAATTTAATTAACTAGAAAGCTTAGAATATTATTTTACTTAGAAATAGAAGTATTCGAAATAAAGCAAGAACGCAATATAGTTAAGAATATTTATTGCTTTCAAAAACAAAGAAAATTATTTGTCAAAGGGCAAAGCTCTTTAATAAGAAGTATTTTTTATATAAAAAGCGAAATTTTGCGTTCTTATTAAAATTAAATATAAAAATGTAAAATGTTTTTTTAATTTTAATATTAATTTTCATTAGCAGTGTTTATTTTTTTCTATTTAGATGTTAGTTTATGATAAAAAAAAGTAATATTATGAAAAATAATAATGTTTATTATCAGAAGATTGATAAAACTTGCTAATTATTAAAAATGGTTAATTTGGTATAGAAAAATTGCAGATTTTGGAAAGATAAGTCATTTTAATCATACATTTTATTATATTATTATCTTGTTTTGAAAACATAAGAGAATAAGTACATGGCTTTGTATTTTATATATATATATATATATATAAATAAATATGTCATTAGTGAAATTGAGTAGGTTTGTTTATTCATGGTTTTATTATCCATTCTGTCGATGATAACAAAATATTTTCGTTTCATGACATTCATTGCATGATTCTCATCTAAAAATATCTCATAAGTACAAATATGAGACCAGGAATAAATATTTGTGTTATGAAAGTTTTCATAGTTTGTGTCATTTCTGTTTTCTTTAATTTTCATCATTTCTGCGTGAATCGTTAGTAATTTCGTCGCATGTTTGATAGCCATATCAACAAATGTACATTCACGATGTTACTCAACACGCTATACTATCTCATTAGCAATATCTAACGATCGTTTACCATATCATAGCTATACGGTATAATAACGTTCACCGTTTGCACTTGAGGTATTCTACTAGACATGGTGCGAGAGCAGAAACAGTGTAACTGCCAGTTGAGCGATGTGTAATAACCAATCAGCAAGTCAACTTGTAGCAATGGTCTGCTGACGTCGAATTTCTGGCGTTGCGACGACGAGTGTCACGAAGCATCATCAATCAGCACTGCATCAATCATAGATCCAATTCATGATATATTTTTGTTCGATTTTATAACACACACACACACATATATATATATATATATATATATATATATATATATATCAATGTGAAATATTTTACATATTTGTCAAATGTAAAAAGAAAAATATGTTAAAATAATACGGTTGTTTGAAGTTTTACGAAAAATGAAGTATTGATTAATGAACACTACTTTATTCACACCAACTAAAATATTTCAACACTAACATATTTTATTTAGAAAATTATATATATATATAATTAAGTTTTATTTTTGAACGCTAAAAGTGGAAAAATATCACTTTTGAACTTAGTTTATGAATGTGATGAGACTTTCATTTAATATCATAATCTTCATTTAAGAATACAAATAAATTAATTAAAAAGTGATTTTTTTTAGAAGTGCAACATAACCGAAATGATAAATGCATATAATTATTTTTAATGGAGAGTTTTATCAAAAAAGGCTCTTATTTGCTTCTGTTTTATATTTAAATCAATAGCTCAATTTGAAGAAAAATTATAACAACACCAAACCGATGTTACTAAAATACAGACCGAAAAATATGCTTTAAAATTATATTAACATGAACTCGATGAAATAACTCTTTCACTGAAAAAGTTAAGATTAGAATTCAGAAAACATAAATCGCAATTATTTTCCTACTAAACTAATACAATCATTCTCAGTTTTTTTACATACTTTAGTTTTTGAGGATAATTGAATTATCATCAAAATGTACATTAAAACACTTTAAAATGATAATTAATTTTTTATCATTTTTGATTACAAAATATTTGCAGGTTTTTATTAATGTGAAAAAGTATCCGTGAAACAAAATGTAAATTAGTGAGAAAAATAATAAAAATATAAACTTTTGAAACTAAAAATTTACATAAATTTTACCTGAATTTTAATTATTTTTCATTAAACAATTTAATATGTTATATAGTTATAAATAAATAATTGTGAAACAGATATTATTATTGAATTGTAAAATAAATCATTTGTACACAATTTAGAAAGTAACAAACTAAACAAAAATGACATAAAAATTACTTAAAATATTTAAGTATTACAACTATTTTTTATACTAATAATATTTGTAGATTTTACATTTTATTTTAAATTATATTTTCTTAAAAAATAGCCCGTTTTAAATACCCTAGAATAAAACACATTACCAACTAATCTCTTTATAAACAACGCACATAAATAAAATTTATGATGATTGTTTTACCAGAAACGTCAATTTGTTGCTATTGCGAATACCATTTATTTGAAATTGAAGCCTATATTCACTGGTTGAATGAACTAATAGTGGAATTAAAACTCATTACGCGTAACGAGTTTTTTTTTAATCGGACTTATGCGTAATTTTTACTTTACTGTTGATGTATTTCGTTTAATTGGAGCAGAGTACATTAATCAGAAATTTATCTTGTTGTAATCTATGTTCTAAATCATAATGTACGTTTTTCTCTCTATTCAGTAATTTATTTAATTAATTTTAGAATTTTTAAGGGTTTAACGTTCATTATTTCAGATTCGTTGTCAAGATAAGTAATGTATTCATTATATAACCTTTTTAATGATGTAGTTTTAAGTTGATGATGCGGTTTAATAAATTTAGAATATAACGAGTGTGCATATATATATATATATATATGATATGTTTAAAAATACTTCTGTTAATGAATTTCTAATTTAAACAAAAAATCATGTATGCATAAACACAAATCGTGTTTCTCTTTACTCTATACAAAATGTATTATGAAAGGATCATATATCACATATGAAATTAATTTGACGTTGAATAGAGGGTGCTGCTGTGATGATGGAGCCAGCGGGTTAATGGGACATGAAGAGATACTTCTAAACTATTGCATGTAGATTATATTGGCGGATAACAAGTTACACGTTCGTAGATATTTGTAGCTCCATGTAATGTGTAGTAACCGCATGCCCAGTCGAGTGTGTGAACTATCTG
This sequence comes from Acanthacorydalis orientalis, assembly GCA_034766995.1. Classification (NCBI taxonomy): domain Eukaryota; kingdom Metazoa; phylum Arthropoda; class Insecta; order Megaloptera; family Corydalidae; genus Acanthacorydalis; species Acanthacorydalis orientalis. The sequence continues at coordinate 12,183,682 of CM068314.1, forward strand.
AAACAGTTGAGATAGCTCATCGCGTATGTGAAGTCAACTGGAAACATTTTTCTGCATTGTTTTTCGAACTATTAGTTTAAGATTCGGTTATCGTTTCCAGTTTAGTTGGATTTTCGCACAATGACATTTCATTGTTTGGTGATTTATTAAATAAAATTTCAGTTTTTTTTTTATTTTTTTTAAATTATATGCGTAAGCACATACACAGATACACACACACACACATATATATATATATATATATATATATATATATATATATATATGAATGTACGTTTAAAATTCATAATTATTTTTTTCGCAACGCAATTCCCATTTTATTTATGCACCTTGCAGTAATGTATTCATAAGAAACGTTTGTTACTGTCTTCATTATAAAAAAATATTCTCTGTTTTTAATATAAAGTAAATTAAAATATATAAAAGTGACGTTTGAAGACACACTGTGCGCTGTCAACGAACCATAAATAGCGTTTATTAAAACATATTCCCGCAAGAAATAAAACCGCTCCTATCGTTATATCCCTTAACTTTATTTGTTTAAAATGAGAATCAAAATAAGAAATTATTGTCACGATAAATGACAAGCAGGTATGGAATATAAAACACTGACGATATCAGCTTCCCGTTTCACGCTTTTGACATAAATCTTATAAACGTAACAAAGATCTGCACAAAATCCTCTTTACAGTAAATACAGACATGATCCCGGCGGATTTCAGTGTTTGTGTATAACACGGCGCTCATGGTGGCGGCGGGATACGTTTTTCATATGTATATACACACAATAATAATGCAGAAGACTTGGTTTTCTTTTTCATATATTTACTGTTGTGTCGCGTGAAACATCTTTGGCCACGCGCACCTAATCATGTTCGCTATCATGTCAGACAGACATGTTTGTATGGTGGCTTAAGTCAACTTATATAATGTACAAAGCCATTTTGAGAATATCTTTTTGTAGAACACGTTACGAAAATATCTATGGCTTGCTGAAATGTATGTAAATTTTTTCAGGGATATAAATATGATTGAAATTTATTTATTCCTCGTGTATATATATATATATAAACAAAAAAAATATAAACGATTGTAATGTCTGTAAAAATGAAGAATATGATATATATAACTTAAATATTTATTTAAAAAATAAAACGGTTATTTCAGAGCATTTTTCAAGCAAAACAAATGAATATATTTTTGATGGTCTTGAAAAGCTCATTGAACGTTGTAAAAAATGTACTAGTATTAAAAGGAACTATATTGAGAAATAAAAAATATTCAGCTCAACCAGACTTCTTTGCCTTCTTTTCGCGAACTTTTGGACCTCTCCTCTTATATATATATATATATATATATATATATATATATATTGAGAAAATTTTAGCAAGTATGATTTTAACTCTAAAGATGAGTTGACTTAGTAATATAGAGAAGTTATAGCAGTCAAACATTTTTTTTAATTCGTTTGCATATATACTGAAGATATATATATACATACATATATATATATATATATTATAAATACTATATATATTTGCATATAGTCATAACAGTGAAAAAGTTTCTATTTTTATAGAAAAATTCTTTGAAATAAAAAATACAAGAGATACGCGTGAAAATAACCCAGACACAGAATGGTATACAAATTCTTTTGATATACAATAATTCTTTGTTGAAGATAATTCGTTTCTACGTATTAAAAATAAAATATTGTATAGAAAGAAGTGGAATTCTATAAATATTTAAAAAAGTTATTAATAATTGATACATAAAAATATTCGAAATTAAAAAGTGAAAATTCGAAAGAGATGTAAAGACTTAAGTATTTAAAATGCATATATAATTTTTTATCATAATATTTCGTCTTGTTATAAAACGACGCAGTTTTTATAAATAACAACACATCTGCGAAGATATGTCGTGATCTTTTAATAATTCTCTATTCCATAAAACTTCTTCAGCGAAACTTTGATTACGTCTATTCATGGAAATTGATTTAAACGCACGTTGATAAAGCAATCAACGTGATCCAAATTGGCGTTTTTGTTACAAATCATGTCAAAATTCTATCACGTATCCCATTTATTCATACATAACAGAATTCAACACACCCCGTGGCTACCCCATGCACTAGCGACAGAACGAAATAGGACTTATGCGCGTTTTGGTTAACGAACGGAGACGCTGTCGACATTCAAGCGAACATCTCCAAGACCAGAATCTCATTACGACGACTTCTTCATATTCCCGGAATTAATTGGTCGACAGGGGGCGGTGCGAAGAACGCAAGTCGCGTATAAGTTAATTTTCAGCTCGTGCATTATCAAACGGCTGTCATGTAGACTCAAGTAGCTATTATACGATACTAATTTACTGGTACGGAGTTAATCACGCCGAGAATAATTCCGAATCCAATCTGCTCATACCAGAGAGTGCCTGCTCGGTCCTATAGTCAGAGGACGACGCATATCTCTTCACTACATTGTACGAACTAATTCAGTACTAAAATCGTTTCACTTGTACGTGCAAGATGGAAATATTTAAATATAGGTAACGTTGTTAGGTATCAAGGGGCGAGATTAATTCTCGAACTCACAGCAAAAATATCGCCGATATTAAATATTTGTTAAATAATTAAATTTTATGAAGTTATTACTAGATTAGACATTGTATCTGATTTCATTCATTATTATATGCATGTACGGAATATCTAATATTGTTCAGTGAATTGATACTTTGTTTTAATAAATAATTTTATGTTTGTTATGAAACTTAAGCAATTTATTACATTTAAATTAAAAATAATACGATAAATATTTGATTTAGATGTAAAAAATGTTTTCAAATTATTTGTATACATAAATAAAACTAACAATTAGATATAAGTAATTTAATTTTCTAATATAAAGATTTTTACACCGAGAAAATTCACATTTTAATGAAAATTATATAGTTTGTAATTATAAATATGAGAACTTAGGCAAAGTTCTAACGAAAAATAGCGTTTAAATTATTCTAAAATATTCTTTTTTCAATTAAAAATAAAATTTTTCTACGTGTTTTAATTAGAATATATTTGCTGTATAAAAATTTATGTGTTGTAGACACGTTCAATTTTAGAATTAAAACAAAAATGTTTCGAGAAAAGTTTGAATAATTTTTCTATAATTGTTTTTTTGTGTCATTAATATTAATTTTTTACTAAAATGATATAGTATTACACTTACAACACGAGATTATTTTTGAATATTTTTGTTACTGGGATAATTTTTAAACCGAAATATTTAGTGTGCAGAGAATAAATTTTCAGACAGATTTAAGTTTGAATGCAAAATATTAGGTTGGTAGAAAATTAATTGCGGTTTATGACATTCAAATTTATATACATTTGTTTCAGTTAGCTTTTTTAAGTGATCCAGAACTGTTGGATGACTAACGTTTAACTTTTATTATTTAATTGTTGTGCATGGTTCTGATTCAACTAACGCCTTCAGTTGGTCGCCATGAACTGAAGAAGGACGCCCTCGATTTTCTTCATTTTCAAGCCTCTTATCCCCAGCACAAAATTTTTGGAACCACCATTGTAGTATACGTTTCTTAAGAGTACCCACATCAAAAGCTTCATTTAGGTTACGAGCAGTTTCTGCTGCTTTACCACCCGTTTTGAACTCATATAAAAATGCTCTTATTTACTTATATTCCTTCTTTAATTCAATAGCCGAATTTGAAACAAAATTAATAATAAACCCAAAGTTAATGTTACCAAAATACAGAACGGAAAATGCGCTTTAAAATGATATTAATATGAACACAATGAAATGACATTTACATGGAAAAAAATAAGATTAGAATTCAGAAAACCAAAACCATAATTATTTTTCTACTACCCTAATAACATATGGGCAGATAGATGTAAAATCTGGACTGTTTGATGATTTTATTTAATATTTTGTTATGTTTCAAACTCAGTTTATAGTAAAATGACAGTCTATTATTATATTAGATAACTTTTAATATATCCTAAGAATATTTCTGAGCTTTTTAATAATAATACGGTTTTTGAAAGTGAAATAAAAAATGCAGATAAATATTTCTTTTCATAATTTACTACACAGATTATAATTCTATAGAATGTTTGTATTTTTATAAAATTTAAAAAATATTAGAAACAAAAACATTTCTTTATGTATTTTATAATATACTATTCATTTTCAAGATAAAAAAGAGTTGAAAAATATATACTTTAAAATGATGCTTGATTTAAAAAATAAAGTATATGAACTAATAAAAAATTCATGAAAATGTTTTTAGTTTAAAAGTTGATTCATATAAGTTTATGCTATTATATATATATATAATACATATATGTATAGTTTGAGTACACCTTATGTGATGGATAAGATTTTCATCTTCCCACTCATAACCGATTTCTGTACTGACGTTTCGAGTTTAATCTCAATACTGAAGATATTAAACTGTGCTGTCTATGAAAATTGTTTAATATAACGTATTAAAATTATGTAATTAATTGTACACGGTCCCATTTGTACTTAAAATGAAAATGCATTATATATTAAATATGAATGATTAAATTATTAAATATAATATTATTCTAACAGAAATAAATATCATTAAGAAATGTGTTTATGAGGGAATTACGACCGTCAATGTTTTTGGCTGAATTAATTTAAATTGAAAGCTTATTTAATTGTTTTCAAATAATTTCAGTAATTTTCTTCCATATTGTAAATGATTAATGACGCGAAGTTATGATTTGTGTATGGAAATATTATGTATTTAAATATATAACCTTTATATGTGTGTATATAAAGAAACGTTTACGTTTAGTTAAGTAATTTATATTTATGAATACATGTACGAAAATAATCGACGTTTGACCCACCTGAAAATTTGTGAATAGATCGAAATATTAATCAAACGTTTTATAAGCGTACTTTCTTATAAATACTTAAAACCTTCGCATCAAAATACGTCACGAACAAAATGCCAGTGTCAACTGACGCAAAACAACAAAATAACTCGTTGTAGTACAACAAACCGCAATAAAACAAATTGATTGTTTATATCTCGTTCAATTTGTTTTCGGTTCTTTTAATAACAGAACGGCTACAAAGCTTCTATAAACGCATTTAATTAATCAATGTCATTTGTAAGTCTGCTTCAATTTATCAAACACTAATGAGCATACTGACCTACGGTTGCTTTCCACCAAATCGATAAAAGCAATGAAAAGGCTTCTTATTATGCGATCATCATTTTTCACATTCAAATACGTTTTACGATGAAATACAATGTTCACTCATTTTTGATATAAGTATTTTGTTTTTCTTAAACAATATAATTTGTACCAACATATACATTATATATATATATATATATATAGATATATATATATATATATATATATGCAGCTAATAAAATTTTGCCGAAAAATTTTATAAATATATAGTAAGATAAATTTTATTCAATAGTAAAAGAAAAATAAAACTAAATAGCATAAGCAAAAAATAAAAATTTGTAATGCTTGGACAAGAAAAACAATAAATTGTATAACATACTAATATTTATTTGCAATGAAATTAGAAATATAATTAGAAGTAATAACTTTTTTATTTATTGAAATTAATTAATTTGCGTTAAAAATGGAATATATTAGGTTGCTAGAAAAATAATTGCGGTTTATGCTCTTAAAATTCATATACATTTTTTTAATTTAAGTGGTTTTATTTGGTTCAGAATTGTTTGGTGACTAACGCCTAACTTTTGTGCAAGCTCTCGAATTGTTGTTTGTGGTTTTTATTCAACTAACGCCTTCAGCTGATCGTTATGAACGGAAGAAGGACGCCCGCAACCTACTTTATCTTCAAAGCTCTCGTCTCCAGTACACATTTGTTGGTACCACTATTGCACCGTACGTTCCTTAACAGTTCCCAAGAATTGATTAGTTTATGAGCAGTCTCTGCTACTTTACCACTCGTTTTGAATTCATATAAAAATTACTCTTGTTTCCTTCCTGTCCATTTTTAATTTAATATCCCAATTTGACGCAAAATAAAAAAAAAACAAAGTCGACATTATCAAAATGTAGATCGAAAAATGCACTTTAAAATGATATTAATATCAACATGTTGAAATAACAATTTTATTGAAAAAATTAAAGTTAGAATTCAGAAAATGAACACTGCAATTATTTTTTTACCAACCTAAGGGTTCTATTAAAAAATCAAATAATTAAGAACTAAAATATTTATTTACAAAAAATCCTTAGTTATAAATAAATATCTTTATACTGTTAGTTCATCTTTAAAGTCTTAGATTATTTTATTGAATATATAAAGTTATTTTGTCTGAATTTGTCTAGGAGTTACACTATAAAATTCAGTAATTTTTAAAGTAATATAAAAAAATTGTTATAATAGTAGTTTTTTCACTGTAAATAAATTCATTTTCAACTGAATTTAGCTAGAAACAAATAAATTTTTCACTCAGATACAAACATTTTTTCTGAGTAAAAATGTTTAATAATTGGTTAGAGATATTCTATTATCGGTTATATGTTTTTCGATAGATTTGATATTATCTACAGAACGTTACAGTAGAGAAAAACTAGTTAGAAATATTTTTCTGTATCTTATATGGTAATGTATAATAAACAATGAAAAATAATTGATTATTGAATATTTTTGATCAGAAAATTATAGAAACGCTCTGATAAGGTCATCATATTGAGATGTAAAGTACTGTGCAATTCGATGAAGATGGCTCATCTTAACCCTTAGAGAGGTGTAAAAAAGTCTTGATGATTTATCATACAAGAAAAATATATTAGTTTGTTACAGAATGTAATTTTTCACAAAATTGAAATAACTGATAATTAAAAATATGTATACAAATGTTACTATGTTAATATTTGTAAATGTTGTGGATTAATTCTTATAATTTTTGATTAATCTTCATTCTATAGGGTACATTTTGAAGTTATCATATTTCATTCCTCTTGAGTACTGAATGTGGTAATTTGTAGAACATAAATAATCTTATAATTCCACTTGTTACACATCTTACTAGATTTTCGTCGATGAATTATTATAAGCTATGTTCTTACTCACTTAATATATGTCTTTCAAGTTTGGTCTCCATGACTGAACAAAGAAATATTATTGTTGGAATCAATCCAGGGACGTGCGTCACGTTCGTTTCCTCAGATATCTCACGTACGTTATGAAAAGAGAATATGATTTCTTCAACTCACATCAGTTTTGAAATTTCATCATTTCTGTTTGTCAAAAATCAATATTATTTATCAAAATTCTTCAGTTCATTTTCAATTGTTTCAAAGTAACAACAGTTTACAAACAGAGTTAATAAGCATGTAGTAACTGAAATTAATTTATTAGACTTCATATAATATGATCTTGGTGCGTAGAAATAATATAATCAATTTAATTACAATTTATTACTATTTACGTAGTAGATCTTAATCAAACAAACCATCAACTTGATGTCTCTTATAAAGTGTGAAATGTGACTTTACTGTTGCGTGTACATAACGTTCAAAGTACAAGTTTTGGGAATACGTAGTGTTAAGGTTTATAAGTACATGTATAACTGGAGACGTACACCTATTGTAATTTACTAGGAAATGAATAGGTCGACTGATGTAGGATCTTCTTTGTAATCAAATCCGTGCGGTGACACACCGTACAGCCATCACATGCATACACCTTCGCGTCAACCTTTAGAACGAGCTGTTATTAGGTAATTATCTTCAATTAGCTTGTTTCTTATGTATACAGTTCAAGCCGTACGTGCGAAATTGATTTTGGAATAGCTCAGTACTTGTGATGTGTTACCACTATGTAGAATGTTCAAGAAGATATTCAAAATTTAATTACTGAGTTAAGTATTGTAAAGATTCAAAATATTTTTTTAGACAAATTAAGATATTCTCGTTTTTATTTTTCTTTTTCTCTCTTTCTCCCCCTCTCTCTATATATACATACATATAAAATTGAAAATAAGTATTGATTAAAAAAAACACGAAAGGCCAGTTGTAGTATTTAAATTATTTTAGAGCTACTTAGCTTCGAACAAATTTAAACAAATTATATATTTTTATTTATTTGAGACTGGATAGTCATTTTAAATTTAAAATTAGAAAATAATATTAAGATAATTGATAATTTCTTAAAAGGATATGTGGTTTTGAAATAAACTCTTTAAAAACATTTTAATATTAAAGAATGAAAATATTAAAAGTTATAAATATTAAAAGTTATAATTCATTAAAATAAGAATAATATAGACATTTTTTCATTTATAGATACATAGAAAGATTCTTTTATTCTGTTCCAAAAATGGTTTATTATCAATTAAACAAAGAACAAATACTGATTAAAAAGATCAAATTTATTCGGTACATCTATGAAATGAGCTTGTTGTAAAAGTATTTATATATTCATGAATCAATAATCATTTTAAAATTTATTCGATATAGTCGTAAAATAAATATATTCATGCTATTTATAATCCAGTCAAATTGAATTTTTAATGAAAATAATTTTTTTAATTAATAAATGTTTAATAATAATTTAACAAAATATTTCGAAACAATTTAATAATATATTGAAAATTATTTTTTAAGGAAAGATGAAAAGGGAAACAAATTTACATTTTACGAATTCAGAAGAACATCTTTATAATATTAAACTCATGAATAAATTATATGGTAATGACCAAATAAATTATCTATGAATAATAAATATTTATATATCATAAAGTTAAAGAACGAGATCTTCCAATGTACATAAGATTGTAATTGTAGTTTAAGACGAAAACTATTAAAATGGCGGACTTATTATTTGTATTTTGTATTCTAATGTTAAATATTTCCGTTATAAACTGATTGCTGACAATAGAAAATATTGATCCAAGTAAGAGAACATATATTTATCTTGAATATTCATTTTAAATAAAAACTTTAAATTTTGTATCAAGTTTCAGTAATAGTTAATTAGAGCAACGATATATAAATATTATTATCATTTGATTAGAAGTGAAAACTATAACAAAATCAATCTATAAATGAATATCGTTTAGTCTAAAATGACTTATGATATTGTGAACAGAGCGATAATTTAGTATAGCGTATGTATGGTTGAGAAATGTGCGTGGACAGACATGGTGAGTGGGTTTCAAAGAATCATTACCTGATGTTTACTTAACAGATGTGGGTATTTATTAATGTATGTAAAGAAATATGTGAATTTTGAGACAAATAGAAAAATTAGTCTACTAATCAGGACATAGTGGTGCACACACACATTTTATCGCAACTAATTAAAAGTAATTCATAACAGAATAAGACAATCATCAAGAAACATAATTATGAATAAATAAATATATTGTAAATTATAGTTTTATTTGTAATTAAATATATTCCAAAGAAAAATATTTTTAATATATACATTAAAAATTTATCATGAAATCTTAAAAAAACAAATCTTTTTTATATACAAAATCAGATTGTAAATTATATAGGAAAAGATTTAAATCTCGTGTTAAAATTAGTATATAGAAATCGGAAAAAGGATTGATGTTTTATATAATATCAATCTACGCACAGAAAAAAAATGTTTTACTAAGATATGGAATTAATACTAAATCACAACATGAAAAATTAAATTCTGTGTTTCGGCGTGTAGAATTTAATATGAATTTGTTTTCACTGTGGATAACATTAATAACGTATTTTTTTAATTTACATAATACATATATGGCTGCATACGTTATCAGTTTAATCTGATTAAAAATTGAAACGATACTTTTTTCGCCTTATTTTATCAGACTAAGGGATCGGATCTCGAAAATCATATACACAAACATATTAATTATATATATATATATATACACACAAAGAGGACGTAATATGCAAAAAGATGAATAATTATTTTTTAATGTAAAATTTTATATTTTTCAAAGGAATTTTAATTAAATGAAAATGTTAATAGTAGCTGTGTGAACTATAAGGATAGACATACATGTTAATAAAATAAAATTCTGATATCTAGTTGAATTATAAAATTATTCATAATGTATATAAATAAAAAAAGCATATATAAATGTTAAACTCTAATGGCTACTTATATTATTTCTAGAAATATTTAATTTGTTTATAACAAGTGAAATATTTTTATAAGAATATTATATTCTATGAATTCTAAATTTGTGCAGTGTGTTAGAAAATCTAATTTTAAAAAGAAAATTCAAAATTTATAACAAAGAGAAACATCTAGAATAAGATTAACATATTTATGTGCAAAAAAATTATTAAGTTATGCTAGAAATACATTACCATAACTTTGTTATTGGTTTATGTACCTCGATTTAATTTCATTATCAGTTTCAGCAGCGAGAAGTGAGAAGGGAAAAATAATTTAATTATCAATATTTAAAACATGATAGTGTAATAATAAATAGATTTACATGTCAGGAGAACATTGTGAATTTGAGAATAATTTGACGAATATAGTCGTCATTTGTTCTAAAGTGTTAAAAATGTAGCTTTGAGATTCTTAAGAAATTTGTGTAGGAAGAATTATAAGATGATTTTTTATAAATTTCAATGTATTTAAGTACTTAAATTCATGAAAATTGCATACTTTCATTGCAAATTCAGAATAATTAAAATCTGACAAATGTTTTTTAATTTTATAATTCATATTTTATTGTCATTTCATTGTTTGAAAATTGCCAAAAATCGATTTTTGATATAAAAAAATTGCTTGGAAAATAAATGGTTACTCTTTCAAATTAGTAGAAAAAAATTTAATTATAATTTTCTAAAAAAAAACGTTCTAAGAATTTTTTTAAACAAGAGAAAATACTTCATTGTCTTATTTGTGATAGATTTTTTTTTACAAAATTGTTTAACTTTGTAGAAATATAGTTATATATATATATATATATATAGATAGTTCAGTTTAGCCTTTCACATGGAAGTAATAAAAAGGGGCGCAAGGGTTAAGAAAAGTTATTTTATTTTTTATTTAGTATTTTAATTCAATTCAATACTAAAATACAACTGAACTAAAATAGTAAGTGGGAGATAGCATGTTTCTTTAATTTTTGCGTTTTTTAATACATTCATGTCGAAGTCTAAGTTGAATCATCATCATATATATATATACACACACATACACATATATATGTAAGAATATAAAATTAAGAATGAAATTAAGATTTAAGATAATATATCAGTAAAAACCGAATAATGCTATCACGATTGAATTATTAATGAATGAAAGCTCCAAATATTTAAGGTCAATTTCTCTAATAAATATGTTTAAATTTTATTACTCCGTGAATTTTTTATATTTAAAATAATAAGTTGTGAATATAATACAACATTAATAACGAGAAAAATGTTTTTATTGTAAATTTTTGATAAGTATTAATAAAAAGCCGTAAAATATATAAAAAAATTGGCCCAGTCTACATGTAATTTTGTATATATGCATATATATATATATATATATATATATATATATACATAAAATGAAACATTTAGAACTCTTATATCAAATTAGATTCTTTTTTATAAACGATTCATAATATATTTATTAAAAATAAAACAAGTATTTATGTTAAAGCACACATTTTAATTAAAATCATCCTAAGAGAAACTATTCACAAATAATTCATAAAGATAATTACAAAAACGACTCTGAAAAGTTGTTTATTAACTAATTTTGAATTTATGTTTCAATAAATATAATAAAATCATGACAACATGAATAAATGTTATTACTGAGCTGTTATATTATTCATTTCCTGTTTGAAATTAAATATTTACTCACTTTAATCTATCTTTAACCGAACACCTCAAAATTTCCAAAACTTGCTAAATGCTATAAATATTGACAGTTAACTACATCTAAGTATAAATACTGTTTTGAACGTGTACTATAATGATTATTATATGAACACACGTACATAAAAGGCGAGTAAATGTATATATACACGATATAGTTATGTGTGTATAAGTAGTTAATTTACCTGAAGTTAATTATCTGCTTAAAACCGTGCGGCACAAACAAACATAGTCTTAGTTTGCGAAGACTTTGCTATAAACGTGCGACATATATGTAGCTAAGTAAATAACCTTTTACAACGCAATGATGGTTTAAGATAGTATCAACAATTTTTCAAAATATGATTAATGGAATGGTATACGTATCACGAACACGTGTCGAGCAGTAATTAAAATACGTTGAGTTTGAAATTATTACACTAAACAGTTTATTTGTATAAACGATATTAAATAATGTATTTAGCTATTTTTCAATGGACAAAAACATGGTTTTAGTGGAAAAGTTAATAGTAAGTCTGTAATAAATTACAATTGATAAAATTTCGTGAAGTTATAATAGACGGTTTTGAAAATATAAATGATTATGACATTAATAGAATGTTACTATTTTATTTTTATATTAGTGTCTCCATAAATATTTATTCATTACTTGAAGAAATTATGAGAAGAAAATAATGATTATTTTTTTTATTAAAAATGAGCTATAAAAAGAATATAAAAACTGTATTAAAAAAGTTAAACTTTTATTGTTAGCAATAAATTTAGTATTAGAAATAAAAATATGTTTGATCAATATTGGTAACCAATACAAAATATAACGATTATTTATTTACATTTTTTTTAAATACGAGAATAGTTTATTATTTCTTCTTATTATGATTCAAAATGAAATAAAATTATAGTTTAAAAAATAAATAAATGTACAAAAGGAAAAGCTCAATCACTTTATTTTTCCTTTCTACAATTATTTTTAATTACACACGTATAAGTTACATATTAAATAATTTTCAGACATATAATTTTTTTTGTATAGACGAACAGAAAAATATTCATATATAAATATAAAAGTAGATATAATTTTATGCACTTTTTGGTCATTTATTGAATAAAAATTAAAACTTATGAATGTTTGGTGAGAGATATGTCAATAATTTATAGTGAAATATAAAATAATTTTTAAAACATGATAGATTTTTAATTATACGATTTTTATTGTATTAGGTGGTAGAAAAATAAGTGCGGTTTATAACTTTCAAATTCATATACATTAATAACTTTTGATTTTCATAGCTGTTTTAAGTGGTCTAGAACTATTGGGTAACTAACGGATAATTTTTGTACAAGGTCTAGAATTGTTGTGCGTGGTTATGATTTAACTAACGCCTTCAGTTGGTTGTCATAAACCGGAGAAGGACGTCCGCGACCTTCTTCATCTTCAAGGTTGTCGTCCCTAGCACGAAATTTTAGGAGCCACCATTGAACCGTACGTTCTTTAAACATATCTACACCTAAAGGATCATTTAGTTATCGAGCAGTTTCTGCTGCTTTATGATCTGTTTTAAACTTGCACAAAAATTGCTCTTGCTTCTTTTCCATCGTTAACTCAATAGCTCAAATTGAAGCAAAATTATTAATAAAACCAAATTAGATGTTACCAAAATACAGACCGAAAAATACACTTTAAAATGATATTAACATGAAATAATACTTTCATTAAAAAAAATTAATGTTAGGATTCAGAAAACCAAAATATCAACTATTTTCCTATCAACCTAACATCTTTAGTAAATTTATTAAAATGTGAAATGAAATATTAATGATACTGAGCAAAATATTAATGACACTAATGTTTCATTACGTTTAAGTAATTTTGTCCAGACTAAAAACAATTAATTAAATAAACAAAATCATAGAAAATAATATTTATTTAAAACGTACATTTCCCTAAACAGATTGATTTGTTAATTTTTTTACTCGTTATTAACAATAATCGATGTTTGATAGAGAAAAATATGCATCAAAAATATATTTGAAAATACTTTTTCATGCATTCATTTCTATTATTTTTAGAATCGAATGTTGATTAATTTTTCAATACGTAAATTTTCATAACTCTGTATTTTATTGTTTCATTTCTGGATAATGGAAAAAATAAAAAAAAGTTGTATTTTTTGCTCGCATTAAGCTAATATTTATATTTCCATGAATTCGCAGAAGACGACAACCATTTTATTAAAGTATGCATTTTCTCAAACAGATAAAATAATATATTTCAGTTAAATATCAACATGTATATTAATCATAATTATTATTGCGTGAAAACTCATTTGACACCATTACAACTTGACACTTTAAATAATTTTCTCATATCACGACAGAAATATAATTCTGCTTCAGTTAAATTATTTGTCTAGCCAATGGAATAGATTTCATTCTGCTTTTATGGCTTCCATTCGACTTCAATCTATATTTTTTTTTGTCAGATTCAAGAGAACAGTAAACAGAAATATCTGTTTTACTTGTAAAGTGCTATTTTTATCATTAAAATGCACAATTCTATCGTAATGGAATCACAAAACTATTAGAACCTGTGTGCTGGTTGGTGGTTCTGTTACAAAGTAAATTTGCACAACGCTAGAATGGAGATTTATGTAAAATATCTTTACGGTTTTCCGAGAAAAAAATGAATTACAATTTTTCAGTATACTACTGCACGAACGTATATATATCTATATTAAATGATATATTGTTAAACCTGTATTAATGAATAATTTAGCATTTGCAGATATTTCACTATCTGCGGATTTGTACATTTTAATGCTAATTCTTAACGTGCAAGCAGGATAGTTGAGTTGTAAATTTTCTGCAAACGAAAATGATCTTATAACGCGGAAGAATCACTACGTATCCCTGTATGTGTTAGATAAAGAAACAGCGCTTAGATACAATGCGGCTTCGGTGTTTTTCTTCTTTCGTTGCTTATTCACCCCGTATCCGAAATATCCCCTTCTCCCGAAGCTTTCTATATGATCGCGTGAGCTTTGAATATTAATGCTGAAGGATATTTATCACTAGCTTCAGAATGTTTCGGTAGTACAGGCTGGTACACGCTAAACATTAAATATTAATTGTGTATTTTTATGTCTGGCATTGCATTTAAATATTTGTACTCGTACTTATGATTGTTTTCGTTGCGTTGTACTTGCAGGGTTCGTTAGTCGATTTTATTTAAGAATAAGTAATTTCATTTAAAATACATTCACGTGGGAGAACAGACCATTAGACTATATTAATATATAATAATGACTTGTAATGTACATTTAAATACTGTGAAAATTTGTTTATTTCGTTCATTAATAAACATTTTTTTCTATAGGAAATAATTACCATAATAAAGGAACGGTTTAAAAAATTAAAATACGAAACATATTTATTTACTTTGAAAACGACAGCTTTCTTCATAAGTGAGAGATTATTTTTTAAAAGTATTTCTTTTGTATGTTTAATAAATCTTTTATACCGACAAAATATAAAAACATATTAGAGTTTTATGTATTAATATACATTAAAACAAGTATATATCGAGTTCAAAAAGGTATTATAGAGAAAATAATATTTTCGTCGCAAATAATTAAATTAATCCAAATATTGTTCAACATTTGAAAAATATTTAAGAGTTAAAATATCTTTTTCACAATCGAGATTGAAAACGAAACATCTAAATAAATTAGAGGAATTTTAGTGTCATAAATGAATATAAATGATTTTTTTTATTACATTAATACAAATTGATATATGGTACATAGCGCAGTCAATAACAAAAATATTCAGTGCGATTTTTTTGAATAGCTTGTTGACAATAAAAATAATAATTCCAACAATAAGTACTGTTTTATTCTGTTTGAAATATTATGTAAAAATTTAGTTTATAAAAACGTCTATTCCGTACTAATTCGTAATTATTTATATATATATATATTAAATAAAAAGAAATAATAAGATTTGATTTATTAGTATGAGCATTTTTTCGCAACGCAATAAACTTTGATCAATGTACAGGTATATTATAATAATTAAATATTATTTTCTAGAAATAATGTTCAAGAAAATATTAATTTAATTATAAATATTTAATTTAAATTATTTTTTATATATTGTACTATTGATTTATTATTTTCACTAAATTGTATTTGAAATAATATTTTTCTTTTAAGTACAGTCGAATTTGGATAATATAGTGGACGTTAGGTGACCATTATATTCTTGTTATAACCATTTCCTGTTATATCAGTCATACGAAAATTTCATTTAAATATTCTTTTCCTACATAATTACTAATAATATGACAGTATATAACATTAGAAAGAAATACATATAATAACACTTTTGAACTGGAGAGGGAGAGAGTTATATTGTCTGTGTTCTAAATGAAATTAATAAAGTTCTTAACCAAACTTGCTCGGCGTATTAATGAAACAATCTCGTTATTAAAATGTATAAAAATATACATAAATCAAAATCCATATACTAATTTGCTTGCTATAATCATGAATTCGTTATATCCGTGCTTTGAATTAAACTGTATTTTTTACAAATTATTTATAAAATCCATCAATGATATAATGGACTGAAATGTACAAATGTAAGAAAATAAACAAAGAATTAATATAAACTAAAATATTTGAACATATGTTTATATTTTACTGTATTATATTTACAATGTTGTGTAAATATTCTCAATAAATTATTTGTTATCATTTTTTTTCTTATACTGACATAATTCTTTTCATTACATTTATGGAATGAACATTTTAAGATCGCCAGTAAATATAAATGTGTATTTGATATTAAAAAAAATTAAATTTAAATATACATATTTCATTAAAGGAATGATAAATATTTCACTGCAGTACACACACACACACAAATATATATATATATATATATATATATATATATGTATGTGTACTTATACACATGTGTATATATTCATTTTAATATTGTGTTAATGCATCAAAAATATTATTTAAGAAACACATTTCGCATATAAATTTACACATTAGTCATATAAATTTACACTGCAACCAATCTAAATAAATTTACATCGTGATTTGAATGTAAAAAAAACTCGTTTATATCTTTGATCACAAAATAGAACGAGAATCCGGTATTATTCGTAAAATGAATCTAGGATTAAATACTTTTAAATATCGTATAGAAAATAATGAGAAAAAAATATCGAATTTTATGTACATAAGCTCTCAATCTCAATACGTACGACGCTTGGAAGGACTATACATTTACAATAAGAATATATCAAAGTTAAATAAATCCTGCAATATTCATTGCTGACGAATCGTCGTCATTACATTAAATACTTCAATTCAAAAAGTCTGTGAGAGCTCGTTTCAAATGAATTCAGCTGCATGTCGAGCGGTGACCCGTTTTAAAACTCTTTGTATGTCCAGTTACGATAAGAGGATTATTTTGAGAATCTCTGGTTGGTTAATCGGCTACGTTTAGTACAAAACGAGTCAATTGAATACGAATGTTTATAAAATACTGGCTCGCGATTTGATTTCTTTCTTCCAAAGGACTTAACTCATATCATTACTCTCTCTCTCTCCCGCACACACACTCACATACACACACACACATATATATATATATATATATTTACATGTATTTATAGTATGATAAATGTGAAAATTATTAAAATGTATTAAAAAAAGTCATACGAATAAAATTCTTACATATATATATATATATATATATATATATATATATATATATATTTAGAAATTAATAATAAATTGCAATTCATATATTTTTTATAATTATGAATAAATTAACTTGCATAAATCAAATTTCCCACAAAATTCCTTCAAATTTCACAACCCACACATTTTTCTTCTGATCAAAGATGTTCAATAATTGATTGTTGCTTATACGAATTTCAATGGTGATACAATTATTCTATGAATGGTAAAACAATCTGGATTTTTATATTGTATGTTGAGCTGAATATAAATTTTTCTATACTTGAGCACTACGAGAATGTAGACATTATCATCAAAATGGGCATAAGTAAAAACTAAATTTATCAATAATTAAATGTTATTGATTATATTTTTTGGTGATATCTGAGCAAGTAAAACGTCCATGTGTAAAGGATAATTTACATATTTATATTTAATGGAATACACAATTCCTGTATAAAAATAAAACCATTTTTAATACTATAAATATTATATAAAAATAATAAACATGACTGTAAATAAAGTACTTCACTACAAGAAAATCATTAAAGAGGTTTATGGACAATGAAATAATAAATGAACATTTAAAAATAAAATAGGTTACATCGTTGTTAAAAGTAATATTTAATAATCAAAAATAATTAATGAATCAAATCTATTCAACTTACTTTATCGGAATCCGCAATTTCGTTATTCTTGATCATCGGCGAATTTTAAAACTCCGTTTCGAGATGACTGCATTTAAGTTATTTGCTAAAATGAGGTTTTATGTAAAAATCAAAATATAAAAATAATTGAAATAAAATAAATACCTGCTTCGAAACTGATCGTTGCAAAATCTTGATATATATTACATTATTATTGAACACAAATTATTGATAAAAGTAAGTTTTTTAACAAAAATATTAACTCATTTATAAAATAAAAATAAAACATGTAATTAAATATTTTATTATTAAAATGATTTTTAAAGTACTGAAATATTTTTCAATATATAAATGACTAATTTTTTAAAAACGTTGCAAAATTATAAAACAAATTAGGAAATTCTATTAAACAAATCAAAGCAATATATATTTTAATACTTGTAAGAAGAGTTTAAATATAATATTTTGTTACTTATATTATTAAATTAATATTACTCTCTAACAAAAATTATATCTTTGATTTTTATTTAACTGAATATAAAACAATTCGTACAAAATATAAATTTTTCAACTGAACACTTGCTTACTGCACTAACAGAAAACACTTTTCTAATACAAGTATAAATATGAACTGTATCGAATTGTATGCTACTTCTTATCAAAACTCAATGCACAGTCGAACATCAAATTATATAATCTTTGACTTACATTTATTTGATTTTACTATTCTTTTCTGTAAATCATACTTTTCTGTTCAACGATTTAAACTTGTTTATTTTACATAACACTATTGATTTATTCTTTTCACGTCTCAACTATATTTTGTCATAAAATTGTAACAAACGTGTTTTAAAACTTATCCAAGATATAAATTATGTAAAACTGAGAGTAAACGATCGAACATTTTCAATGTAATTTATATTATAAAATTACATACATTTGAAATATAATATAATGTACACTTTTCTACCAAATTAATAAATAAAATATTTGATTTTTTTTAAATAAATAAGGTCTCACTCCTTTGAATATTCATATCAATATAACAGAATTAAAAAGTATCTAATTATATTTACTGTCATACCCAAAATTAAAAAAATAAACATGCTTAAAAACTAAATTATAAAAATATAAAAAAATAATAGAAAGTCAAAAAATGTTTAAATAATTAAAGATATGTACGATAATAAGATTTTTATTCAACATAATAATTTCTTCAGTGTTCTTTTCAAAACAATTTAACCAAAATAGTATATTTATTCTTAAAAATGAAGAAGAACAATTCAAATACAAGTTTGTATATACATATAATTTTATGATTCTTGTACAGTAGAAGACTTCTATAAGCGCCATTATTTTCATTTAATTTATGATATGTATATATTTCTTGTTTGAACATATTTATGTTGATCATCAATGGGTTTCAGTTTGTTCGGCTACAGATGTTAACGAACCTACTTTAATCACATCATCTAGATCCATTTCTGATATTTGACTTGCCTACAAATGACTATGTATATTACTAATTACATTATGTATTTTTAATTATATATTTTTTAAAAAAATCATGAGGAATATAATTATAAGGAAGGAATTTATTTTTCAAAATAGTAACGTATGGTTGAAATATAAGATAGTATATTTATAAAATATTGAATATTGATATCAAATATATGAATTGAAGATACTTACATACATACAGAAAAATAAAAGAAAAAGCACAAGAAATTTTAAGAAGTTGTAGAGAAATTTGAGTGAAAACATATTTTACTTATAACATTTTTATATATAAAATAAGGAAAACTTTTTCAAAATATTTTCAAAAATAATACATGTAAAATTTTGTAAATAATTGAGGAAAAACATAATTCATATAAATATTTTTTCCAAAAAGTAAATTTAAGTTATAGGGGTTTCAATAAATCTAAACCAGGGTTTACACTTCTTTAGATTTATTTCACAGTAGAGATGTTAAAAAGCTTATGTTTATGACAGAACCAAGTCCCTCAATAGCTTTAAAGGGAGAGATGTTTTTTTTACTCGCTAAGTAAGATTTATTCCATATATTTTTATAAAGATTTAAATAAAATTTTGAAATATTTGAGTCCTCTACGGATATGTACTCAATTTAAAAAATAATCATAACTTTGAGATATAAAAATATACACATTATTATCATAAATTATATATAATGAAAGCAATATAAATAGCATTTAATATAAAATTTAAAACTATACTTACTTGCTTTTTTGTGACCGTTTGCTCGTCATTTTCCACTTGTAAATCAGCTTCTGAATTTGTGTTCGATGAAAATGTCACACTATTCACTTCTGTTTCCTGATCAGAAGTTGATGAACCATTCTAAAAATGTTTTGTAGAATATCGTTTTATTTTTGAAAATTTTTATTAAATAATGATAATATTTCGAAATATTTAGAGATTATATATATATATATATATATATATATATATATATATATATATTATTGAGACAAAAAGTAAAACTTAGTGTATTCCTTGAAAAATAATAGTTAAATATATAATTGACAATTAAAAAACGACCCTCAGTTGTGTATTAAAAAAGTTCTTCTTATATAATAAAATGCTATTTTTTATGAATCGTGTATCTATTAGTTCTTATAAACCCATAATTATTATAAAAAATTTAAGATGTAAAAAGCAATGGATAAACCACTTTTTAATTTTCCTATTTTTATACATATTTATATCTCTGATAATTCTTAAACAAATGTCAAATCATGCAGTAAAGGGCTAAGCTAATGAATTATCATGTTTTTTTTTATTTTTAAGATGAATGATGAATGAATGAAAAAAGGGATGAATGTTGTATTCATAAAATGTTATAATTTATTACAATATATTTTTTATAAAATCCAAAATCTAAAACTTAAACGATTGTTTAAATAATTTTAAAAAATAATAAATGAACCTAAACTGATTTTTATTTGATAAAAATATTTGGAAGGTGTGTAGAAATAAGTATTGATAAATGACTAGTTCCTAATAAAATTATGTATAGAAATGACATCGGAAAAACTGAGTTTAAAATTAATTAAAGGTTTAAATTCAGTTTATTTAGATTTTAATGTTTATTTATATTTTTAGGCAGTTATAATGATATATAATTATAGTTTTTTATCGTAGCTGAATTTCACAAATAAATTTTCACGCTCTTCATACTCCACAATACACTTTTCTAATAAAAGATTTAATAACTAAATATGAGTGTTTCTATAAATGATTATGTGTATTTAGATAACGATTCTATCATCTTTAAAATATTAAGATAGAGGAAAATATATTTTTTTAAATATTTTTCTGTCTGAATTTTTTATTTCGTTGTTTTTCAGTACACATATTTTTCATGATTGTTCTTTACGAATCCTGGATACTTCATAATCAGTTCGTTTCTTCTAAATAACAGTTTATACAAACAGTTTTTACCTAAAAATAAGAAAAATCGAAACCGGTCGTAGGAGAAATGACTTTTGAAAGCCTCTACGTTTCCATTGAATAATCAAAACTTTTTAAAAGAAAATCTTCATTAATTAGTTATTAAACTTTTTTATTAAATTTTTATGTTATGTGGAGAACTGAAAATTCATTTGTGGAAATAGAGATACTATTTAAAAGGAATTAATACTAAGCTAATAGTAAAACATATTTCTTAACAAATGAAGATATTTCATAATACGTAAACATATTGCATTCATTATTTAATATTAATTTTCATTTAATAGTTTTAATACTTATCGGAACTTAAAAAGATATTGATATTTTTTTTTAAAAAAAATACAACAGTTTTAAAAGTAATATTTATTTAAATTAAAATACTAAAATATTATTTGAAATAATTACCTTTTTATATGTTAAATTTATTGTTAAAATTTTAATTTTTCACAATATAATAGTTTAGCAAATATTTACATAAATTCGATCGTTACAGAATTTTAGCATATTATAATTGCTTTTAAACGTATATCGCTTAATTGAACTTCCTCTATTAAATTTATCTGATTTACAATCGAGATAGTTTAATAATGTCGGTATTATAGAATTATTTTATACATAGGTTGTCGAATATAAATGAACTACTTTTCTTAATATTCGATTATATGTTCAACACGTTTTTTAAATTGTGATCAGTATTTACACTACATATACTTGACCGAATGTAACAATACAGACTAACGTGCGATGTCGCAGTTCGACATTGTATTCGTGTACTATAGCATGTAGTAGCAATTAATGGTGATTTCTCAGAGGTCACACAAGATAAATCCCTTGTGTGAGCTTCCGACATTTCTCTTCAAATCTAATTGTAATTCTAGTGTTGAGAGACAGACAGAATGGCGTGAGATTGTCTCAAACTCTCTAGACATATGTCTGAGCTATTTTTATAGCTACAATAAAGTATTTTATTAGTAAAATTATTTATAAGCGCCTACACGAAATTTGTTCTTGAGATGGAGATAAGAGATTTTTTCATTAGCTTTATTACTTCTTTTATTGAAAAGAAAGCTTTCTATAACCAACAACTTATTTACTTATGCATCGATTTTGTAAAAAGATATAGTAATGTAATTTTATATTTAATGCGTTATGAAAATAATCTCAGCTAGAATCGTTTTTCCATTAGTATAAAAAATCTTAATACCTATGGTGTATATAAAAATAATTTTATAACATGGGTTATTCTAAAAAATATAGCTGATAAAAGGATTTTTTATTTATAAATAAATGTAAAGTATATAATAGAAATGAAAGGATGTTTAATTAAAATATTTAATTGAGGAAGAAATGTTTTTTAATAAATATTTTTTACTAATTAATTAGAAAATATAAGTCGAGTGTTTGAAAGATTTTAAGTTTAAGATAAAACCAATCATAAAATGAATTAATATTCAACGTTTTTAAATTCAATTTTCATTAAAAAATTAATGTTATGTGTTGAACACATTCATTTTTATTTTCATCATGGAACATTAATTCTAATTTATTACATAATAAGAACATTCCGGGTTGCGACAGTGAGTTCAACTATAATTTACAAAGAACAAAAAAAGAATGAAATATATATCTTCATCAAAAATTACGTACTCGTTATATTCGTGAAATTTCATAAACGTTATGAATAGATTGAAATATTTCCGAAACAGACTATTATTAAATATTCGTCAGACAATATAAATTCAAAAGATTCATTTTTAATATGGGAAATGCCTTTTTACACCTGGTTCGCGAATTATACGAGAAGAGAAAGATTAAAAAAATAAAACATTGAAATGAAATTCCGTCAAACGCCGGTGAGAACGGTTTCCGCGACCGGGTGTGTAATATCTTATTTACATAGAAAACGTTTTAAAAAGTGAAAAGGAAAAATTGCCCCTCGTTGGATGTGTCTGATGGTGTGGCATAGGTACGAAAAGTTAGCATCGGTGAACGTTAGTACGTTTTTAAGGGCTATCTGCTATTTTACATCTATATATTTGAGAGACTGAATGGGTGGTATAGTATTGTTCTATTGTTACGCCAGTTTTTTTTCGATTGTGTTTAAACGTGGATGTTATCACTTCGGTACAACAAAATAAAAACTTTTCAACAACTTCAACTAAAAGTAATTATTCGCTTTTGTTAATTCAGCAGTAGACTGCTTTATAATTGCAAATAGTTTATATTACCTTTTTGTTTTTATATTATTCGATAAATAAACATGAGATAAATGGATTCGTTAATGATCTCCTTTAAATAAATGCACATAAAACACATACTGATATACCAATGAAAAAAATAAAAAAACATACTAGTTTCGATTAAATAATTGAAAAATTAACAAAAGCATTTACATTTTTAAATTCTCGTAAACTTAGTTCATATTAATCTACAAAAAAATATTTTGATATTAAATACAACCGTTTATTCCAATTTTTTTTATTTTATAGAAGAGCAACGGACATTAAATTGGTTTTAAATTTATTTTTAATTGACTGAATAATGAAGTAAATATTTAGATATACTCGTACATATGATAACGCTTTATCAGTTCTCTCTTGATTTTATAACCTTGTTATTGATGATGGTATCATAGTTCTTGCTTTGTTTCAATATAGTACAGACTTAGTATAAAAAGTGATTCGAATCAAAACAATCTAGCTTGCAGACATTTAAAGAAAAAACAAAAGTTGGCCACGTTAGTTTGACGCACGTCAATCAAATAGACAGAAAGTCGAACACAGGACTATATAGAGCGTTATGACGTCGTCTATAAGAGAGCAGAGCCGTAGCGCACATAATAATAAGAGCGAACGAGTGAGACGAAAACACATCTACGTACATACAACAGTCATCATAGGTAATATGGGGCACGGCGTGGCCCTCTTCCGGCGAGGTGTTATCGTCACACACCCTGCTAGTTTTCTATCAGTCAAATGGCTGGGCGCGGCCCGCTGACTGGCTGGTTGCGACGTCCATTAGACCACAACGGGCCCGATAAGGCGAACCGTTGTGTATAGATACATTACTCTCTTTATCAAATCGAATGGGGTCGATTTTTGGGGCCACCCAGTGCGCCCCGTTGCTCATTTCCTGTCTGAAATGATTGTATTCTGTGGTACAGATTGAAAAATGAGACTATCGGTTACGTGTTAAATGTACGACTGGCGTGAATGCGGCAAAGGTTTCGTGAAAAATGCCGTTTTGATTAAATTATGTCATTAGATGATTTGTGCTTTGTGCTTTTATCGCGTAGATAGAGATATTAGGCTATTTTTAGAATTATTTTAGATATTAATCAATCTAATACACTCCCGTATACATATGTTATATATATATATATATATACACTGGTTCAATTTACTAACAAGTTTAATTGTGTACACTATTGATTAAATTTCTTTTTATTTAGAAGCACGAAAATAAAACCAGTCAATTAAATTTAACGAGACGCAGTGCGTAGTAAAAATAAAATAATATAAGAAAGTAGTTTTAAATATAAACTAATCACGATTAATGATTTATTACATATTTACTTTCATTTTGCACATTCTTAATTAAATATCTAAAACTTAAAGTAATGAGTAATTTAAAACAATTTTAATACGGTTATGCTGCTGTTTATATATATATATATATATATATATATATATATATATATATATAAAAAGCTGAGCATTGCACAAATGTATAAATATAATGGGCGTATTTTTAATTTTAATTAATTTAAATGAGTAAAAAATTACTTCCTGTAATTAATTTTAATATTAGAAAGATATTTTATATTTTGCTTGAAATGTGATGATTTTTAATTATCTTATACATATATATATATATATATATATATATATATATATATATTTGTTGTATGTAAATTGAGATACATAATCATCACGGTATAAAAGAATATCAAGACTAATGAAATTAACATAGTTGAGTCGACTTCGACCTCATTCATTTAAGCTCAGCTGGAAACAAAGAGATAAATTTATCAAAATTAGCTTCATTTAAAGATGTTGCCATAAAAATATTACGGTTACTTGAGTAATCAGCGCTAATTATAACGGAGGGCCATTATACGCTGTTATACGCGGTTCTCTAAACTTACTCCAAACGCGGTTGGATCTGTTCGCGCTGCTAGAAGATTTATGAAGGTGGAAGTCAAGAGTGGTGCACGACGCAACGAGGCCGATGCACTCCAGAGTAGCTCCCACAGTCAGAAGACGTCTACGTGTCAGCAATGAAATTTCAGTAATTTGTAATTTGGTGTGAAATTGAGAAGACAATTTTATTAATGTAGTCGTCGGTGATGTGTGACGCGACGAACGGGGGATACACTTATTAATTATCTCACCTTTTTAATATTCACAACGTTCGTTTAACGGCGGAGGTGATCGTTATAATTAGTATGATTAACGAATATTTAAAGACTAAGGAAAAAATATGAGAATCTCTGCGATCGTTAAATTTTCTCTTTAAGAGGAATGTTTTTTAAATACATATTAGTCTTAATAAAGTGTGTAATTTGTTTTAGTTTAACGTGATTGATCAATTAATCAAACATTCTTTTAAATCACGATTTTATAAAGAAATAAAGTTTCATATTAAATTTTGGTTAGATATTATTTCATTTTTAAATATTTAATTAATAATTACAAAAATTATTATTTAGTAATAATTTTTATTATTGTATATTATAAATATTTCCGTATATTTTTAAAAGAAAAAAAAACAAATCGAATTGAATTTGAAAATAACTTACCGTATTATGTAGCTCGCTGTTTTCAGTTTGTGGTTCAGTCACTGGCAACGAAATGATGTCACATTTATTTGCGATACCAAGTTCATATATATTGATCATATGTGCAGCTTGTGCATGAACCATTAAGTCCCAAGCGTTTGCAAACGAGTCTTTACATTGAACACAAAAAAGAGATCCGGATTGTATAGTTTCTAAAACGAGACGAAATTTTAATTAAATCTATTTTTTGATTTAATTTATAAATTAAATATAAAAATTATATTTTTATATGAAATCAAATAAATTATTGTAATACATACTTTGTACAAAACCGTCTATGTTATCACATTTGCATGTGAATCTTAATTTACAATAATTTTTCTTATGTTCGATCAGTTCTCTTAATTCCGAAAACATTTCTCGACAGTTTCCACAAATCAATATATCCTGATTACCTAAAATAACGAATACACTTTTTTAAAGTAAAATATTAACAAGTTATTATAATAATTTACTAACGAATATATTTGAAAATCATTATCACTTTATTTTTTTATTAGAAATTATATGATAAAAAAAGAAAAGTTTCTGATAGATGATTACGTACTGTAGACTTTTAGTTGGTCGGTGTTTGTGGTGTCTTTTGTGTTGTATTTTTGTGATTGTCCATTCTTGGAGGGTGTTCGGTTAGAATTGGTCAGCATGCGAGATCTTTTCATCGATAATAATACTCTGCCAGGAGCAGATATCGCAAAACCAAATGTCGATGCATAATAACTGTAACAAAAAAGTAAATGTAAAATTTTGAGATATTTCTGTAACGTATATTTATAACTTATATATAAAGGCAATTATTTCAAAATACTATATTTAAAAAAAATTCTTTAATGTTTTTTTTAAAAAATAATCATAAATGTACACAAAAAGATTTACTTATAACCCGATTTAGTAATGAGATTGTATATTGTTATAAATTATTTTAAGAAATATATATTTCTTATAAATTAAATATAGTAATACAATTTTTCAAATGTAACTTTGCGTTTTATATTTTTTTTATGATAAATAATGCAATATTAATGTTTATAATATTTTAATTAATTAATTTTATTTTTGAAAGAGTATATTACAGTAAATATAAAAAGTGTTATTTTAACTGTATATATTATTAAAAAAGTTGTCTAAAACTCCAAATTTTCAATAAATATCATATTTTTAACTGAAAAATATTATTTAAAAAATAAACTCGCATATTCCTATTAAAAAGAAGTAAATAACTGATAATAGATGAAATTAATCAATTTCATTTTTAAATGAAGAAGTAAGTTTAATTTTTTCAATTTTTTTTAAAATGAAGAAGAAAGTTTAATTAAGTTTAAATATTATATACTATTAGAAAAAAAATAATATTAGGTTGGAAGAAAAATAACTGCGGTTTATGATCTTCAAATTAATATACATTTTTCCCTTTTTTTGATTTTCCTAGCTGTTTTAAGTGGTCCAGAACTATTGGATGATTAACACCTAACTTTGTGCCTAATTTGAAGTAAAATTATTAATAAAGTCAAAGTTGATGTTACCACAATATAGACCTAAAATGCATTTTAAAATGATAACATGAACACGATGAAACGACACTTTCATTGAAAGAAATTTAGGTGAGAATTCAAAAAACACAAACCGTAATTATTTTCCCACCAACCTGATATTTTTAATTTAAAATTCACTTGTCCATGTAAACATTATTTCGATAAAAATAAAATTTTGAATTTATTTCATACAAAATTCTAAATTATTTTGAATTTTCCATTACAAATTTTAATCTTATTCTCACAGAATTTCATAAATTTTGTTGTTTTCATTGATTGAAAAAAAAATCTCTTTCAATTAACATTAATAAAAAGAATAATATTGTTCATTTTTAATGAAAATAAAATATTTATTATATCAACACATTTAAAGGTTATATTTTCTGCATATATATGTATATTGAAGTACACTTGATTAAATGTCAATTAACAAATTAACATTTGGTAATGAAAATGTGAAATAATGACTATTGTATTTAGTAATAAAGCTCGTATAATTATATTCTATAAAGTTTCATTTGGATCTAAAAATATTCTATTGAATATGTTATTTTAAACCATTGTGTAAAATCCATTAGACGGGCCTGCACTCGCTAGGTTTGAGGTACAAAATAAGAGGGGCTCAATACTACTACCGAGCTGTGAGAGTATCGTATCAAACACCTAACGTAGAGAATCACCTCCCAACCTCGTCTACCGCTAGATTCAACACTAACAATGCTACGCTGACACGAATCTTCGTTGTTTTTTCAACTTTTCTTTTCTCATTTGCACCGAAGACGACTTGTATATTCTCGTGCTTCGATGAAAGCAATAAGAAGAAATATATACGGAGAGTAGCGAATGAAACTTTTATATATGACTCTTGTCGGGTGGGTTTTCATCTTTCACTTTTTATTTTTTAACGAGATTCGCATAGAAATAAATTAGATGTTTAGTTGAGTATAGCGAGCTTGTGAACGAGTACGTTCGAGGAAGTTCCGTAATTTAACGAGTATGCATAAGTATAAGAACTAGTTGGGTCTTTAATGTAGGTTATATGATATGAAAGTTAGTTGGATTATTGTTAAATGCACTACTAATAAAAAAGCGGATAATGTTCATTCTATATTCGAATGAACAAATCGAATGGTTGTTACTTCTCAATATTTGTAAACTGCAGTAAGTTTGAATTGTATGGCAAGAAACTTGTAATATTCTAAGAAAGTAAGAATATGAATGTGACGACCAGAAAATATTTTATTTTTCTAATATACATATAGTAAAATACAATTCAAATAAGGAACCTTGATTTGTATACACTAATACCAATATATTTTATTTGTATTTAAGAGTAAAATTCAATACACATGTATATGTTATAAGTTACATTAATCATTTATATTTTTCAATAACAAATATTTTGACAAGTAGATTAATATGTTATATATTAATAACATTTCTAGAAATATAAAAAGAATAATTTCGAATACACGTATCAAATAGCAAGTTGAGAAACACTCAATATAGTTTTTAGTACTGAGATTAAATTCATTTTCACAATGAATTTTTCATTCCCATATAAACATAAAATATATTTTTTTAATCAAAAATGGTCAATAATTCCGAATTGATTATTTTTGTTTCTTGTTTATTCTGATTTTGTTAATATTAATATTATACGCAATTTTGAAAAAAAAATCATTTGTAAAAGCGAGTAAGAAATGTGAAAAAATGAAATCGATATAAAATTATTAAATTCTTGGACACGAATGTTAATATAAATAAAAATACATTCTAATTCTCAAAATATTTTCCATTATTTTTTATAATCTTTCTCCCTTTGTTGCGTAACTGACGTATCCCATATCAGAAAAAAGGTTGTGGCACTGAGTCAATGAAGCCGTAACGTATTTGCGGAATTCTTCCACTGTTTTATCATTTTTTACATACTTTATTTGTCACAACACCTTCTCCCAAAACCAAACAAGTCATTCCCGAGATTTCGGTAGCATTTTTTTTACGTGGGAAAAGGGTGAAGACCTGTTGTGAGGTTATGCTGTTTGGAAAAGATATATAGTGTTTTTAAATGTTAAACTTACAACTTCAAAATCATAAAATGGTGAAGAAATATTTTAAGTCAAAACAGAGTTATGAATGATTCAAGTTAAAGGCACATAATTAATTTTTGAACTTAATATTTTCAAAAATTACATTTTTTTACCAATTAAGTATTATTATCCAATGAGGTTACATATTAAATATTAATAGATTTACTTTGAAATATTTCCATGCATATTTTAATGACATTTTTAGAAATTTTAAAAGGATTAATGCATTTTTATTTCTTTATCGTTGTTAACATTATACTGTTTCGGATTTTATTTAATTTATA
>CM068314.1:12216700-12249200 GCA_034766995.1 Acanthacorydalis orientalis
AAGCATTAAAAAATCGCAAGTATTAAAAAAAATGTTATTTTTGCGATTTAATGCTTTTACGTGAAGGTCTAAATTGAATCATCCTAAATATATATATATATATATATATATATATATAAATGTAAACATGAAACATTTGTTTCATATCGGTCAATATATTTATAAAAAAAAATTTAACCGAGTATATATATATATATATATATATATACATACATGTGTGTGTGTTTAAGGTATTTATACATGTAAATAAATAAATGTACATATTATTCATATATTTAAAACAGATTTAATTTAATATAAAAATGAAAAAAGATAAAAACATTTTCAGATTATTTATATATTAATTTCATTTTGCAGGGAAAATAAATTAAAATTGAAACAAGGTTGCAAATTAAAATATATTGAAATAAAAACATTATTCATTAAAAATATGAACAAATAGATGGTTAGATGGTTCAATTACATTGATTAATTATTTTAAATGTATAAATGATACAGTTAAATGATTGAAATGAAACGTGATGCATTTTAGACTGGTATTTTTTTTTAGAAAAAAAATATGTATCCGGTTGATTCTAAAAATATTTCAAAGTAAAAATTGAATTATATTAGAATGGTAATATTATTTTTTGAAAATTATATGAGTTATTACCGATTAAAAATTGATTAATTTCCTTCTATATTTTATATACTTGACACGTTGATTTATTATTTGAAATTGTAAAAAGTTGAGTATCTACAATTACCACTTAGCTTTTTCATTCAGTTTATACAGATATTTTTTTAAAAAAGATTAATAGAAATAATTTGACTCGCTCGAATAATATATGAAATGTTTAAATACTTTCAAATGACAATAAAACTTAAATGAACACTTCTGAATATTTTAAAGGAAAAAAATCTTCTATAACATTTTTCATAACTAGCTACTGACTCCGAGAGAAATATTTCAAAATGTCATTCACAAATAATGCGAGCTTCAAAATATATCCCCGAAATCTATAAAAATGTGTCTAAACGAATGTCACAAGAATATGTGACAATAATTTTCTTACATATTCAATAACTCAAATCGGGAATTTAAACTCTTCAGCGTTTCGCAATAAAAATGAACGACGTGCGCCTAGAAATCATAGCTTTGAAAAATCGGTGTCTTCGAACTTTTCAACCATTACGGCCGACAAGTACGAAGACACATTAGCATGCACATCAAATCACATTTTCGGCGTGCGGACGGATGAGAACGCACCGCATCAACCGCGACGTCTATGTGCTGTAATTCGCGTCGGTTGGACAACGAAAGTCGGAAGAGGACGATAGCTTGTGCGTTTTGTTCGTCAACGTTTCGGTTGGCTCGATTTTCAGTTAATATTTGTATATTTTTTCAAATGAAACATTTATATACATTTTGAAATTATTATTCATTTAAATAATCACTTTATATCCAATGCTGTATTAAGATATTTTTAACACATTAAAAAAATATAAATCAGGATTGATTGAGTTAATAAATTGAGTTAATAATTTTTTAGAGGGAGGGGGTAACGTAAGCAAGCAAAAGTGGAGCCCCTAGTAACAAAAATAGTAAATTTTATAATTTATAAATAACATTGTATTAATAGACACATTCTCACTTTTATTTACAATTATGAATGTCTATTCAAATTTAAGTAATTAAATAACATCGTGTTTAATTCAAATGGCTTCGATAAGAAAAAACTGCCTATTAATGGTACTAAAAACTTAAGGAAGCTTTTCTAGTTGCAAATTAAATTTAGAGTAACTGAACTTTATTGTTTTTAATTTGAAAACAGCGATAATGTAACTGCAAACTAAGAGAAAAAAAAGTATAATTTTTACTATTAAAGTATATTTTTTTATAACTTTTTAGTTCTAGGTGGTTAAGACAATCCATGCATTAATTTTAGTAGAATGTAATCGAAATTTATACTGTAGAAGAAAGCACATATTTTTAACACTTTGAATTAAAAAATATATTTAAAGAAAATTATTTAACAATCAGCACGTAGATAATAATTAGAACTTTAAACTTTTATTATTTAAACTTTAAGAAATGTTTATTATTGAGAATATTTATTTCATAATTTCATAACTAAAAACTTTTTTTTTACTATTAAAGTCATTAGAAACTAAATTAATATTTTATTTCCAGATTCTATTAGAATATAAAAAGAGCTATAAACTTAATAACTTTTTAGGTATGAAAATTTTCATTGATTATTTTTAGAAACGTGTCATTGATGAATTTAATAATATACAAGAACTATTTTTTTTTATAAGAATTTGTAGATATTGAAAATTTTATATAGAAATGAAATTGAGGCAACCGGACAAAAATTGAACATCATCGAACATGCGATGAACGCGTACAGATGAACGGTAGAAGTAGGTAGCGCATTCCTGTGTCGTGACGGGCTGGTGAAAATTGTGGCCACGGAATGCGGCTCTTTCGACAGCGTTCTGGCTGGCGCTATGTGACAGCGTATGGTGAACGCGCTCATCAACAGATTGTCGTTAGCATTCGCATGAAATAGTCTTATGTATGTGTAGAGGCGAAGATGAAATTTATATATATATATATATATATATATATAAATTTCATCTTCGCCTCTACATACACTATTATATAATATTTGGATTTCTGTAGGTACAAATCCATAAAAGATAAAATATTGTTTAATCATCACAATACAGAGTTGTTCCTAATGTACAGCCTTGTGATCTAGCAGAAATAGAATAAAATGATAAATTAATTATATTTTGTTAATATCTCCAAAAGTCTTCTAATCTTTTTATTAATTTTCAAATTAAGGAATGGTTATTAAAATTTGTCATGAAATTTAACTTTAAACTTTTCAATCCACGATTAATTTTTATTCTCACTATATGTCTAATTATAATACATTAAAAGCTTTGATTAAATCTTTATTTTTTTAGTCATCTCTGTTCAGTATCAAAATCGACTGTTTTTACTTTATGTATTAATAATTTAAAAATGAAAATTTAGATATTGGATTTTATTTTCGCTATTTGGACTGATTTAATATAAGAAAAATTCGAATTGACAATAATGGAATATTTTAAAATATTATTAAAAAATATAGAACCAACATATATTTTTTGCAATGCTATCCAATTAGAATTTATAATACTTTCTAATCAGAGGATTAAAATTCATTTAATACAAAGCACATAATTTAGAGATAAATACATTTAGTGATATTTTTTAAATTTTTCAGCATCTAAAAGATCAGATTTTGGTATATTTACTGCTCTAAAGATGATGACATCGTCATCGATATGAAATAAACAACAATAAAAATGATTACTAATCAATTATTGAACATTTATTTATATTTTAACATTTAAAGACTTCAAATATCTGTAAAATTAATGGTTTTTTAAAATTATTGACATTTACTGAGATAATAGTTTTTGAATTGTCTGAAAAGTTTATTTAAAAGATAATAATTTTTTTATACAGAATGAATTTATAATTTAAAATATGTATATATTAAATTATGCAGTGTTATCCTTAGAGAGTGATATACTCATAAATGGAAAAACATATTTTATTATGTTGGAATCTAGTTAATTTTTATAGCAAGTGTAAATGAGAATAAAGATTTTATATGCAGTAAGAATTAATATTTCATAAGACAGGAAGTACTTTTCTTGGTTTTCTTTTAATGAAAACTAATTATTTATTTTTGAGGTAAAATAAATAATACTTTAAATATAGTTTCATAAATAAAACAGAAAAAAATATTACATAGAATAAAAAAAGCTGTTAGAATAAATAATCTTAATAATTATTGGATAATATGAGTTAAGAATTTAAAAACACTTTTTTAATTATTAATTTTGATAAAATTATATAGAGAGCTCAAATCATCCAATAAGAGTAGTTTATTCAATTTAAGAGTAATAGTAGTCAAAATAAGAGTAGTTTATTAAATTTTTGTTAGGATTATCAAAAGTTTTACTAAATTTAATAAATATCTTTTTTAATTTGTTTGTGTTTTTTGTGTTATTTATGTTAGAAAATTTATTAAATAATGTTTTTGTCATTTCAATTTTTCCAACATTATTTTCACATTAATCTTGTTAAAGAATGAAGAAAGTTTAATCGAAAACTGTTTTAAACTGATTGACTTCAGAGTTATTTCCATGCTACAAGTAAGATAAGTGTGATTCGTGTTGTATTATTTTTCCAAAAAAAAATACAGTAAAGTTAAATGACGTAGATTAAATTTATGTACAACAAACACATATAAAACAATTCACCTTAATCACAATGGAATAGTTTGTTGTACAATTAATGTTCATGTATATGTTTACATGCAAATGTATTGTGTATGTTACAACGGAGGTCCTAAATCCGTGATTCTGTTACAAACGTTGAACAGTCGTAGTATGCACAAGAATGCGGCGACAAATGAAGTCCAGCGCGTAGATACAGATCAGCCAAGATGCCGCCGCCTGGAGCATTCCTCAGATCAAGTGTCTCTACTCGGAAGAATGTTGACAATGCGGCTTCTGGTATCGTGGTAATAATGCGCAATTATCTAACTCTACGTATTGTTTACACAATTTGAATTTATAAGTTAGTATTTTCAAGGATAATGGCTGTAAGGTTTATGATCTCTGTTCGTAATGTATGTTTCGTCGTGTACGAATAATTAAATTGTTCATGTTTATGCCTGACATAAGAAAATATGATGATGTTTGTTTAAAACAATGAACATTACTATATATTAATGTGCGTGAGGAATTTAAATAGATTCGAATAATTAACATTTAAATAGAATGAAATGAAATGAAACGTTTATCAAAAAGTAGAATCTTTGTGTTTATTTATAAGATCTATAAATAAGAAAGATATATATGTTTTTTTTTATTTTCTTACAAGTCTGCATGTTCCTCAACTGAAAAAACAAGTACTTAATTTTTATTACATTTAATTATTATGATACTATATTATTTATTAGTTTTTTCAGTTATAAATTAAAATTATAATTATTTAGATATAATTTTTACTAAATAAATAAAAATTATATTATGACTTGTACATTTTTATTTATAACAATATACAGAAAATTAATTAAATTTATACAGTTTTTTGCTACTAATATATTATACAAATTAATTTATTATATTCAACGAGATCATTGATAACATTTGAAGATTTATTAAAAATTTAAATCATGTAGAACTCGAAAATTTAATTAAATGCTTATTGAAAAATACATGAAATTTTAAAAATAACAATTTTCTTTTTATTTGTTTGAATCAAACGAGTTTTAAAAGTATTAGATTTGTTCAAAAGACGTATTAAATTAATTTATTTGATTTTTAATGTAATTATGTTATTTAAAAGTCAATTTATAGTAATTAATTTCATTTATTAAGAAAGGAAGACCTAGAAAAGCG
Organism: Acanthacorydalis orientalis; assembly: GCA_034766995.1. Classification (NCBI taxonomy): domain Eukaryota; kingdom Metazoa; phylum Arthropoda; class Insecta; order Megaloptera; family Corydalidae; genus Acanthacorydalis; species Acanthacorydalis orientalis. Next base: position 12,222,155 of record CM068314.1, read on the forward strand.
TTTTTGTAATAGAAAACGATATTTGTTTGATGTTTAGTGTTAAATTTACATATTTATTTGCTGTTGAATTTGCGATAGAATAAAATAGTCACTATATGTTCAACAAAATGTTCATTATAATGTTTCTGAAAAGTTATTATTTTTTTCTACTATGAATATTAATACAAGCTGCTAATTTTTATTTCAAAAATATTCATAATTTAATTTTCTTTACTTATTAAAAAATTTCTAGTTTTATTTACATTATGACTAATTCATACAACATGAATAAGCTAATATTAAAACGTTTTTCGGACAAAATTCAGTTTTGATACGGTAGTTAAACTTATTTTCACACATGAATTCTTGTTTTACGCTATGAACTATAAATATTTGTTTGATTTAAATAGTTTAATAAATTATTATTGATTATTTCTTATGTTCTTTTCGACAGCGATACAATCATATTCAAGCACCAAGTTACAGAAAATCTGAAATTTCCAGTTGGTTGCAAATAGAATATAGTTTATATTGTGCACCATGTATATCTTATATTTTCAGTATCAAAAGGTAATGTCTAGAATAAAAGATAGTTCTCAAGTAATTTATCTATATATTTTTTGTTAAATACTTATTTTAATGTAGTTTCGTTCGAAGAAATTTATCAATATTTCTATACAAAAAATGGACTACACTTAACCAATTTAACCATTTCAGTAGCACATTTTTGTAACTATTGATTATGCTATTTTCGTGATACAAAATAAGTGTTATAAACAAGATAAATAATTCATGTTATTTTATTTTTTCAGAAAATACAATAACTCTCGTTTATATTAAAACTTTTTACAAATAACTAACTTCTTTTTAAATGTCCTGTATATGACTCTGAAGGTCATTAAGACACTGATATATATAAGTGCCATTTTCAGCTAATCTGAGGATGACATTTGTGACGAAATTGGTAGTAACGATTTTTAAGAAGAGTAATTTAAAGAATATTAAATAGAAAAAAATAGTCTGCAGATGAAAATCCAATATAATAAACTACGTATTTTAGTATAAATTGATTAACAATTTAATTCTGTTTTTAAATATTATACCAAAAATTCAGAAATACTGATATTTTGAAGTAGAAAAATGTAAATATTTGTTTAAGTGATGAAGCGTTTATTCGATAAAAATCATTTTGGTATACAGAACGTAAAAAAATATTTTTTTTACTTACTTTACGATTCGGATTGTTGGTGGTATATTTTTATTGGTATAAAAGTTTATAAATATTTTTTTAGATATCTATTTTTGTTAATATTAAATTCATTATACTGAACTTAGATTAGAAACTTTCAGAATGGAATTTTTCTGTAAGCTTATCAACCACAAAATTTTTTGATCAAAAATAATAAATAAATAATTTTTGATTATTTTGGATTTTTGTTTAATAGCAATAATGTAAGATACAGAAAAAAATTAAAAGTGAATTAAACCACAGTGCCAGAATAATAATAACAAAAAATTATGAATATTATTGTTATTTACATAATTGTTAAAATGTTATCATACATTTATCATTTAAAAAAAGCATTATTAAATTATAGAATATAATTGTAATCCTTTGATATATATTTGAATGCAATTACAACATAGCTGAAATATTTGTATGTATATTTATAGATTCACTGCATATGCGAGATATATAATAATTCACATTCTGTATGTGAATGTATATTTGCAAGCATATTTGTGTATATGTGTGTATATCCGGGCGTGTGTGTTTGTGTAACGTTATATAATAGTATAAGGAAGTAGAACAATTGACAGTGTTTATGCTTCACGCTCCTGTGGAACAGCTTCAATAGTTTAGAGGTTATGCGGTCGGTGACCACGTCTTTTGTAGTGGGTGCATGAGATTCAGAATAACTTAGATGTTTGAAAGTGCCCTTGGAAGTAAGTTTACATATGAAAGAGACATGACATATCTGAATAGTGCGATTCAAATTATATCATAATACAAGGAAGAGTTTTAAGTGAAGAACACTCCATAGGGAAATATACTGGTTTAAATATTTATATTCATCTATGCTCATAGTGTTTGTTCAGATACTATTTAGTAACTATTATTAGATTTTTTTATAAAAAAACTTAAGATTTATTAAAGGTGTTATTTGATTTTAAAATATGAAAATATGAAATATTTATAAAAAAATTACAACTGAATAATAACAGTATACTTATATATATATATATATATATATATATATATATATATACTTGTATATATATATATATATATATATATATATATATATATTAGTTTCAATTATATAATTAACTTTTTCATTTAAAAATCCATTACTTTTTCAATTTGATTATTATTGGAGTATTTTAGAAGAAAATAAATTAATTACTATCAGAAAACATTTTTTATTTAATACATGCACACACACACACACACACACACACACACACACACACACATATATATATATATATATATATATATATATATATATATATATACCATTAAACTTAAAGTTGCGTATTTGAAAAGGTTAGCAATGTGCTTCAATAAAAGGAATATCCTTTTTGCACAACGTTACCGGATTTTATATGAACTTTTATAACTTCTTTTCGAATCATCTATCTACGTACTCATCCCGTTTTCTACTTCAACGCAGCAGATGATATCCCAATTGTAGAAAAAAAGCTTCTTTTATCAATAAGTATGTTGAACGAAACGGTTTATTGAATATATGGCATATTAAGAAAATATAGTAGACTTAATATATCATTGTCCATTTATAGAAAAGATTGTTTTTGTTAAATGGACATTTCTGAAATTTAGTCTTTTTAACATTTTTCTTTACTAGTAATGAATAAATGAAATAGAATTAAATAGAATTAAATGGTATTATATTTGATATGTGAAGAGAATGTTTCGAATATTCATACTTTTGAGAACAGTTTGAAGTTAAGATCGTCATGAAACTAAGTCTTGATTTTTTAAATAAAATATATTTGTATGTATATACCTTAATAGTGCTGTTTCATTTAATATCATTAGTTTTGTGTTAAAGTGAATTTGATATTTGTACTGGGAAATACACTTAATATTTTTTGTAGCAAATTTAAATATAAAGAATATATACAGATCATATAAAAAATACTTATTATGAACTTTAAAAAAATAGTACTTATATAATCTGTATTTGTTTCAGAAGATAATATCAATTTTTTGAGAAAAACACATTTTAAAAATTCACAATTTTTTATCCAAAAAATCATCGAATGATTTATGAAATTATTGCCAAACTTTTACAAGTTACGTAAATTGTACAAAGTACAATTTACATTAAAAAATTTATAAGAACCTTAAAGTGATTCAAAATTTATTATCAATTAAACATAGAATGTTAAAATTGGTAATGAGATTAAAAATCGATGAAAAAATACTAATTAAATACAAACATATAAATTATATATAATATATATATATATATATATATATATATATACATGTGCGTGTGTGTGAATGTATATGTGTGCGTTTGAAATAAAGGATTGGTCCATGTGTATGTGTGTGAACTTGTGCGGGTAATGAATTGCTGTCAAAATAATTAATATCTATTATTAAACAATTTATTACATTGTCATACGTTTTTGAATGCGAATTTCACAAATGTTCATTTTACACTAAAACTTTTCGAAAAACAAAATTTACAGTATTGCGTATGGGCACGTATGAAATGATACAACTTTAAATAATTTAAATCAGACATGAATATTAAATTGCGAACAACAAGTGTGCGTTGATACAAATTTAAAATTTTAAAAGCAGGCTGACACCATTTTCAAAAGACACGAACTGGTTAGTTTGTTTCGTCGAATGAATTTTCACGGATGGCACAAAAGAGATAGAGATGTGACGAGTGGGATGAAATATGAACAGAGGTTCGTTTTGCAATGCGTGCTCAGACAGGGCATTTGCATCGCGGATGAAAGGGTCCTATTTACTTTATTTGCGGCTATTGTTACTGACCGAACACCTATTTGCATATTTGATTAGGTTCACGTCACTACTACATAGTATGTAGTGGTTGCAATATAATATATATATATATATATATATATATATATATATATATATCTCGCGAGCGATTTGTTTGTTTTAAACTAATCATTCGCCATTGTGCAAACTTTGCATAACAAATTGTTTAAAATTCAGAGACGGGTTCTACGAAATAGAATATTATATATACAAACAGTTTTTTTTAAAGTTCACTTCATTTGATAACCGACCTTTTTCTTCTCATAGTTCATGTGTACAATATTCTCATCAGAATATGAAAACGTTTCAGTGAGAACAAACGTCTATAATTCAAATAAGGATATATTATAAAAATAAGAAAAATGTAAATTTTAATGAAAAATATAAACTATATTCATAACAACTGAAATTTAAAACAATATCAGATAACAAAAAGTTCGATAGTGTTTTTAAGATTGGATTACATGAATCGAATTCAAAATATATGTTAACAATCGATTTTTATTCTCGAGAAGATTTAATATTGGTAAGACAATTTCGAATAGAACGTTGCTGTTACATAGAAAAAAACGTTCAAATTTAAGTCTATTCCCTAGGAAGAAAGAGTAAAAGCTTGTCACAAAAAATACACTTTAACAAAAAAAAACATTTCGTGGAAGACTGGTAAAACATGTATAAAGTAAAATACTGTGTTAGAAATAAAATATGTTAAAATATCATTTTATTCCTTTAATAAAAATTCATTAATTTCAATAAAAAATACAAATGAAATAACGGGATCTACATAAGAATTTACTTAACTATTAATATATATTCTTAATTTATTCGACTTTTTGTATATACAGTATAAAATACCATTGATATATTTGAAAAAATAAATAAATATTTATGAAAAAATATGTTAACGACCGTCCTTTTTAAACCATTTATAATTAACACATAAAAAATTGAACAAAATGTCTTACAAAAATATGTAGAAAATAATTAATGACGTATTAATGATGATCAATGAAAATAATAAATGATATTTTTATTTATACAAACATACACACACACAACCATGTATATATATATATATATATATATATATATATATATATATATATATATATATATATGTAATATGTCATTTTTAAAAATGTATCAGTTTCCATTATTTATTAAACATAATATTTACTTGTAGACACAGTTGTTTAACATGAGTTTGGTTTTATTGAGAAATTATCTGAAATCGTTTTATTCTGTTTTGCTTTTCGTACATTTTATAAAGAATATATTTTATATAACATTATATATATATATATATATATATATATATATATATATATATATATATATATATGGTGACTCAATGAAGGCTTCCACATGGAAGTATTAAACGAGGACACAGGGGTTAAGAAAAGTCGTTATTTTTTATTTAGTATTTTGATCCAATTTAATACTTAAGTATAATTGAACTAAGGTGCTAAATGGGAGATTACATGTTTTTTTTTAATTTTAGTATTTTTTTATACTTTTGAGTGGAAGTATAAGTTGAATCATCTTATATATATATATATACATATACATATGTGTGTGTAATATGTTCATATAAATTGCAATTATGAATATTTTTAAATCAACTGTTTAACTTCTATCTTATATGACAAAAGAAATAATAAAGTGTTTGTTAGAGAAACATGTCACATTTCCTATAATTTATAATATTTATTATTTATAATGAAAAAAAAATTCGAATGATATTTCAGTAGAGAACTAAATAAAAGAGAAGGTATTTCAATTGAATTATTTATTTGTATAAATTTACAATTTAGGACATAGAAAGAAAAATGTATTTGGATGTTTTTATAATTCAAATATACTAACAAAGAAGAGAAAAAAAATTTCCAACAGGGTCCAAAATAAAGATGAATAATAACTAGAATAAAATAGAATAGTTCGGTAAGGGAAATAAAAAAAAATCGTGTTGATAAAGAATATGCGGTTTATGCAAATAAATTAAAAGTTTTAAATGTATTTCTAGCTCTTGTTAATGTATAGATATGAACAGAATCCACTATTAGACATCTTAAATATAGTTCGTCTATGTTTAAAAACCCTTTAAGTTAATGGATGGTAGTAATAAAAATCTTATAAACTTTATTGTTTATGTGATAAAAGAACGAAAAGATAAAAATTAATCTGTACTAACTTAATTCTTTCGTTACTTATAATACTGTTATCAATTAAAGTGCATTCATTAACATTGAAATACTTATTGAAAAATGTGATTTTTTAAAATAAAAGTCAACATTACTGAAACTGAAAATTACACCTCTGTTTTTGTGTGTTTTATTTTTAGTGTGTTTTGCTGCGTCAGCAGGAACAGATAACGGTAAATAAGTGTATGCGTACACTAATTTTGTTTGTAAATGATTTTTAATTACAACTGGGATTTTCCGTAGACAATCGTTTAACAATTGTTGTAGCTATGATTCAGACAGAACGAGCTTTGTGTGTGTGCGTGCGCGCGCTTGTTTATATCTGTTTCTGTATATTTATTAACATATATGTACGTTTTGCGAATGTATTCTGTGGGTGTGTGGTAAAGGGTAGTGGTTTGGAAGCACGCTTCATTTGTATAACATTCGCTCGTTCGTTTGTTTGTTTGTATGTTATAAATGAGCGAACATGCTCAAGTGTTATGATTTATCGATTAGCGGTTAAATAATTATAAACCCTCGGACAAATTTCACAATGATCTGAAATCCATCAACGGATCCAATATCCGTTGGGTATATTTTACGAACCGATTATTTGATACTTATGTTGTAATATGATCCTTTTTGGATAAAACCAATCAAGTTTTAGAGAAAATTGAACAGAAATTATAGAAAATTAGGTAACTGTTAATTATATCAAAACTTTTACTCGTGTGTTATTTTTTTATTAGAATTTCAATAAAATTATAAATACATTAAAATGTACTTTTAATATAAGATATATATTTTTTTCTTTCATAAAACCAACATATTTATTTTATATTATACAGAGAAATTTAAATTTTTTCATATATTTTATTCCGTTTTCATATTTTTGAGTAAGGAACAATTATAATTATAAATTATATGAATTAAGAGTAAGTAATTATTGTTAATTTTCATAATAAAAGTTAAAAGAAAATGTTTTCTTTGTTATAAAATGATATAAATATTATTAAAATGACGAACCACCATATATAATAATATAAGAATTTATAAAAATCAGTTGTACATAAAGATTAGTATATTAAAAATATATAATTAATAGTAAAGATAATTTACAACTTTAAATGAATTATTTAAATAAATTTCATTGATTACACTTTTAGCCTGTGAATAAGTTCAGTTTTGTAAACGAATTAATATTCAAAATATTATAAATTTTTTTTTAAACCTGTTTAATAATTGTTTATTTCGATTATTTATGGACTTTTTATCATCTTCAGATTTAAATGGCGTCGTTATTCCTCTCGGAAGGTAAACATAGAAAATCTAATTTATTCTGTTGTGTAGAGCTTGGTGATATTTGTCTTCCCTCTAGAGTGCAAGTGATGAGAGGAGAATTTTTCTAATTTAATGAACTTTTAAATTAGAACTTTTTTAATTTACTTTTTAATGTACGTGTATATTTATCTCGACTATAAAAAGAAGTTTATTTTTTTATAATATTCATTCTTAAAATAATGTAAACATAAAAATTGATAGTCAAGAAAGTAAAATTGTTTTATTGCCTTCTACTGTATAGTTTGAAATATAAAAATATTATTTGAATTTTTATGACTTTATGTTTTTATAAATTTTGATACGAGTTTCCACGATTGGTAAAAATCCAACGGAGATTTTATTTTCTTAAAGTATATTTTTTTTAGTTATGATTATTATTAAGTATTAAAATAATTACTGTTTGAATTTTTAAACGCATTCACAATTCTTATGCAATTTTAGAGGAAGTATTTTTTTATAAAAAATTTTTATAAAAGCATAAAGTGCATTGAACTCATTGCTCTAATTAGTAGTTCATCAATAGTTTAGTTTGGTAATCATTACGAGTTAATGTTAATAGCTTTGTTAATGACGCTAGAGAAAATATTGACATCTAGTAAATAGCTTGTGAAACAGTTGTGAAAATAGTTGTTTAAATTTGTAAATATACAAACATGTTGATGTTTAATACTATCTAATCGTATACTATTGAACTGAAATTTTATTTACATAATTTTGTGGCAGTTATTTTTATCAGCTATTGGATTTACCTGAAATAAATATTGACTTTGAGATGAAAATTGAAGGTAAAAATCAATTAAAAGTAAAATTTTGTAACATATATATATATATATATATATATAGAGAGAGAGAGAGAGAAAAGATAAACCTGGTTTTGTACTCAAATTTTATGACATAATTACAAATTTAGTGTATAGAAAAAATGACTACAAAATAATATGTTTTCGAATGAACCGAAGCTTTTGTAAATTTATTCAAATGATCTCCTACATTTATGAAAACGCTAATGGAAGGGAATAAACACTGTTAAATCCAGAGAATGAATATAGCTATTAATATTATTGATTTCAGTAAAAATAACTGATTTTCTTCGTACAAAAAAAATATTAAAAATCCAAAACCATCAGTATCAGATTCCAAAAAGTCAATAAAAATGAATGGAAGCTATTTTATTTGATACATCGTCAACGACACAAAAAAATGATACATCGATAAAAAACAGATCGTGTTTATTTTTTTCCTCTTTCACCGTAGAATTATGGAATATTACTTTTATGTGTTCGGTCATAATTTACTTTTCGATTGTTATATTCGATTCGACCGTTAATGTAGATACAATCAAATGATATTAATGTGTTCATTGTTATGAATGATCGAGTAGTAATTATAAAACAACGTATCTATTTTTTCTGTACACTTCGATTTTTTTTATAACAATTGTTTGTATTCTGCTAAGATTTTTTTTATTTATTGCCGGAATATACAATATATGAACATAAATTGCTATTAAAAATATACACTGTTTGATTTACACATTTTTATTTAAAAAAGGATAAATGTTTACTAATAATTCTTTCTAGAAAATTCTTAATTTTTTTTCACCAAAATAATTTATTAATTTTTTCTTTATCCATTATTTTGTAATTACTATTTCTTTAAAAAAGGAAAAGTCCGTTTATATATAATTATTTATTAATTTTATATTTTTTAACATTTGTAAAATATTGATAAAAATTAAATGCAATATTCCAGTAAGGAATAATAATTAGTAATAAATAATGAATACAAAATATTCTGTATTATTGAAAAAATATTTCTAAATTTAATTTATATATATATATATATATATATATATATATATGTATGGTGTATTTACTTTAACTCATTCGTCAGATAAAATCTTATAAAAACTGAGAAAATTTAAAATGAAATATCAGAAAAAATATCAAATTAATTATAAATAACGGTATTTGCGTGATGTTCTCTATATAAAAGAATTTAAAAAAATAATACGATTAAATTAAATACTAGGTGGAATTGTAAAATATAACAGCAATTAAAGAATATTGTATTCAGATCATTTAAATATAAATAGTTTCAGTTTTCTGATAAAAGAATGCGACACACTCGATATTATTTATTTAAGCGATAACTGTTTTACAATTTAAATAATATTACACGTCCGTTTGTAAATTTCGTGTTTATTGTTATTTGTGCAAAATATAGCGCGGCGTGCATAATTAAAATAATTAATACGGACTCTTAAAGTACATGTGAAAATTGAATTTGTTATCCTCGACACATATCGCATGATATTGCAACATTATACGTTTAATAATGAACTAATTAATACCAGATCACCATAAACTGTCGACTGTAATATAAATTTCAAGATCGAAAATCGGTAATAAAAAAACGGTATAATAATAATAATCATTTTCTGAGTCGACTGCGAATTAAATCCACTGCATTATGTTGAACGTGTGGTGTGGCAATAAGACACGACTGAAATTATTTAAGAAACACGAAGTAATTTCATACAATTTTCCAAATGATGAAACTAATAGGTTTTTGGTGAAATGTGGCCACCCATTTCATTCTTGCCTTCCGTCGTCGTACTATATTATACATGCATTCAGTATGTTAATCTATTCACGTTTGATTAAATGTCCACAAGTGTGAAAAATTGATACATAAATATATTTTAGTACTCTTATTCTTTATCTTATATATAGAAATATATAAGGATATTTTTACTTCTTAATATTAAAATATATGTTTCGACTAATCAACGAAATAAGTTTTTAATGCTAATTCTTAAAATATTTGATAATTTATATCTCAGAATGATTTATGAATATTGTTATAAATCACTCCATTTTTTTTATTTTGTCATATGTAAATGAATTTCATAGACTTCACTTCATTTACAAACCAAATTCAATAACTAAGATACGTAGGTATTTATTCCGAATGCTATGTATAAATTAGAATATTTTCATTTCCATTACTTTTTCCATGCCTGTTTTATTAAAAAAAATGTACAAACTTAATAATGGTATTGAAATATTTATTCAATGATTTATTTACTGTTTAATATTATTTTTAAACGCTCATATTTTATATTCAATTGTTAAAATGAAATTATATCAATTAAATACAAATTGAATTTTAGAAATTTTATAGTATTTAAGTATCAGTATTTTCGGATAAAAAGAAGAGAAAATTTAAATTATTTAATCTTTTATGAGGAAAAAATCTTTTTTTAAGAGATTAAAAATAATTAGAGATTTTGAAGAAAGTTAATTCACCACCTAATGATATGAGTGGTTAATTAGGGGAAAGTGTGATTAATTAAGTGATTAATTATTACCCTAGTATTAGTAAAATGACTACAGGTAAGTTGTTTAAAAAACGATTTTTAGAAATATAATTTTCTGAAGACTTCTTCACATGCACAATCTTTAAAAATATAAATCTTTGGAAATATTTTTTTTAAAAACATATAAGTTTGATGTAAGTTTTTGAATCTAACCTGGATTACTTTAATCTGACTAGATCTTATCTGATTTACCCTGACCTGATCTGACCCAATGTGGCCTGACTAGACGTGATTTAAACCAAGCTCACCAGATTTGACATGATCAGAATCGATCAAATTAATTACACACAAAAGGAAAAAGTTTGAAAAATTCTACGTTTAAATAATTGTCTTCTGGATAATTGAATTTGGAATAACTATTATATATAGAAACAGTTTTCCAGCTACGAATGGAAGTAACAAATAACCAATAATAAATCGCAATCCGTTGCCCCGGTCATAATTGCATGAAATTTATTCGAATTGGGATAATGTATATTGCGCATAATGCAAATAGTTAATGATAAAGGATTAATATATTATGCATTATATTTGATAAAATTGATTGTTATACATTTTCATAAAATATTTTTTTAAACTATTAGTAATAAATTACAGGTAAATATTTTCATATATCAACTATGTTAGTCATATTAAGTGATATACAAATATTTTGATTTGGTATGGCTTAAAAATTATTAAAATATTTAAAATTTAACTTTATTTAATTAAGATATTTATTAGGTTGGTAGAAAAATAATTGCGGTTTATGACCTTCAAATTCATATACACTAAGCTTTTTTCATTTTCCTAGCTGTTTTAAGTGATACAGAAATGTCGGCTGACTAACACCTAAATTTTGTGCAAGCTCTCGAATCATTATACGTGGTTTTGATTCAACTGATACCTTCAGTTGGTCATTATGAATTGAAGGAAGACACCCGCGACATTCTTCATCTTCGAGGCTCTCGTCTCCAGTACGAAATGTTTTGAAGCACTGTACGTTCCTTAACAGTACGGACACCATAAACATCGTTTATTTTATGAGTAGTTTTTGCTGCCTTACCAACTGTTTTAAACTCATAGAAAAAATAGCTCTTATTTGTTTTTTTCCCATCTTTAATTCAATATCCCGATTTGAAGCAAATTAATAATAAACCCAAATTAGATGTCACCAAATGCAGACTAAAAATGCACTTTAAAATGATATTAACATGAACACTATGAAAAGACATTTTCATTGAAAAAAATTAAGGTTAGAATTCAGAAAACAAAAATCGCAGTTATTTTCTTACAACATTAATAATAAATAAAGTAAAGTCAGTTATTTATTTTAAATTAACTGTTTATATATTTTTCAAAATCTAACATTTGTAATTTTAATTTAATTGCTTGATTAATACTATTTTTATGTAATTACTAATTTACTTGAACAGATATTATTTTTGAACAGAATTACAAGCAAAAAAAAAACAGTCAAACATTTAAACGTATTAAAAACCGATCTTATGGTTGCGATTTTACCACATTATTATCGAACAGATATTATTATACTAGTCAGATTGTTACAACGTTAAACCTTTTCCTGAGCGATGATCTTTTATAACGAGAATATATCTATCATAACTTGTCACTATATATTTAATAGATGATCGAGCTTGTTCACCTGTTTGAAATCTTTCTCAGATTTATCATACAACCGATAAAATGATGTGACATTTTTCTAACATTTTTCAATTTTTATTATATTAAAAATATACCATGAAAAATTCAATCTTCATCTGAATTGAATATCATCTGGAATATATTTCTATACCAATTATTTGTTTAGATATAAATATTAATGATATAGAATTGAATTATTTCGATTTGTAAACAAATTTGTTTTTAAGACTGATTTTAAGGAATGTATAATTGTTTTTTTTTTATTAAAACTGACTGTATGAATGAATTACATTTTGTTTAATTAAACAAAGTTTGTATATAAATAATTTAGAGAAAATGAAGAAAAACCTGCTAATATGTATGTACGGAACATTTAAATATTTTTTATTGAAATCATATTCAAAGTACACAAAAATCGTCGACTTTCAGTACTGTACTAATTTTCAGTGTAAAATCGTCGCGTCGTCTATTGCCGCGATGCATAACTTGAGTAGGTGGCAGATCGTGAAAGTGAGTGCATGACTAAAGGGATCGGGTGATAGCACGTAGGTGTGGAAGAGGAAGTTGTGAGTTCGGATGGATAGATGTAGATGCGGCCCGAAGCGAGAGCGTGGAGATAGCGGCGAATGGCTGATCTCGCCATTAAAGTTAATTGAATTTTGCCGCCGGAGAGTTGGCATGTACGCCCCCATGGGTCGTAGACCGGCGGAACCACCAAATTGACCGGAGGATCGCACGAAGAAGCAAGCAAGCGACCGATAGACCGAACGACATATAGACAAACGGACGGATTGACTTTCGGGGCGGACGGGAATAGCAGAGGTAGTAGTATCTTCAACGCCTCCGTTTTACCGTTCGCGAGAAAGATGCATTTGTTAAGCGACGTGTTGATGTGTCTCCTCACCAATAGACAATTTGGCATCTGACCTCTCGAGAATAAGTGGTACTCTGCTTGTATTGAATACATTGCTTTGAGAATCTTTTTTCTTCTTTTTGTAAAAGATCCTTCTTTTAATCATTTTTCAGATTTTATCTTCTTCACTAAAAGTCTGATTTGTAGTGATCGTGGTTTAAATTAAACATTCGAATTAGACTTATCGTATTTCCTTTTATTCTTCTTTTGAAAAATTGCATCAAAATCAATTAATTTGTTCTTAAACAAAAATTTGGAAATTTTCAATAAAAAATGTAAATATCCTTAGCGGTATTGAAATTATAAATTATTTATTTTATAAATCGTTGTCATAGTATATGTAAATAATAAATTATTAAGGAACAAAAAACGAACAATTAAAAAAAACATTTCTTTAAAAATACAAAAGTCAAAATTAGAAATCACGTTAAGAAAACCAAATTGATTAATGCTTTAAATAAAAATTAAAAATCAATCTTATTTTCGTTTGTTTTTTCAATTTTCATACCAAATTAATTTTATTTTTATTAAAAATAATTCTATTTTCATTTTAATTTATTTTTTAATAATAAATTTAAAAATTATACTTCTACTTTTTTTGTTATATAATTGTTCTAATATTGAAACGAGATTAAAATATTGTTTTTGAAGTAAGACCGATAATCAAATTTTTTAGTAACAAAATAAGCTAAAATATAAACATTTAACCGAACCAACAAATATTTTCAATTGCAAAAATATTTTTTTACAATTTTATAGTACCGAACTATTTTATGGAGCGATGTTATGTAATGAGGTCAATAATGTAAACAAATATATTTTTAGCAATGCCATTTTATTCTTTCTAATTTTTTATTTTTATTTTTTTTCTATTTTTCAAAATAATAAAAACAGTTTTCTATTCAAATATTATAGTTCTGTTTGTTTGTTGTCAATATAAATACCTGTACAAATTATGCAAACACAATATCTATAGAAAATCTAATAAGAAACATTAACAAATTTTCAATAAATAAATTACTATTAGTCTACACATCGACAGGGTATTGTATTTCATCGTTTATACATACACATTTAAACAAGGGCACGCTGAAGGAACGACCGTCAATTTCTACAGCGATTCCATGTACTCTCTACAACCTCATATTCTATATCAAACATCTCTAACCTACATATATATTCTTCTTACTCAATCGTATCTCAGTACTTTATTAAACACATTCATTCCTTATACACACATGCATATATATATATATATATGTATATATATATATATATATATATATATATATATATATATATATATATATATACATACTATTGTAAGCTGGTATTATTACGTAATTTTAAACGAATCGTCTTCAGTACTCATCCTTTGTACTCATGTTGATATTAAACGATAAAATATACTTGATTGTTATTATTTACTGTCTGCATTTTTTCTATAGCAATATGTGTTTTGATTTAATTTAGTTTAATTTTTACATTAGTTTAATTTATATATATATATATATATATATATATATATATATATGATATAGTTGTCTTCACAAGAACTCCGGAAGAGCTACAAAAGAAGATAGAAGAATTAGGTGATGCCAGTCAAAAAATTGGCTTAAACATGAACTACACAAAAACAAAAGTGTTATTTAATGCGTTTGATTGCCCGAAGAAAATTGAAATAGAAGGAACAGAAATGGAAGAATTTGCGAAGTATGTCTATCTAGGCCAGCTTATCAACAAAAATGGATCATTCGTTGAAAAAGTAAACAGAAGAATAAAAATGGGATGAAGCTCATTTGGACGAAACGCCTTCATATCAACAATTCCACTCGGTTTGAAGAAAAAAGTATTTTATCAATGTTTACTATCAGTCCTTACCTACGGCAGCGAAACATGAGTGCTTAATAACAAAATCATACAAAGACTTTAAAAAATACAAAGAAATATGAAAAAACGAATGCTAGGAATAACAAAAAGTGAGAGGAAAGAATAGAATGGATACGAAAACAGACAGGAGTCACAGATTTAATAAAAAAGAGTGAAGAGTCTGAAATTGAAAGGGGCGGAGCATGTTGTAAGAAGAGAAGACAACCGATAGACAGCAGAAGTCATTAACTGAGAACCAAGGAATATAAAAAGACCAAGAAAGAGACCAATGAATTGATTTCCTATAAAATTAAAAATTTTATAGGAAATAAATGGAAAAGAATGACATTCAATCGTACAAAATGGAAAATCATGGAAGAGACCTTTATTTAGTGGATTGACAGAGGCTGATAATGATGATTATATATATATATATATACACGTATGTTATAACTGATATTCTTTTGATATAGAAAATATGTGCTAGAACATAGAACACGCGTGAAAATAGAAATTATGGATCGACTTGAATGCTCTATTGACACGAAGATGTAATAATATACCATTGAAAAGTTGATCAATCAAAATATTATATTTCCCACGTTAAATTGTAGAAAACTTGATATTAACAAATTTGTTATTAAAAATTATATACATTTGATTATCGTGTGCTATAAATTACTTTATAATTAGTTGAATTAAATGATATGAATTTCTTTTACTTTATTTATTTTGCTATGGTCTATTTTATGATTAATTATTTAAATATTTGAATATAAAAAAAAACAGTTTAATTATAGAATATCAATTTACATATATATTGTATATACATACATACATACATACATGTGTGTGGGTATAAATCAATGAAAATAATAAACAGCGCATTTCAAATAACATTAAAGCAACGACAATACTACTGAATGGAATGCTGAATATTCCTATAGCTCCGACCTAACTCCATTGAATTTTATCTCTTCAGCTCCATGAGGAACCATTTGACCAGTGAAAAAAATTTCAGTGACGGCAAACTGCCACAGACAGTTATATATTGGCGTTAGGAATTTAATATCGATTTGTTTGTGATATTGGGATTTACCTATACATACATGCATACATATATATATATATATATATATATATATATATATATATACATACATAAATTTACACAAAGAGAATTCAGCAAACGAAACAATTTTTAAAATATAGTATATGCATATAATTTAAAAAATATGTAGTGTTTTGTGATGGTTTCTTTATTTATTTATTTATATATATATATATATATATATATATATATATATATATATATATATATATATATTTGCGGATTGGCAGTATTGCAAAATTTCGAAATCTATCATTTTCATACGAATGGTAGTATCGTATAACCATCCGAAAACCAGTCTCCATATTTCAGCAAATTCGTCTGTGTTGGTGTAAGCGTGTGGCGTCGCGCGAAGCATTCCTGCGGCATGGAATGTCATTTCCGCTGTCAACACCACCACCTCCCCATCTTTACATAGCCTGGCGTATCCCCGTAGACCCTCATACTCAATCCAAAGCATGCACACACACTTCAACCACACCGTAAAATTTACCCTACACTACCAGTATACTACACCAGTCTGTGGATCGCGCTTTGTTCTGGCTGGCACGTTGTCAATAGACAAAGATAAGAGAGAAACTTTGTTCTGGACCTATTCTGTACAAACACATTTATACACATAACATAATATACATATAACGTAACATATATACATATATAGTATACACATTGCAACTAAATGGTATTATATATTTAAACGAGAAATGTTTGGATACGTATTGGTCGAATAATGGTTAACTTGTTTTTCCGAAACCACGAAAACTTATCTGTCACTTTGTAACTGAATTATATTTAATAATTTATAATATTCAGACAAGATTGTTTCTAGTCTACAGAATTATTTATTTCTCTACCTGTATACGCTTAAATAACAGACAAGAACTGTTTTCAATAAATTTATCTATAAATTTGAATAAATGAGAATAATATGACAAAGTGGAGAATAAAATTGTCAATTTTATGTATCTTTATTAATTGATACAAAATATAAAAGTTTATTTTTGAATTTAAATCCTTAAAGTAAAAACCAACAAAATAAACATTAATATAATTTCCAAATAATATCTTTATTCTTTTATCTAATATACTTTTTTAAAAAAATCAAGTACTTAATATAAATACATAAATCAAATATTGAAATTTTATCAGACTAAAAATAAAATGTACGATTTTAATCTCGCAGTAAATTAAACATATTTGAAAATCATACAGTTGTTTGATCATACTCTATTTTACATACGTACACATATTCAAATTCAATTTTCTCCTCTTGCATTGAAATTAACACGGATTCGAATTTCTCGCTTCAATCTAGAATTATATATCATTTAACATTTCGAGTGGAAATGCCGAAATATTAAATCATTAGCGATTGTTTTCACGGTACATAAATGTATAATTTAGTGAATCATTAGGAATGAAATTATATGTTTTCGTAGAAAAAACATTATGGTAATTTTCTAAGTAATATTTTATGTTCGGTTTCAGTCATTAATATGTAACTTATTTATAATAAAACTAATTTGTCATTGTTAGTGAATAAGTTCGTAAGTACATGCGATATATCATTTAAAAATAATTGACAACAGATGAAAAATGAATCAAAACTATTTTATATTACATGTATTTCATAAAAAAAAGTTTTATGTATTGTTTTTAAATTAAAATGATTTCTTAAAATACAATCAGATTGGAATTTATTCATACTGTCATTCATATTTATAAGAATAAATATTTTCCATTATCTGATATAAAAGAAATATAGAATATTAAATTAGATTGTTTTATAGTTTTGAATTTCCATTCAATATTGTTTTACAATTGTTAAAATAAACTTGAAAAAATCTGCGTTTTTTATTTAAGAAGACTTTTTTAAATATTATTTCATATTCAATCTTAAGTCATATATTCTTTTTTATTTATGCATTTTTATATTTTTATTTCTCAATAACAAAAAATTAATTGTATGTGTGATTTATTTAGTTGTGATCTAGTTTGTACAGCAATTCTTATGATATAATAAATTTTTAAAACATTATTTTCAAAAGAAAGTCTAGAGAAAACTATCAAAAATTAAGTGCTTATAATATTTTAAATTAAAATAATTTAATTATTTTGTTATAATTTATTAAAAAATATTCTATCATTAATATGAGTTAAAAATTGCTCCAACGAATTCAAAGTCCATCGAAAACAATTAAATTAAATTTTACCATTTGACAATAGAATAATAGGCGAATGAGCTCCAAACTATTATTTCCATTCAAAATTACACCTGTTATGATCGTAGCTATTGAAATTGAAGGGTGCAATATATTTGAATTGGCCGGTGCAATTTTTATTTCAATAAATTTTCTGCTTTAGCGTATGACCATACCGAACAGCATTGACTCGCATAAAAAACATCAATTTTAATTCATTTTTCTACTCGCCATTAGACTGACACGTTGTAATTTATATTACCTAGAGCAGTTTAGGGTTTGAAAAATACTATTTACATGCCTTTATTGTGATATTCCTTCTTTTTGAATGTAATAGTAGAAACTGTTTTCTTGGGTAAGAGTTTTTAATGAATATCTTTTTCAAATAATAGTATTTTATTTTAATAAAATAAATTAAACATATATTGAACACTTAAATATCAACTTCTAATAAAATATGTGCTTATAAAAAATAAATAACTGCTGTTAGGAAAATGTAAATTTATTGAATAATATTTTATATTTGAAATTTATATAAAAGGTACTTGATTGAGTGTATTTAATTTTTTATATACACATTTTTAAAATAATTTCAACATTTGAAAGTGTTGAGAACAATTCATTTTCTGCACGATTAAAAATACAACTAAAATTTCATGATGTCGCCTATGGTATTAGAAGTAAAACGTTTCTTTTATCATTTCTTTCACTTAACCCCCCCGTAATTTTCCTACATACATTTGAATTTTCACGAAAATTTATTATTATCAGCTAAATTTTGAAATGTAAGCTTCATTTCTTTGTGTAATGATTAATTTTTCCTGGTGGCCTTCAAATCAGACACCCGCTTAACCTACCACTGATCATAAGTGATAAAATACAAATCGATTTTTCATAAAAATACTATATATGAAAAAATATCCAGTCGGACAAGAAACTTTCAAAACAAAAAAATGCGAACTCCATCTAAAAAAGATGTTATAGATTATTTAATATATGGTATTTCAAGCGAATGACATGAGCATAGAAGATGCATATTCAGTAACACTGACATGTTAGAATGCTGTTTTGGCGAATACGAAGGGTGTGATTTTATGACATGGTAGTACAGGTCTATACGAGGGGAAAATTGCTACTGATACCCTTAACATAAACGATTAAGGGATTCTATTATCTCTGCGCTTTAGACATTTTGCTTTATCTAAATATTATTTATTTTATAATATATACAGATTTAAAACTGAAAATAATATAATACTCTGCAATTAAAGTATTTTTTAAGAAAACATGTTAAGAAAATCCATATGGTTATTAATGAATTACTTAATGAAGAAAGAAAACATGTTAGGTGTTTATAAATATATATATATATATATATATATATATATATATATATATATATATATAATTAAAAATACACAGGCATTGCCCAATTAGAGATGACGACAAATATTCAATCATAAAACATGTATATATCAGGGTGTTGCACATAAAAGACAAAACATACACTTCTTATTTAAGTATATATATATATATATATATATATATATATATATATATATATATATATATATATTTATAAACACCTAACATGTTTTCTTTCTTAGTTATAAATTATTGTCAGCTGTGAAACGTACTAAACGATATTTACTAATATGAATGGAATTATTCATATTTTATAGTAGTGTCATTTATTCCTATTTCAGAACATATAAATCATTAACATTCTCTGATTCATGCAATATGATTAATCGACAAAAGTGCATTCCAGTTTAAACGTCGACACAATTGTTTTGCACGAAAATATGTCCGTTACATCGTTGACTATACATATATATGCGAATCGGTCGTTGTGTACGAGCATAATGTGATGTTGGTTTGAAAAGACGCAGCGGAAATGCAGTGCAGCGAGTAGCACAACACGGCGAGTACGCGGATATTCGTACAATGTAGCACAAAAACATATTCCGCCAATACGGATTGCACGATGTGTATACCTACATTGTACGTACATATAATAATTGAAATTTGTCAGTTTTAATTAATGTGACATCGAGTGGTGCGCTTTTGCAACTCATTAATATAGTTCCGTTGGCGATGATTGCTGGCAGTTCGTTCATTAACGAGACACGGACGACGCCAAAAGCAGACGCTTGGCACGTACGACTGTTCGTATCGGCGCGGCGATGACGAGCATTTACGTCATAGTATCACGGCGGTTATATCTCGTAACTCTTGTTTCGGAGGCGGTGATACTTGACCTGTTCAGACGTACGGATACACTTTTGTAAAGTTCGTGCTCGAAAGACCTATTAGAGAGATTTACTAATCGCTCTGATTGAAACGAAAGTAAAGATGGAACGAGAGTCGAAATATTAAAACAAGAAAGCACGTTTACTGTTTTTATTTTTTTATAAAAATCATATTTTAACATATTATTCAAACATAAAGGGTATGTTCAATGAATATATTGTGTGTTTAATTAAATCGCTGTAAATGACAACTGAAAATCAATTGTTTACATGATTAATTACAGTAATGAAAGTACTGTAATCCGAAATCTATCATATTGGATATATGAAGTATTATGACCACATTTTTATGGGATGAAAATAACAATTGATAATATATCATTTATAACTCTGATAAGAATATATAACGAATAAAATTAATTTAGAATCAGAAATAAATATTTTAGCTAAGTTGATTTGATAAGATCACTTAATACTTTTTAAAAATAAAAAAAATTTCATCTTAACACCTGTTTTAAAATGTGCACTTGCTTATAACTTTGATGTCGTTAGTGTGTTGTCATAGCAGTCATGGTCTTGGTGAATTGTTCGTCATAAGGTGATAGCTAAAGATACAAGTGTTTCATCAGGATCAAGATTTCCAGGTCGATTACTAAACAGTTAATTCTATGTCCAAGTCTTGTTTGTCCTTTGATACTTATTCGTTTCAAGGTTCGTAGTTGTTGTTATTTGGGGTTTTAGGGCGTGTCGACAACAAAATTTGTAGTCACATGTCGATAACAAAGAATATAAAAACATTTATGTACAGTATTTTAACTATGTACCAAATTTAACTATTTATTATCGTGGAATTTATTTTATTATATTTTGTTTAAAAATAACATTACACATTTACATTGTTATTACTTGAAATTCATTAGAATTAATATTTTTTTTATAAAAATCATATCTGAATAAATTTCCAAAATAATTTAGTCGAATGGAATTTACTTGGAGATATGTGAAAATATACGTCATTTGAAAATAGATGAAGATGAAAATGTATTTCAGACAATACGTTTTATAATATTATCAAGTAATTCAACAGAAGTAATTTGACAGATAATGTTGAAGATGTTGATGATAATAACTCAGGATAATTAGAATTGCCGATTAAAAAAATATATTATTATATAAAATAAGATTTGAATAAAAGCACGTCTAAATGTAAAGACAATAGCGTTACACTTTATGAAATGATTTTCTATAAGGTATATTAAAAATTAAATATACGAGGCTGGTTTGAAAAATTCGTGGTTTAACGTATAAGTGGCTGTAATATTTTAAATATTTGCGGCGCATTACAAAGCGGTATCTCTCTTATACATATCCTCAAAGTCTATAATTAATGTGTCAAGTAGTTTGTTACAAACATCAATTTAAGTAAAGCTCTTTTCGTGCCGGTGTTGAAATAAATAAAGTTGAACATTGTGCGGTGATAAAGTTTTTTTGTTAAAAATAGCTTAACGCCAACAGAAATCATTAATGTGTTGAAAAATGTACTAGGTGATAGTGCACCTTCGTGTATAACCGTAAAGAAGTAGGCACCTGAATTTAAATATGGCCGTGCAAGCTTAAAAGATAACACGCCTAGTGGACGTCCGAAAACTGCAACGATAGAAGAAATCATTCACAAAGTGCAGCATATTGTCTTACAGGATCGATGATTGAAGGTGTCCGAAATTGATAAGGTTGTAAGTGTCTCAGATGAACACGTGTATTACATCTAATTGAAGAGTTAGGTATGAAAAGTTTAGTATGAAAAGTATTGACAAGATGAATGTCGTGTTTTCTGACAATTGATCATAAACACATTCGAGTACAAATTTCCCAAGACAGTTTTAATCGATTTAAGAAGGATACGATCGACTTTATTCGGAAATTTTTGATTACAGATGAGACTTGTATTCACCATTACACTTTAGAATCAAAACAATGAAACTATGATGATTATCTGCCACCAAAAAAGCAAAATCAGTTTTATTCGCTGGAAAAGCTATGGCTTCAATTCTTTGGGATGCTTAAAGAATCCTGCTATTTGAGTACCTTCCAAATGGTCAAACGATAACGGAAAAGTATGATGCTAAAATTTTTGATCGACTCGATCAAACAATTCGTGAGAAAAGACCAGGTTTATCAAAGAAAATTATCATTTTTCATCAGGATAATGCACATCCCCATAAAAATGTTGTATTCATGAAAAGAATCACTGAATTGAAGTACAATTTACTGTACCATCCAGCCCAAAAAATCCTTGGTGGTTGGCTATTTTGTCGGATGAAGAACTGATAGCAACAGTGAATTGTTATTTTAATGACCTCCAAGGGAAGGATTACCCGGATGGCATAAAAGGACTGGAGAATCACTAGATGAAGTGAATTGAAGTTCAAAGGAACCCTATTGAAAAATAAAAATAATTTAAAAACACAAGTTATATTCTTTCATAGTTAGGTCGCGAACTTTTCAAATCGCCCTCGTACATAATATATATATTATATATATATATATATATATATATATATATATATATATATATATATTCACTGTATTAATACAGTTTATAAATGATATTATTTATATCAATAAATCTTTTTAGAAGATTTCTATATAAAGCAGAACGAAAGTTTGTTTTTTTTTTTGTTGAACTTTTAAATGAACAATTGATCAAGTGATAATAAACTTTTTTAAAATTTTAGAATAAACTATTCATTGATACATAAAAAATAATGGATTTGAGTACATGAAAGGAATTCTATTAGATAGATATATCATTAAAGAGTGTAAGGCTTGATTTGTATTACACACACAATGTTTGTATATTAATAAATGATCAATAGTACAAAATAAATAAAACAAACAGAATCTGTTCCAATACTTTGTGATATGCATTAATTAAACGTATTAAGCAAATAGTATACATTTGGATGTGTATTTTACTTACCAATCAAGTTTAACATGAATAGTTAGGAGTTAATGCTTACCTGTCATAATAATAGTCCCTGTAACAGGAGAAAATACATGTTAGTGAAAATCAACACCATAATGCCAAATAAGCACAGTTAAAGCTAGATGAAAGGGCAAGAACAAATAATATGGTATTACCACGACTAACTATTAAATGTATATAACCGATGCTTTGTATACACTTGGCTTGTAATATAAAAGTTTTATAGGTTATATGCGAACGGTTAGTTTTCGTTAAACAATGGCTTTGTTTACTTTGTAATTTGATGTTTGTATAAACTGAATTACAAAAGAACAATGTGTAAATACAAATAAAAATTAATGAAATATTAAACCTGTGGAGTATTGTAAAGGCAGATAAAATTAGTAATGTTGTTATATTCGTCGACAGTAATTTTATACAAAAATTGAAGTAAATAGTCAACTCTTCTTTTATTTTATTTTTATTCTGGATTTTACTATTTTTAAAGTTAATGCATTTGTATTATCATATGTATAAAAGCTGAAATAAACACTCTCATTACTATTTAACAAAATTAAAAATAATATGAACAAATTCTTAAAAATATATATTATGAAATGAAATTTTGTTGCTTTTAAATAAACTTTTAAATATTTTTTTCAACAGACTAATATCTGAATTCAGTCTGAACTTTTAATATGTAGTAAAAAATAACTTTATCACATCTTAGATACCGACAATTTTATAAAATAAATAAAAAGATTTAAATACTTTTGGTAAATGTATAGACAGGATTTAAAATTATTTTTTAAAAGTGTTTAGCTAGAAAGATGGAACATTTTTTATATTAACTTCAAGTTTTCATAATTTATTACAGTAGTAATAAATTTTTTTAAGAAATTTCATATAATTTAATATTAATAAAATTAAAAATTAATAGATCAGTTAAGCGAGTTAAAATCCAGTTAATAGTTTTACATTGAACAAAAAATCCTAATTTCAGTATATCTATTAATAAACTTAGTTATTATTAAATAATGACTTGCAATATCAACACATCAGTGTTGCATAAAAATAGCTATATCTGATGATGATGTAACAAGATATTAAATTTTTTATTCGAATTATAATTGATGCAATGAAAATTTTCACAAATTCTACAGTTTTGTGCTTCTCATGAATTGTTCATAAATATTCACAAAACTTGTTTGTTGTAAATTAGTATTTCGGCCGTATTATTTATTATTTACATTTCAATTATTTTGAAACGAGTTTCTATACTAGGTCAATACATTGTTATTTTTTTAATGCAGTTAATTGAAACTGGATGATATGACCATTAATTATTACCATTTTCTATGCAAATGATAACGGTCGGTGCATTACTATTATTGTTATTAAAGCACTGATGTATGTTTTATATGCTAATAACATTTTTAATTGCGTTTAAGTTATTTAACTGTGAATTTACGGATTAAATAAAGATTTAACTCGTGTCATTATAAAATAATTAATAATTTATTGATATCCATACCATTCTCATAAGGATCCCTATATTCTATGTGTTTATAGGAAAATCAATAGATGAAGTTATAGCGAATTTATGTACAGCATGCACAACTTCTATCCAACGAGGTTCTGCTCACTCTTTTATTGTTTTAAGTATGTCATATTTTTTAAAATATTTTGATATTTAAAAAAATTTAAATATTAAATTTATCCATAAATAATTATAGTTTTCATTCAAAAGTATTTTTATTACATTTAATGTAAATTAAGTTTCGGCCTGATAAATAAAATTTTTATACCTATTATTTTTCGAATATATTTTATAAATTTTGTTTTTATTTGATAATATTAGAATATGCAATATTTTATATTAAAATATGTACAGTGTTGAAATTTAGTAGTTCTTATAAAAAATATTAGTTTGCATTAGATGTTATTGAAACAAATCTTTCGAAACAGACATTATCAGCTGCTAGCATATAAAAAATAGTACAATACGTCATTATTGTAGGTAGGGTTCTCGCAATGAAAAATTATGAATAAAATTTAAATTTTTAATCGCAGCACAAAGTAAACGTTAATCTCGTAAAGTCAACACGGTTAACAGTAAAAAAATATATAGAATACAAATCTTTATACGGAACATCGCGAGTATGGTGAGAAAAGCATACAATATGTTATAGTAGTAATGTTATGAGTGTGAGTTTCAAACTGCAGGGGTTTTATCAATGTTTCTGCGCGTATGTGTGTGTATTAGTACACCGTATCTATCTAGTCATGAAAAGCAAACATAAATTCCACCGAAGCCATTCTTCAATCTCATTCAAACACATCCAAACTTTGTCCCAAACACAAACTACAAACATAAATGATTGAATAGACGGCGGTTGGTCGCCGCCTTATACATCACACCTGGCCGTTCGTGTACCCTCTTCAAACTGGCCAAAAACTAATTTATTTCTGAGTAATTAACTTTACACATCACAAATCAACTTCTAGGAAGGGAGTTGCTCGGGTGTCGGAACCACCTGTGTGACCAGCGATAAGTGGATGTGTACATGATCATCGTGTTGTGTACATTTTCAATCAAGAATGCTATCATCATTAGTAGTGTGTTTATTTTCTAAGTTGTTGTGTATAAATTATAGTTTTCAATATTTTTCGAATGAGAACGACCGTTGTTAGCCGAATGTTATATAAAAATTTTGTCATTATTTTTTTAATCAATATTTTAAAATGCATTTAGTAAAATAATTTATGATTAAAACCATTATTTTACTCGAGACATTGAATTTTTTAAAAATGACAAAATTATTAGATTGGTAGGAGAATAATTGCGGTTTATGACCTTCAAATTCATATACATTTTTTAATTTAATTGGTTTTAAGCGGTCCAGAACTGTTGGAAGACTAACTCCTAACTTCTGTGCAAGCTCTCGAATTGTTGTGCGTGCTTATGATTCAACTAACGCTTTCAGTTAGTTGTTATGAACTAAAGAAGGACGTCCACGACCTTCTTTAACTTCAAAAGTCTCGTCTCTATAACGAAATTTTTGAAACCATCATTGCACCGTACGTTCTTCAATAATACCTACACCAAAAGCATCATTTAGTTTACGAGCATTTTCTGCTAATTTGTCACCTTTTTT
>CM068314.1:12254200-12346700 GCA_034766995.1 Acanthacorydalis orientalis
CATATGATTTTCGTTAACATAATTTAATATACAAATTAACTATTGCAGTGGAATGTCATGAATGCTGGATTTGAAATTGATCGTATACTAAACATATGTTAGAAATGTAATTTTACTCAACTGTAAAGACGTCTGTTGCCAATGAATCGTAAATTGTAGCACTTCAACACCGTCTACTCTATAAATATTAGAATATGCAATCTCAGACTACAGCTGATTTTTATTGAGTGAAAGTTTCACCTTAGAATATTAATGATATTTGTTTCATTCAGTTACATTTTGTATTTTACTTATTTTAAATTTATTTACTTGATATTTTTATCTAAAATTCAGATATATTCGAACCGAGATTAAAATGAACGGAAATTGAATTGAAAACTGAAATGAAAATGAATCGCTCTCCGTCTGATTTATATTTGTATATTATATCGTACAGTAGTATGTCAATCTGAACTTGAACATTAATTGTTTTAATCACTTATCTTGACGGGTGAAATGTATCAAGATTAATGGATACATATTTGTCAACCATGTCGGAACCGGCACAAGAATCAAAGTTTGAGATATATGTAATAAATGTCATAAAGGTGCCAAATATAAAACGAAAGTTGAAGTCGTCTTAAACCATATAATTTCGGTGTACATATTTTAAATTGAATTAAAAATTACTGAAATTTTTAATTATTTACTTAAATCGTTCTATATATAAAAAATAATTCCATTGCAAAATTCTTATAAAACCAAATTACCAAATTATGATTTTATTTTCAGTATTAACTTTACAAGAGACTTAAAAATGAATTTGCAATAGAAAACAGTTCAGTTTTCAAAGGAGCGCATGAGACTGAACAGATTTATCCAAACATGTATATTATTATTATTATTACAAGAGACAGAAAATATTAGGTTTCATTGTTTGTATAATATTATATGTTTTGAAAACTGTTTTGTTTGTTTTGGACTAATTAGTTTACATTTTAAATAATGAAAAAAGATTAATAAAACATATAAAATACTAAGCAATTTTCGTATAATTGTGATTCTCTATTATTTTTGGCGTAATAGAAAATTGTGAGTGTCATTTTTAATAAATATTAATATAATTTTGAGCAATATATATATATATATATATATATATATATATATATATAAGAGTAAAATTTATAATAATTTTTATGAAAGTTACATATATTTAATACATTATGTCTTTATTCAAATAATGTAGATAATTAATATTTATTATATAAAATAATTTATTTCACTGAGTTCGTTAATAAATAATGTTTGCTTGGGAAAAAATCATCACCTTTAATTGGAAATTATCGTTTCTCTCGCTTCTGTATAAATATATACGCGAGGGAAATGAAGGACAATAAAACTTGTTTAGGACGCAATAAAAACCGGCAAAATACTAGCGTTGGAGGTTAACTAAATCTCGCGGTCGCAACTCGCACATTACTTTGCATTTAGGTGACTGATACCACACGCAGTAGTAGCTGTAGACTTCGTCTTGTTCGTCGTCGGCTCGGCGATACGGCGTGTTTCATTCCCGGAAAACTCTAAAAACGGCAACGCAGAGAACGAGAAAATGCGTTTTCACGCAACAACGAATTCAAACACCGTATAGCCGAAACTACCTTCATTCAAACCCACGCTCGACACCCTCCGGTACCTCCGACCACCCATTTTACCCGCCACCCTTATACGTACTTACTACACGCTCACGGTTACACTGTCTTAACGCACATATATATTTGTTAGGATTTTTTTTTGTGTTTGCCCGCCGTGATTTTTTATTCGCACTGCAATATATTTACCAGTTTCGTTATTATACCTACGTGAAATAAGTTTTTCGTTGGGGTTTCTGTTAAATTATTATTGCTGACTCGTGAAACCTGTTCACACGACCCACAAATAAAATTTGGAACAAGATTTTTTATGAATAAATTTATTGAAGATATCAATTCTCTATTAAAAATGATATAATAAATATCAGTTATATTTTTTTAGATGATGTATTATTTCAGCGGGTGAAAACGCTATCCAAAATAGAATTTGATGTGAATTAATTTAAAAATGTGACCGTCCTGACTCACAATAAATATAAATCTTGATTAATTAAGGCTTGAAGACATTTTTATTTATTATTTCGATATAATATTATTTAAAATAAGATTATAACTCTTATGTTTCATAAAATATATAAAATGAAATTATTGTTTAAGAATTTTTGATTAAATTTTATATTTATAATTTTATTCTTAAATTTAATGTGATATAATTATTTAATAATAAAACATCAGAGCTATCTAATGAACTCTTTAAACTATAAAATCAAAAGTTATTTAATGACTTAATTATTTTATGTTTTCGACATGTTGAGTGCCCTGAATATTAATTAAATATGCAATGTTAGTGCTATTTATATTAATATACACTAATATTGTTGGTTTAATAATTCTGTTTTATGTTCATTATGATGCCAGGAAGAATAGTAAGAATAAAAAGGCGGTTTTTATTATTTATCTGGTCTGGGGAAGTAAAAGGCTCTAAACTTATCGATAATGAACCCATATAATTGTTGAAGTTTTCATGAATTTATTTACTCTTCTTCTTTTAAAATTTAGTTATAAAGATTTTAACGTTAATAAAATGCAGAAATTGTATATTTAACTTAGTAGAAGGAAGTATAAAATAGTTAATTAACTCCGATTCATAGATTCATTTCTTTGACAGCGTCAAAATGTCACTAGCGAAAAAGTAATTCACCAAACAACAACTTGACTACACATTCAACAATCATTTCTCAAACTCGTACAAATTACACATACTTAGCTCCAGAAGTTCGAATACTTTTCAGCGTCGACAAAATGCACCCATAATACACACAATTTAACACCGCAACGAGTTTAGTTCGTCGACGAAGACGATGGGGTCCGTCGCGACCCGTCTATCGATTGGAAGCGCTTTGACTTCTCCACCCACATATAGAATTTCACATATATTTCCTTAAAGTTTCTGCCTTCATAGTGTCAGTCCATCCACATCGCGTGGCATTATTTATTTGCTGAATTTATCTGTAACATTGATTGCGCTGATTGTCTGCGAAGACTTTATCGTTTATTGATACTTGTGGCAGTTTCGACGATTTATTTTTTGGAAACATCTTAATATTTAGATCGTTCAAGATTTCAAAGAGATTTTAGAGATGTCGTACGGTTTTATATAAAATTATTAACTTTTTTCACTAATGAACTTCTTTTTCTAATACGAATAGAATAAAAAAATGAGTAAATTTAAAAGAATTAAATTTAATTTTCAAACATCTCTTTTCAAAAACGCATAAAAAATTCAATAAGCTTGAATAGAATAAATAAAACATTGAATTCAATATAAAATATTAAAAGGAAAAAGTCAATTAA
This sequence comes from Acanthacorydalis orientalis, assembly GCA_034766995.1. Lineage (NCBI taxonomy): Eukaryota > Metazoa > Arthropoda > Insecta > Megaloptera > Corydalidae > Acanthacorydalis > Acanthacorydalis orientalis. Next base: position 12,257,623 of record CM068314.1, read on the forward strand.
TAGCAATATAATTTCAATATACTGTTTTATATTTAAAATGTAGTTTTATGAATAAACATTGTAAAAAATGTATATATATTCCATTTAGAATTTTTTGTTAAATATTTTATTTTTCTGTGTATTTTTAGAATAAATATGATTACGAATGATAATGAATTTCATCAAATGCAAATTTATTCATTGATTTGAAAAACGTGATATTCAGTGGGTCAATTCTTCAAAAACTAATAAGGTATTTTAAACAAAAAAGTAAATAAATTAAAGTTGTGTTTAAAATTAAACACACTATCCACAGAAAGTAAAGATGTGCATAAAATTCGAGATGTAATTAATATGCAATCAAATTATTTTTAATAATGCATGTCTCACTTGTTAAATTGTATTCTGAAAATTGAACAGCACAGATCACATTGTTCATCTCATCATTCATATAATACTAGTTTGTGCACACAAAAATAATTCATTTGATATGGCTAAACTAACATTCAACAATAATACGTTGTTTAATAATCATGAATATTTATTAATACCGACGTAAATCTACAATAATTTGCGGAATAAATAATTTAATGTATTTGGTTGATATATCACATGTATAATTAATGCTTTTACAAAAAAATAAAACGACTTTGATTTTGAGTTTCATACAAAGTGTACAATTGTTTCATACAGAGTGTATATGTGGGAAAAATTAACTCATATACACCTCGTACTTATATGTATTAGGTCGGTGCAAAAATAATTGCGGTTTTTAAAATGATACGCCAAATTTAAAATGACAAAAACCCCAATTATTTTTCCACCAATCTAACATCGAAATTGCAGTTTATTAATTTTTTGTGTACTTATTATTCACATTTCAAAAATAAAAGCTTGTATTATGATTTTCATAAAAATAATTACCACATTTTTTTAATTATAATTGAATATAAGCATGAAATTTGTAAAATAATATGTAATAACTATGAACTGTGAAATGTTATAGTAATTTTCGATATATTCTTATATTTTGAATAATTTAATTTTATAAAAAATGCACTATTTTAAATTTATAAAAATGAACAAGATATATTATATTTTATTAAAATGTTAGAAGTTATGAAATATATTTTTACATATATCAAACTGTTTATTGATGAGTAAAATATTGAAAAATAATAAAGTATTTATTACATTACGATGTCATAAATGTATATTGGTAGTATATGTTAGAAATAAAAATCATTATAACAGTAATTATTTTTAATAAAAAATATTCATTTTTGAAATTACCGTTCATTTGGTAAGTGCTTTATAAATGTCAATGAATTTTATTTTAAAATTGTAATATTTACTTTTTAATACGAATAGTCAAAAACTCGTAATAAATATCAACACCCTGACAAAAACACCCTAATTAAAAAGATATTATAATGACTATTTGTTTTGTGCTCCTGTTTTATAAAATCTCTATGATATAATTGCATTTGCTTATAAATTGAAAAAAAAAACATTGACATATGAAATAAATGTAGCTATAGATTGGAGGTAGATCCTCTAACAAATTAAAATAGATGATTTTCTGGAGCGTAGAGTTCGCGGTGCGTTTTAAAATATAAATGACGTAATCTCTCAGACACGTGACTCGTGTTAGAACAACATAAGCACAGACGAAAAGAACCGTTTGTGACATAAAAGTGCTACAGCAAGTGTCTCCCGGGAGTCGATCTGGCGGAAGAAAAGAAAGAAATCTGCAGAATTACGAGTTGCGGTGCTGAGGACTCGTGTTGCAAGACGACGACGGGCGTCGAGCTACTTGCACGCTGTCAGTGTATCCGCCCGCCCGCCTGTCCGCTTGCGTTTTTGTTTGCTTCTTTATATGGGTTCTTTTTCTTACGCTCGAAGCACATGGGAAATTATATCTCGAGTGGTGGAGTGGTTTGCACAGACCACTGATAATCCGTATATTATTAGAGAAGCAGAAGTATGGAGCGTTATTAACCGATACTTCTAACAGTGGTGTCTTGTATATACAGTCACTGGGGTACTGAAACGTGCGAAATTCTAAATTTTATTATAAAGGTGCACTATGATATACATTCGGTGTTCACGTGTATTTTTTTGACTGAAAATTATATTAAGTTTAACATTTATCTTAATGCAGGATTGTTTTAAAAGTCAACGTTTTCCACATATGAGTTTTATCTTTAAAATAGTGTATGGACCGTCAAAATTGACGGGAGAATCAAACGAAACATAGAAAGAAAAAATGATTATTGGTGTTTACAACATATTATATTTAAATATAAAAAATACCTAAGGACGAAACTTAACGAATTAAACTTGAAACCTATGAACTAACAAAATAAACATTTCTCGTCATTTTGATAATGTGAGCATAATTTGATTTCTTTTCAAATAATCAACTTCAAAGTCAACAAATAATTTTTTTTTAATTTCAATTAATAAACAAGAAAATAATACTAAAATTAATTATAATGTTAAGTGAGAAAAGAAATTTAATATATCTAAATAGTTACTTTGAGTTATTCATTTATTCATATAAAAGAGGAAACAAGAAGAAAATTTCTATTTTTAATAATTATGATTAATGTGTGACTAAACATTAAGAAATATTAAAAGATATAATGAAAAAATTAAATATTTACGTTGATTCTTAAAAATGATGAAGATTACAATATAAAGGTTAATACAATTTAGGCTTCCATATGGAAGTATTAAAAGGGGGCGTAAGGGTTAAGAAAAGTAGTGATATTTTTTATTTAGTTCAATTCAATAGTAAAATATAATCGAAATAAAATACTAAATGGAGGATAACATGTTTTTTTCATTTTTGTGTGTTTTTTTTAATACTTTTGTGTGGAAGTCTAAGTTGAAAAATCCTATAGTTTTAGCATTATTTTTAATTCATCTTTATAACTGAAAATTTTAATTTTCTTCCTCCCTAATTTCTATTTCTAATCCTTAGTACTCTTATAATGATATCACCATCAAAGTTCATATAAACAACAATGAAAATAATTAATTATTTATTGAATATTTTTGATTAGATATATTTTTTACAATTTGTAGAGAAATTAATAGGTCATTTGTGAATATGGAGTAATATACAAATAAATTACTTGGGTATTTTTCCCTCGCTATTTTTATAAGCTAAACAAAAACTAATTAGTGACCAAAAATCAAAAATTTTGTATATATTTTTATAAAAAATTCCCGTATACTACATTTTCTCATTCAAGGTTGTATATTAAAAAATATCGTTTTATATAATTTATTTAATATTTTTAAGAATATTTTCATATTACTAAAATAATGAAAAGTGCACAATATACTAAAAAATGATGTTTGATTTTATTATGATTGTAAATAATATCATAAATAAGTAAAATAAATAATATAAAAGATTTTCCAAAGAATTTCCAAAATATCATTTTTTAGTTAAAATTTTTCAATAAATGTATTTATTTATCAAAATATAAAAAATAATGTACACGTTTAAATATAATAATAAAAAATAAATTATTTCAATAAATAAGAAAATACATAAATATCTTTAATACAGTTGTGGTTAAAAATTTTATAATCAGATTGAATTTTGTATGTCTTATTAAGAAGATGTGGTTTTTAACATTTAAGTTAAAATTGAAATATAATACACGTGGGTCGTTTGATAATTTTGGTAAGTTTCTATGATGTAACAATAGCAAAATTGTACGAATCAGGCTTTGAATTGATTTCTCATCCACTCTACTCTCTGAACTTGACCCCGTGCGACTCAATGGAGACTATGTTGAAAAATAAAATCGATTTTTTCAAAAAAATGGCGTTTCACTTGCTTTTTTTACCATAATTAAGAAAATATTCACTTATAATCGAAAAGAAATGGTTTTTTGAAAGATTCTATTTTGTGCTGTTTCAAATCGATATGAAAATATTTGAAAAATATGTTCCATCCATGGTAAAAAATTATTAATTATTTGAATTATTTCTGTATTGAAAATTTCAGTACAACTGCTTGACAGATTCCTCATATTAATAATATAAATTAATGATATATTCAAATAAATAACAACTCTTTTGTAGGGTACTTTAAAAAATAGACATGTTTCTTAATGTAACAGAAAATTAACAAATCATACTAAGTAATTTAATTAAAAAAACATGTCCCGATTTTTTGTCTAGAGAAAAAATAAACTATATCTCACATTAAACAACAAACAATAAGATAAAACGTTCCGGAAGCCGCCACTGACTGAAGTAAACTAAAGTTTCTTCTTTCATTTATTGTCTACTGGGGATTTCTTTTATTTAGCGTAACCGTTATCGCCGAAGAAGAAAAAATATCTCTCCCAAGATATGATGTTGATTAAAGGTGTGGTATTCGAAGCATCGGAAGTCACTTAAGCGAAAACGTTGATTGAAAACAGAGCTGCCAATCTTTCAATTTAAATTTCCGTTGTGAAATACGCCATTTGTGTTACCTTTCATTTTATCATTAAGACAGGATCTAGTACAAGGTATGCAACGGAAGTAAATCTTGTAAATCTAAACCATACTTTTTGCATACCTCTTTCAAGTTTATTTTATTGATTGTTTAACATATATATATATATATATATATATATATATATATTATCTGAATGCGAATATATGTGATTGTATATATAATTATTATATATGAATTCATTAATCTGTAAATGGTTTTTGATTTTGTGCAGGGAGGTGTATATTTGAATAAATTGTCAATGAATGAAAATAATATTAATTAACCTCAATGTGTAAATTAAATAAAAAATATAAAACATATTTTATATACGCCATATTTTTCAGTGAAATAAACAATGAAAAAATTATATTTCAAAGCAAATTAATAATTATTTAACCCGATGTCATGCACTGAATATGCCTTAATTAAAATTAGAAATGTTTATCTGACTATATAGAATAATTAATATTTATTTATTTAAAGTACATAAAGAAAATCAGATTTTACATAAATTCAATCTTTGATAACGATTGAAATAATATTCAATATTTTCTTAACATTCGTGTGCTTCTTTTCTTTGTAAATTTATGACAAACATTTTATTTAAAACGTACAAATCCAGATGCTTTTATTATACCGTTATAATGAATTATACAATATACTGTTTTCACTTTAAACTACCTCGCTGCATTCATTAGTCATTCTTATTGTTATATTAAAAGATTTGTGGCTTCTGAAAACAATTAGTATCATTTATTAAAGTTGAGCAAAATGTATAAGGAAATTCCAAGAAAATAGCATTATGAAGAAAACGTACTTTAATAAATAATGACCTGGTTTGGAACAATGTTACTCGAGTTAATATATAAATATATGAATATATATATATATATATATATATGATTCTTTAAAAGAAATATCAATTTTAAAAAGTTGTTATTTTCAAACTAGGTCAGTTGAAAAAAATAACGGAAGTCAATTTTGAGATTATTTTTCTTCTTGAACTAAATATCTAAAGTATTTCCAATTCGTATCATTTATAAGCTTCATATTATTGCAAAATGCTCTGGAGACTAAAGCAATTTATATTTCATTTATGAGAACTGTATTTACTTGCTACCTCAATCGCGTATTAGTTGACGGATATCTTTTTCTAATTATGATAAATCTTTTTATATGTAATATATTTAGAATAAAAATACGCAAATTTAAATATTTGGCAGTAAAAAATATGTTAATATTTCATTATGATCTGATTAGATATTTTTTTTCTCTTAATTTTGAAATAAAATGAAATAAACATATTTTTTTTTTAAAAAAACATTAAATGATTTAAAAACGAAAATATTTTAAAATGTATTACATACATTTATATTGGAGAATATTATTTCTTATTAAGAGCTAATTTTAATTTTGTATTTAATTCTTATATTGTTTCTAATTATAATAATTATTATTAAATTGTGTGTAATAATTATTATTAAATGGAGAATTATTTAATTTAACAATCTTGTCTACATTTCTAAAAATTAACATTTAGATAAAATTATTTTAATAAAAAATAGGATACATGATTGAAAAACCTTATAAAAAAATCAAGATTTTAATTCATAGTTTCTAGTAGTAAAATTCAACCTTTTGGTAAAAATTTATATTGAATATTTATTATTATTATTTTTCTGAATTATTTTCAGTAAGGAATCATTTCTTTGAATGAATGTGGTGCAATTAACTAATTATATTTTTTTGGACATTTTATACATTTTATACATTTTTTAAATAATTGATTATTGTTCATTTTGATCATGGTTTAGATGTATTTCAATAGCATTTCTGCCATCATAAGAATGCAGAAAGTATAGAAAACTCTTTCCAATGTGCAAAAAACATTTTATTTATAACTATTGGTATTATAAATAAACGAAAAATTAAATAGTACACTTTAATGAATATTAAAGATATAGTTTTTGATAAAAAATTCTAATTAATATAATTAAAGTTGAGAATGGATTAATATAAACTATTTATAGATCTTTCAATAGGTTTACAATTACTGTGTAGTTGTTGAATAAAAAAATGTTCTTTTTATGATTGTTATTAATAAAATAGTTGCATAAATGTACAATAAGTTGCTTTTAATTATAAAAGTGAAGACTTGTTAATAAATAAGAAAAAGAATGACACTATTACTCAGAACTCAAAAAAGACGATTTTATAACGTAAGACTTTTTAGTAAAAAAATATCGACAGAAAAATCCTTTAAGTTTCCGGATTCGATTTGACTTAATAAATCTTTATTTGTTAGTTCACAAACTAAACGAGATAAAAAATTGAGTATATTTACCAAAAACAACTGTATAAGTCTGAACAATAGAGTAAAAGATTTCTATTTGATTTGGAAGTTCAGTGTGAAACATCCGAGGAGATTTTACGGAGCTTTATCATTGACAATATCATGAAAGGCGTGCCAAATATTCGGCTTTTCCTCCAGTTCACCGACATCAATTGACAGCCGCGCCCTCGCATAAAGTGTCAAAGTGCTAAATGACCTTACAAATGTGGTTTATGTTCATTGCCATTCGTACGAAGACAAACAGATTATTTGTCAAGGGTCATTTTCATGTTTGTATATCGTATATGTATGTTGATTTTTCTTGTGATTTTGTTAAATACTGTCTCACTGTCGATTCATTATTTATATAATGAATTGTGTACGTTTAATCAAAGCTATACTGAAGATTAATTTTTGAAAACGAAGATGTGACTTTCAGTTGTAATGATTTATTTTTTTATAGAAAGTGATCGTATATTTTTACATATCTTAACTATGAATTTCAAAATGATATATTTTCAAACATAATATCAAACAAAAATTCAAAATTTATAAAAATTACTAATTTTTATACTAATATAAGAAATGAGATAAAATAAACGTTTGTATCAAGTAGAGTTAAAGTATTTGTATATTGAAGAATATTTATTAAGTTTATGTTACTGTTTTCATAAAATTATACGTTCAGTACAAAAAAAGTTTCTGTACTAAAAGAGTTGTGATAATGAACTTCCGAAATATTTTAAGGTAAACAAATGGCACATGTAGTACATTATTAATAGTTAGTTGAAAGTAATAATCATATTGTAAAGAATTTAAAAGAATTAAAATAAAAATAAGTAAAACAATACATAAGTAGATACGGTCTTCAATCGATACTAAGATTATTAATTATTATAAATTTATTATTTTCATCTAACATTCAAGACGTTTATTAAAAGAAATTAAGACTATGAATAAATTCAAGATTTAAATTTGTTTCTGCCTTTACTAAATTTTGGACATAAGTTATATAATGATATTTTGTGAAATATCATTTATTTTTTAATTTTAAAGTTTTATTGCCTATAAAAAATAATTGTATTTCATTGAATGTCTTTTTCTTATTTTAAATGCCATTTTAATGATTTAAATAAATATAAGATGTAAATTTAACGTTTTTTTTAAGAAAGATTTATTTGACTTTTTAATAATTCACTTATATTTGTAAAAAATAAAATACTTAAGTAGTAATAAGATAAATATAAATCATCTACTGAATTAATTAGCCAATTTACAATCAAACTGATGGTATGTATGAAAATTTGGGAATATTTGGGAAATACTTGTGTTTGTATGGAAATTTCAAGATTACTTCATTTATTTTAAAAGAAAATGGATAGAAACAGAATATCATTTTATGTTAATCCTTGTATAATAAGTTAATATAAATGTTTATATTAATAAAATATAATAACTGAGTTAAAATAACCGTTCATACGAAATAGTATGAGTATACTGAAAAATATGTTCATATAACTTTAATAAAATTGTATGTTCAGTACAAAAAGAAAACGTTTTTGTACTAAAAGAGTTATGATAATGAACTGCCACAATATTTTAAGGTAAACAAATGGCACATTGAGTACATTACATAAGCATCATTATTTCTTCAAGAATATAGTCGGGCTTTTAGATCAACTCAGAGTCGGTATCAAAATAACAATGGATTATCCTGATTATCCATCGAGATTCTCATCTTCAAATAACCTATGAACTGTGTGATTTGGACGAATCGATTTGACCTCAGTTTTCCCTTTCAACGTATACGAAAAATGTGCGTACGTAAGTGAGAAAGAGAGATGATCTAAGCGTTTATATGTACTTGTATGTGTACGTGTATAGCTTTCTGTACGATATCAGATAGCTTCGAACATAGTGACAGAGATTTCACGCAGCTTATCACTGATGATATCAACAAAACGATACTGCACACATAGTTCAGACCAACGAATCACACGTTATACTCATAGGACCGTAGTCTGTTTGACCATTTCGTATGTGTTTAATATAGTATTACATTCGGGGTGTCTTCATAAATGATATAAGTTTCAAACTATATTTGTTGTTTAGAATGCTGAATATTGAAACTGACCTTATTAAATGAAAACTTCAGATGAAATTCAATACTTTATGTATTTTATGAAAATTGTATTCTTTTTCTTTTATTAAAAACATTACTTTGATTATTATAAATTTTTTTCGGAATTTCTTCATGTTTTTAGAAAAATAAGTATATTTCATTTGTGCAAGTTACATAAAATTAATATTAATAATAATAATTAATATTCTACTTTCGATTCTTTATGAAAAGGTAATACCTAATACAAAAGAATTTATGAATATAAAAACATTGATATAAAATAATTACTATTAATTAAATTATATTATTATATATAATTGTCTATAAAATATTTCCTTGATATTCTTTTGATGAAATAAATTTCAAAATATATTTCCTTTTCCAAGAAAAAAAATTTTTAATTAATTAAAAGATAAAAATGAAAAGTAAATATATCATATTTTCTTTCATTGGATTTCTAGAGGCTTTGGTTTTTAAATTTTTTTTGTTTACAATTGGCTTTACTATACGTCATCAAGTAAACTATGTGATCTGATTTTTGGATTAGATAACAGTGTATTCTTTGTGATTCATCCAGTAGCAAAATTAATTCAAAAGAATCTATTTAACGTTGATACATACTAAAACAATCTGTAGATCAGTGGTCCCAAGGATTTTAATTAAATGTTTTTTTTAATTTGCATTTCTGTCTACTTGTCATAAATTTTGTGAAAAGTAGACTGAAAGATAAAATAATAATGAATAAAGAAATTCTACATATTTTCAAAATTATCAAGGAAAAATATAAGTTTGGACAACTATTTTATATAAGATAAATTACATCAGTCCACAAATGTACAATTTATAAAATTTAAAGAATAAATTAAATATTAATGAAAATGAAATGAAATAGTGATTATATTACGAATTGAATTATACATTATTAACGTTTATTAAAATTTTAAGCAAATTAGAAATTTGATTCCGAATCTTTATCTTTGATTCTGAACTACGATAATATTGAAAGTACAAATTGAATAAAGTATGATTAATTATTGAAAATATGTAAAAAAGATAAATAATTAAAATAACTTGCCAGAAAATCAAATATGATATTGTGTTACGAAATATGTTACGTATTCGTTATCAAAATTTATTTAAATTATTATAATAGAATCTGTTTAGTTCTAGTAAAATTTAGATTGATATCACCGGCGACACGAACGAATGGAAATGTTGTTAATATTTCCGTCGAAAGAAATTATTTAATTGAGTAATTTTTTATCGCGTGACCATTTCAATCAAAACTAGAATATAAATAGATCGTGATAAATTTACTACTCACTAGGATTTCCTATCCTCGTGCATGCCCGTTACATTACACATAAGTCGTGAGCTCTGACATCCCAAAAGCGGTGAAGCATTAAGTCTCCCGGAGGCCAGTTAGTCGGGGGGGATTTCTAAAGGCTTAGCGTTTGCCACGATACCCTGTTCCGAGTAACGTTAAAGGATATGTTGCAGAATACGTTTACAGGATGCCACCGCGATATGCCTTCTTACATCCATAGGATTACCAACTGTCGCCAACATGTGATTCCTTGGATTAGAACTTGATTTGATAGTGTCGTATCATTTGTAATTGTTTTATAGCTACCACTGTACGATAGACCTTGAAAATTCTCTGACTTTATAATGAAATTTAGGTAGAAAATGGACGCGTCTATAATTTTTTGTTTTCTTTTTTTTTCTGGGAATCATTTTGAGATGAGATACTAATATTAAAAAAATAAAATATAGTTTTCTTTTTTAATTTTTTTTTATTTAAAATCTAGGTTCAAGTAATTATATTTTATGTTTTTCTAAATTTAAAAATTAACACTCTCTCTCTCTCTCTCTATATATATATATAAAGAAAATTAATTAACATAAAACAATTTCAGAAATAACAAACATTAATATGGATTCGTGTTAATATAAAAACGTCAAGTTTAAATACTGAACATTGAAAGAAAAATATAAAAAATACAATTATTAGGCACAATAATTAATTTGTTCTTTTAAATTAAATCAAGCCTAGCTCTTTTTTAAATTGAAATATTTTCTCATCATTTTAGAATTTTGAAGTGCCAACGTTAACATTTAAAAACGCTATATATCTTGCTCAAGCAGTTAGTATAACCTCACAAAACAGTAATGAACATGATGGTGTTCGAAAAGCAGCATATTAGGCATTGCATACTTTTTGCATTCCAGTTGGAAAAATGCTGTCGCAACCGCAGGAATGACTTGTTCAGTTTTGGGAGAAAGTGTTGTGACACATAAAATATGCAAGAAATGCATAAATAAAGAAAGAGGTCTGAAAAAGCATTACGACTATACCGATTCAAAGCCGTCATTTTTATTTCAACAAGAGATTTATCAGTTACCTTGTAAATGGAGCAAAGGTATATAAAATAATGGGGAATATTTTGAGGATTAAAATGTGTTCTATTTTTCCGTAAACATTATTTCTTTTATAAAAAGTGTAACGAATTATTTTATTCGCATAATAATATTTTTAGAAAGAGATTTAATTTAGGTTAATACTTATAGGAAGGCTTGATTTTCAAGATTTTCAACTCAAGATTTTCCATAAAATAAAATTTGAATTTGTTAACCGTTTTTAAAGAAACCCTATTTAAAATTCAATATTTTATATTTTTTCCATATTTTAACGAACTAACTGTTTTCATCATTCGCGTTACATAGTATTTATTTTAACTGCAATTAATTTTCTAAAATATGAAACTGTATTTAATTATTTAATAGTTAATTATGATTTAACAATTGGAATATAAAAGTGGGTGATAGGTACATCCTCAATTTATTGTTATGCAATAGTATTTAAATTATTGTTTGTTATAAAATTACATTCGCATTTTATAAAATTGATAATATATAAAATGAAATAATCAATTTACTCACCAATCATTTCCTGTTTGTGTAAGATTTTGTCGTTTTCTACCAGTTTGATGGGCTTTAGGTTCTGCTACCATGTTAACGTCTGTAAAAAAATAAGAAGTTACAATTGGAAATAAAAATTATGAGTATGTTCTATTATACCCTTTTGTAACAAAAGAATAATAAATTTAAAATTTATTGTGTCTCAAAATATTGTAATTATTACTAAAATGTATATACTTTTTGTCAATAACTTAACAAATACCTAACTTCTGTAATGTACAGTTATATTTGAGAGCTTTTATGTTATTAGAGTAAATATTGTGGAATAAAATTCTGGATATAATTTTAGATTAATGAATGAGTAAAATAATATATTATTAAATCTGAAATCTACTGCGGCCTTTGAAGAGATTGATATTCAATGCAAAAAAATATGAACTGAAATATAGTTTTAGGAAAACTTCCATTTTTATCTCCGTTGACAACTGAGCTCAACTGATAGCAATTAAATTATCAATGACTGCAATTCAAAGCAGAGAACAGTGTAAATAATAGGTGTACGTTAAAGCTAGACACACGTCCTCTGTCGGTGTCGTCCTATTCGGTAATTTATTCATTCATACGCAGAGACACGACAATGTGCTGTCCATTGTTCCAAATGCAATTAACACAAGTTTAAATTTCCCCACGGTGTTTATTATATGCGTTATCTCAGACATTACGGTTTTAAAATTAGAGTAAGCTGCGGAGAAGCGCCGGTCCGCGGCCGTGCATAAGCAAACATCTAATTAACTAAGTGCTGCCAGTTCGTTTCCCGGCTGCGACATACCCGACGACTTCGTACGAGGACACGATGATGTCGACGTAACTGAACAGAGGCGGACCAAACGGGATGTTTCATCGATAAGAATTACGTCATTAATTAATTACTTCATATTAAGTTGGATAGTAAATGTTCAGATTTACACTAACAGGCTTGTTCTAATCTTGAAAGTATTTCATCTTGTGATCTATATTTTTTTAATGTTAGCATAAAGAATCTATAATAGAAATTATAATTTTGAAGCACCTGATAAATAAAAAGGTTAATAAAAAAATTACAATAATTATTTATTGAATATTTTTGTTCAGAAATAAATTGTTGTTTGGAGACTGAAAAAGAATTAATTTGCGAAAGTGCATTTAGTTATAGTATCAAAATTATATGATAAAAAAGTTTTTATGGACTTAAATTTTGTTTTCTATGAAGAAATCAGATTTTTAGTTGACATATTTTAATTTATATGAAATATATGACTGTTGGTATATTATGTTTTTTATTTTAAGATTCATACTTGTAAATATTTTTTTAATTTCTAAACAAAAAAAATTCAGCTTTTCGTAAATGTATTTGACTATCGAAAGTTTTAAAAATAAATTACCAATATATATCTTAAAATTTAAGAAAAGGAAATAAATACTATTCATATTTATATAATCAAAAACGTTGGTTAAATTAAAGTAACAAAAATAATACCATAACTAAAAATTTTAATATCTAAAAATGTTAATGTATTTTTTCATTTATAAATTTAAATAAAAATTTTAATTTAAACAATATTTTATTTTATAGTAAAGAAAGATATATAAAAAAAATAATATTCTACACTGTAACATATATATATATATATATATATATATATATATATATATATATATAAATTGAACAAAAAGTTTCTGTTTCACAATGTTTAACATTCTGTAAAATAGAGTAATTTTTTTTACTGTAGTCTCGACTAAATTAAAAAAATATGGTCATTCTTGCAACAGTTAAAAACACATTTTTACATTTCAAACTGTTGCAATTACCTTTTTAGTACCAGTTCGTAAGGATGTACATTTTTAATGTAATCCAAGATATTAAACAGCTATGTGAGTATATTCATACAGCCGCCACTGCCGACTACTATATTATAACAAGAGTTGTTTACTTAAGGAGTAATGAAACAACCGTTCGGAGTCAAAAGTACTATAGCGCATGACCGCACATATTATTATGTGGCCAAAACATAGGCGTTTTAACTCCAAGTAATCTACGTTGTTTTCGAAACTTTAATATAACTTGCTCGAGTGTGATTTATCCTTCTTTGCTAGGATATCAACACATTTTTAACTACTAGAACGCATTTAGAAGCCTTCACTCTATTTTTAGTCTCAACGCGCTTTCATTACATATATATATATATATATATATATATATATATATATATATATATATATATATATATATATTCATGCATATTCATAAGCAACAGCTACTCTGTACTCATTATACAACCATTATTCCGTTAATTATAAATTATTTCCAAATTATTTATAAAACAATTTTTATTTAAAAAATATATATTCAATCATTAAATTATGTTTCAATAAAATTAAAAATAATTTATCTTTTATAAGACGAGTGTTATTTTTAATAGTATACGTTGAAAATTAGATCTCTTTTAAATTCATCAATTGACTGATTCTAATTTTATGAAAAAGTTTTTAAAGAAAATTGATTTGGCTTTTGTTACAATAACGATTTAATTGCTTGTTAGTTGCTTTTGTTGCCAATAATGTATTAAATCTTGGATCTATTTCTTTTTTAGGTATTAGATGTAAAAACAAATTCGGTGCCTTTAAACTGAATCAATCATAACTCTGTTTTAAATTGAAATATTTTCTCATTGTTTTAAGATTTTGAATTGCCGAACTTGACATTTAAATTCACTATATATCTTGGCCAAGCAGTCAGTGTAACCTTACAAAATCGTAGTGAATATTATTATGTATGAAAAAAGGTATTATATATTAGAAATAACATATTTTTCGTATTCCAGTTGAAAGCGTTCCGAAAATGCATTATAATTTCATCGAATCAAATCCGCCATCTTTTTTTCGGACAAGGAATTTATTAGTTACTCTGCAGATGGAAATAAGATATATAAAATAATAAGGTATATTTTGAGAATTGAAATGTAAACATTCATTTTCTATAAAAAAAGGCACCGAATTAATTTCTACACTTAATAAAAATCAGGATATACATGAATATCATATATACATATATATATATATATATATATATATATATATATATATATATATATATATATATATATATATATATATATATAGTATGTTTAGTACAAGAGAAAAATTACACCAAGTTAATATTTTATTTCAATTGTAAAAAACTTTATAGTTTTCAATAAATATTACAACAAAAAGAAACAAAATATGACTTCAAACAAACTTCTTTATTCAACAAATTCCTTAATAAAACATCATTGAAATTTAGATCAACAGTAATAGAACGTTTGTGGTATAAATAGATTATGACAATCAATTAATATTATAAATTACTAATTAACATTCGTATATGAAATTTTGTTCGACAACAAAACTAATCACTAAAACTATTGCTGTTTAGTTAAATTAATAATATCGAATAATGTTTATTATCTACGGCAAATTGCTTTTTACTCACATAGAAATGCTAATAATTTAGTTTATTTTCTATTTAGTGTTTATTATATATATTAGAAACAATTCAATTAAAATTTAAGAGACATTCAGTGAAACACATGATTGTTATACAGAAATACTAAAATAATTTATTATAATTAAATTTTAATTTGTTAAAAAAAGTAATATAAATAACTCTTAAGGGTTATTCCGTGATAAAATTTATTTATGTTGAGTGGATATAAATTTAAAGCGTAACCTGTTTAATAATAAATTCATGCTGTGACGAGAATTAATAACTTTATATATTGTATGAATTTTTATTAAGTAAGAAAATGATTTTTAACTTACCGAGGACTTGTCCAAACACGACACGATTATCTTCACCTAAGCAGGCACTACGTGCATCGAATGGATTTGTAAATTGTACGAAGGCGTAACCTTTATGCATTGATATTCCTGTAATACAATAAGAAAAAAAATATATAGTAAATATAATTAATATAGTGTATATATATATATATATATATATAATTATATTATTAATGTAATATGAAAATATTTTAATAAAAAATGTGTAATGAAACGCAAAAAAATATAATTTGTACTATATCCGTTTTTTAATACTTCTCTCCATTTTTTTAAAAAATATTTGAATGTCGTAAATGCGTATATTAAGTGCTGTACAATCTGTTATATCACATTTCTAAAAAATTTATGCACCCTCGTTGCATTTGAATTGTGTTACCTTGAATTTTTTTAAAGAATAATGTTACTTTATGAACGGTATATCACTCTTTATATCATACATAAATACATGACGATTAAAATGAAAATAATTATATAATAGATTTATATTATTTGACTTTTTTCTTGTGATATCAACAGCGATTTAGCTCTTTCTCTATTTGAGGCGCATACATGTTATAAATTTATATTTTTAGCACTTGTACATATTTTTTATGAACACATGCATACTTTGTATATAATTAAATTTTGTGTATGTGCCAATGCAATTTATTTAAATTTCTGCGAAGGAATAAAATATAATTTAATCTTTAATGCGTACGTTTTAAGCGTTTTTATTATTTGCGAAAAAAATTTATGGTTGCATATTTTACTGATTAGTTTTATAAAAGATATAAATTCTTTGTTAAGAAACTGCAAGTAAATATATTTAACTTATTAGCATTTTTCTAACTAAACAAATAGGATTGCAACATTTGATTGAACTATTTTGATCATGTTCTTGGATTGTATTGAATCAATTCACATTTTAGAATATTACATTCAAACTAGTTTTTTTTATAATTCAAAGAAAATCGAAAAAAAATATTAGTTAAAAATGTTAAAAATATCTATTGAAAATACATGAAATTGTTATTAGGAGTGGGCTCGGTGTTAAAATTTTAATATTTTTTCTATTACAAACTTTTTTCAAAAAATTAAAATTATTTAGATGCATTAGTAACGAATATTAATCATAAATTTTACAGGTTAATTATTTGCCTATTGATTTGGCATCGAAATATAACCTCAGATATCAAAACATAAAATGTAATAATGGAATAGAATCGTATATAAACATAAGAATTCAGTTTGATAAAATCAAAGTATTCAGTCAATGAAGAGTTATAGGCACTAAATATTTTAAAATAATATCAAAAGGAATTAAGTATACTTGGGATCCCACTTCAATATGAACAAACTGTAACTCAGTGAAGTAGAAGATTTTCATCATGTTATACTTGTCTGTCCCTTATATAAATATTTTTGAACTGAGTTAATTTTAAAATATTTGGATGAAAAATAGAACAAGAATAATGTCTATATGTACATCCTTTCTAATATTCGTAAACAGAAAATTAATGATATTTACTATTTTATCACTGTTAAAAAATAGATGTATAAGTATGAATAAATAACATTTTATTCTACTTACTCGCATTTCTTTTGTTATATCTCTCCTGTTATTATTTACCAGCTAAATAATTAAAAATGTTTGATTGCTCAAATAAGATATATTGTAAATAATATATCAGTGTTTAAAATATATTATTAAATAAAAATTTCGGAATTAAATAATTATTAATTTATATGCCCATTATTTAACAGTTTATATGTGAGAATTTGACACAGGATAAGCAGTATTCTTATATAAAATCAATAGTATCTATCTATCTATCTATCTATCTATCTATCTATCTATCTATCTATCTATCTATCTATCTATCTATCTATCTATCTATCTATCTATCTATCTATCTATCTATCTATCTATCTATCTATCTATCTATCTATCTATATATATATATATATATATATATATATATATATATATATATATATCATCATCATGTATTATAAATATATCAACCTCCTGTATTATTCCTGTATTAAATATTTTATACGAAATACAGTACTTTACTTACTATTGATTTAAAGTTATGGTTTTACAATTAAAAATACTATGATTACAAAATATTTTTCCAAATACTTTTTTTAATTTGTTTGTCAAAATAACATAATTATTATAATAATATAAATTGTTATTTGTCTATAACAAATGTATGATTGTAATACACAACGAATATATATATATATACACACACATATATGTATATATTAGTTAATTTGTGTTTAGTTTCGTCCTTGTTTTACAAATTAATCATTTGTATTGTTATAATAACTGAAAACAGCATATGAGTTAAATTTACCGGCAAGACAACCGTAGCGTTGAAATATCCGTTCAACATCGTTTTTCGAACACTGGAATGTATTGAGGTTACCCACGAACACGCGCGAATTGACAGCCTGTGGGTCTTGTGAATTTGTTTGATTGCCGACCTTACTCATCTTCAGGCCGTTCATGTTATCTGAAAATAATTAATAATTTAAATTAATTTTGCTTGTCGAGTATTTCATTATTCATAATCGTTTAATGTACAAATTGTTAAAAACAAATTTATAACAAAACATAAATACGTGCACACATACACACACACACACACACATATATATATATATATACACATACATATTGTTTAATTTGAATACTCTGTTTATTAAAAATAAATACGTAAATGAAACGATTCTTTTTTTAGGTTACTTCGTATTTGTGGATATTCGGGTGTATTAACTTATGGAAAATATTTTATAATTAAAATTGACATGACTTGTAATGGTTTTAAAATTAATAATTTATTTTAGCAGTTTCTTTTATAAATTTTAAAGTTTTTAAATATATGAATTGTAAAGAGACATGAATGTTAACTTAAAATTGAAGATAATGAGGTGCATTAAATTAATACTATAATTTTTAATCACAACTATCATTAATCATTTATTATTGTTATATGTTATAATTTTGAACAAAAATATAAAATACAAAATCTAATAGAATACAATGTGAATAAAAACGATATCTTTTTCGATTGAAAAAAATGTCTGTAAATTTTGACTAAAAAAGTGAATATTTCACAATCAATAAAACATATCTAAGTATAAAACAAGCAAACCACATAGGTTAACATGTGATTTGTTATGATATCTTTTCTTGAAGAAATTACTACAGTTTGAGATCATATTCTTTTATATGTTTGTAATGTTAAGATTGTTTCCATGTACAGAGAACTTTACTTGGTTTTGGCTTCATTCTGTAATTCAATTCTGTGCAAAAAAGAAATAGTCAAAATAAATCCAGCAACGTAAATCATAAGTGAATTTTATTACAGAAAAAAACATAATAAAAAAATGTAATCATAGAATTGTACTCAAGCTTGGTTCAAATTCATAGTATTAAGTGGAAGCGACAGTACTGTTTCTTGTAAAAGAAATAAACTTTAAATTGTGGCAATATATGTATAAGAAATGTCATTTTATATTTGAATACATGTGCTTTTCTAATTTGCCTATTTCCTACTCAGTTCAATAATTTATTGAGTGGTTTTTATAAAAATAATACAAATGTTTATGAAGGAGGTCTATACCAGTGGTCTTCAAACTTTTCGAATCACTGAAACTTTTAGATTTTATTTTTTTGCGGAATCCTTACCATCCGCAGAAAACTCAAGATGTGTACCACACACATTTTGAAAATCATCCATCTTGTATGAACAAATTTTATTATTATATCTGCTTGAGTGTTGTAATATGTACTCATAAATACAGTTTTACTACATAATATATATAAATAGAGTTTTATTGCATAATAATAGGTCTTTATAGAAATAAAAGGAATTCTTATGAATAAAATATTTCGAATTTTTAGCTTTTCAGATTTTTTCTTCGAATTTTCACTTTGATTCTCGAAACCCTTGAAAAGGTTGCGCGAAATCACAGTGTTCCGCGGAACATAGTTTTAAGACCACTGGTCTATGCAAACATATAATTTGGGATTTTTACTTTTTGAAAATACCACAATAAAGTAAATGGTATTTTATTTCACACACTTGCTTAGTTTTTTATTTCGATTTTTTCTGATTATTTTATGTCCATAGTATTTCATATATTGTACAATTTTGATCCCCATTAATATGAATTCTTAATTTAAAATTCACTGCTGTAAAAATACATTCTTTATATTATACTAACAAATTAAAAAATTACAAATCTATAAAAAAAAAATATAATTAAAGATATTAATTATTGAAATTTAACATTATTAAATATTTTGAATAATCATATATAGTAATATCAATAATTCTTACTCGAATCTGTCAATCTTTTCTTTTTTTTTTAAAAAAATGTTATTAATTTGACTTATTTTATTAATACTTTGTTTTTCGTCGTATTGATTTTTGCAAGTGTTTCTGTATACGCAACAACCAATCAGAGTCAATAATCAAAATGTGAAAATCCTCGATAATAAATGTATGTTTACCAATCCTAGAATATTCAAAGTATCTAAACATTAAATATAAATTCTAGAAATATGAAAAAAAGTATCTAAATATTTTGTTTTAATTAATAAAAATATACAGGCTGTACGAAATTTATATTCGATAACTTAAATAAATAAGAGAGCATTCTCTTTATAACTTTATTTCATAAAAGTCATTAGGATACAGGTACTATGAATTATTTGAATTAATCCTTATAAGTAGAAGTACAAATAGAGCATACGATGAACTTACAACATCTGTGATGAACCTTTACACAAATATGTATATATTCCGTTCTTTGTCTGTTTCGTTCTACAGAAACTCGTTAGAATGAGAAACATATACATCACGTATATATGGATATAAAAACAGAATATCGCGAATGCAGTTTGTGGTTAATTGGATGAAATCCCGATGCGATTAGTTCTAATTAATGTCACCGCGATGTCGTCAGCGAGGCTAACTTCATTACTCGGATTCTGATTTTGGTCATGGTGATCGTGTATCGTGCAGAGGTATACAGTATCTATCGCTTTGCGACATTTTTATTCGATTCGAACATGAAAATTGAATTTGTACCGGACGGTAAAAAGAATGGTTCAATTGAACTCGGTACTCGATGGAGAGTACGATATGTAATGTATGTGGATTTTTTTATTATTGATGGTTTGTTTGTTCCAATATAACGGTATAGTAGAGTACCTCATTACTGGAGTATTAACGAAGAACATGGAAAATAATCGTATCACCGATTAAGTGCGGTTTTAGTAATCGGATATTTGCTTACAATAAATTTTTAATTGATTTTTTATTGCAGATTAAAAGAATTATGTCGAGATTTTGGACAAAGGATTTTAAATGGGAAAAAATGTAAATAAAAAACTTGAGCAAACTATATTAAAATAATTTAGAATTATCTTAAGATTTTGTATAATTGTTTTATCGAATAATTATTTGCCATAAAAAATAATTTTCTAAATATTTTTTTATAAATAAAATTCTTAATAATTAATAATTATCAAAGTTTGGGAAATATGCACTGAATTTTATTAAGGTATTTTATGTAATTGAAAGAAGAGAATAAATATATGTATATAAGAAATAAAAATTATTCTTTAATTATCCTGAAATCTACTTATGAATACATTTTTTTATTTAATGAATATTAAGTGATGAACGTTTATTTTGTACAATAAATAATTTAAGTTGGGAAAAACGATTAAAATTTAATATTTAGTATTAAGAATTATATAAAATATATTTTCTTTTAGTAAATTTGAAATTGATAGCTAGAAGAGATTGGAGTAAATTTTTCATTTCTCGAAGAAGTTTTGTATGAAATTATTATCCCAATTAAATTATCAAACATCTATGATATATTTACGACAATAATGATCCCACATGAAATATGAGAATAGAAACGGGGGAAAAAATGTTGATTATACATCCGTTTGTTCTGCACAACGGACATAAGAAGATTTGTATAGAATATCACAGCGTTCTACACAAATTCAATACTCACGATTACAAGACAACAACACAAAGGAACAACTTACCAAGTCATTTAATAACAGAGATTAGTAATCAGACATAATTCAAATGCGGGTCTGTTAAATGTCATTAGCACAAACGTCGGCTTTTGTGTCTTGAACAAAGTTTTACGTATTTGTTTAGGAGTTATCAAATGTTCATTGCGAAATATGAATACCGTTTATAAACATATTTGTACAGAGCGAGTGAGAGAAGAAATATTTATATGCGAAAATATGCATGTGTTTGTATATATGTGTGTGTGTGTTTTTATATGTGTTTCACAGCGAAACTGAACGATATGTTTTAGAATTAATGTGAAATTTTGCACGAAGTTAAATCTACGGTAAGTATAGACTTCATAGACAAATATATTCAACGACTAAAGGTATGGATGACATCTATAAGGAACTTTGTCTCCGTATTGTTTATCTAAGAAGAACTTGTGCATTGTAAATCGTGAAACTACTACTTCTTATTGTTTGTCTTGAATTTCAATTTACATTTTACCGTATTTTAAATACATGGATGGATTCCCAGAAGTATATATATATATACATACATACTTTATTAAATAGCTGTTTATATAAGAATCTACGTACGTTTATTATTTATTCATTGTTTATTTGTTTGTATGTCACAACAACTTATATAAAACTCTTTAATGGACTAAACTACTAGGCGAGACGAGATGAGAATTTTATTTAATAAATCAAATGTTTTATATATATATATATATATATATATATATATATATATATATGCACATTTATCTACCAGTAATCTATTTAAATATTTACACAGTTCCATATTCGAGAAAAGCCTTGATTGAAAATTTTAATCGTTTACAATTTTGTAAATATAACCTGTTATAAAATTAATTTTATAATAATGAGAGTATAAGATGAGGAATATTTTGAGTATTAATAGATATAATGATGTCGCTTTCTATAAAATAGATTTTATATTGAATCTTTTCTACATTATGTTCAAATGAAGAGGAAATTGATTTATTTTGAATCTATGTATGAAGTAAAGATTTTGTGAATAAAACCAAGATTTATATTCTTTTAAATATTTGTTTTTATTTATATAACATTAGGTTGGTAGAAAATTAATTGCGGTTTATGAGGGTTTTAAGAATATGTGTGATATACGGTTTTTGGTTTTTCTAGCAGTTTTAAGTGCAGCAGAAATGTTGGATGACTAACGCCTAACTTCTGTACAAGCTCTCAATTGTTGTACGTAGTTCTGATTCAACTAAAGCCTTCAGTTGGTTGTTATGAACTGAAGAAGAACGCCCGCGACCTTCTTCAATTTCAAAGTTTTCGTTATCAGTACGAAATTTTTGGAACCACCATTGTACCATACGTTTCTTAACACTACCTACACTAAAAGCATCGTTTAGTTTACAAGCAGTTTCTGCTGCTTTACTATCAGTTTTAAACTCATACAAAAATTTGCTCTTATTTGCTTCTTTTCCTTCTTTAATTCAGTAGTCCAATTTGAAGTAAAATTAATAATAAAACCAAAATCGATATTATTAAAATACAGACCGAAAAATGACTTTTAAACTGATATTAATATGAAGACAATGAAATGACCTTTTGAAAAAAATTAAGGTTGATATTCTAAGGTTGAAAAACTACAAGTATTTTACTACTACCTAATAAAACATAAATATGTCTTAAGTTAAAATTAACTTATTTCACTGTCGTATTACCAATAAACCTTTTATTTTCGTTCTGAAAAATTAATAAATAACAAATATTTTTAATGAAATTTATCTTATATTATATAATAAAAAAACGATTTTATATTTTAATTATTTTTGGATTTGACAATGTTTAAAAAAATAATAAATACAAATTCTACGCTATTTAAAAAATCTCTATTATTTCTCTTTTTCACAAATTAAGTATTATTATTTAATTGCAGTTTTTATCAGGAATTAAAATTCTTAGTAATCATATAATAGTTTTGGTAAAATATATTGTTTAAATCAGTTGTCATTTTTTGTTACTTTTGCTTAGAATGAACAGTACAATTAAGTTTTATTAATATAAACTATCTTAACACATAAATCAAATAATATATGTGTATCAAAATGGGAATAATTGTGGTATTGGTTTTTAAAATAAACGTTAAAAAAATTAATACTTGAAATATTTGTTAATATAAAGTAAGAGTTAAGGACAATAATATATTAAGAAAAAACAAAATGAATTTAACTTAAAAGTTGTAATGTATTTGTGCGTTTTAATATATATATATATATACACACATATATACATTTATATACTTATATACATAATAGAAACCTTTGGGTGTATCATTTAATACAATATTTACTAATTACGTTTAGTACTTTAGTTAAATAATAATATGAATATTATTTATTATTGATTTTATGATATTTTTTTATGTAATTGATTCAAATTACTAACAATACAAGAATTTTAACTTTTTTATCATGATAAATTAAACATTTTAGTAAATTAATTTATATTAAAATGTATAATAATTAAATAAGTGGATTTTGTGGTAAAATGAAACAGAAGAAAATACTTGTTGGTTTCAAGAAGCTCATGCTTTGAAACAAGTTTTTATACTCTTATCCGCGAGTGTGCAGATATATATATACACACTATATATACATACATATATATATATATATATATATATATATATATATATATACTCTTAATATCTATGATTGAATTTTCTAACATGAATAAGGACCACATAATTTTATACAGTAGATTGTAATAAGATAAGAGGATTAGTTAATGAATCTTTAAGAGATATTAACTTTAATATGTAAATAATGTCGAAATAAATGACCCGAAAAATGAAAATTCATCAAAATTGTTAACACAAATTCAACAACTATATAATACAATAAATTAATCAAACTCCTAATTAAATTACACCAAAGACGCCAAAGAGACAACGGTTGTGTCACCCCTTTTTGGCCTACAGCTACTTCAGACGATGCGAACAACATTGTGAACAGACGGTTTAAACAATCCGTACCAATTATTTGATTCCTTTATGTACGGCGAACACTAAACACTCTGTCATCCATTTAACACTGTATATATTCGATATGTTATAAACAAGTGTATCTATAATTTACTACAAGAAAGTCGTTTGTTCGATTTTGCAGTGGTATACGGTAAAGGATTACCATTTGCAATAAACGAATATGTTAAATTTAATGGAAAATAAACTGCAATAGTTTACGTTTCAATTAAAATATGCTTAAGGTAGAACATTTACTAGATGTCTATTTTGAAGTATGGAAATAATTGGTAGAGGTTAGGAATTTAACTACTCACAAATTTAATACTGTAAATAAGATTTAATTTAACATTTTATGTGTTTACAACTTTATTTTGAATTCGACAACTTTCTTTATTTTCAAGTCTTTATTTCGATTAATAAAAATATTTTTTTTAACTGGTACATGCGTCTTTATACTAGATACATAAAAATCGCTATTCTTTTTACATCAATCTAATATTTTTATAATAATTATTTTCTTTCTTACAGTAATTAAACTAAATATTTTAATTTTTAATACGAGTTATTAATAAAATTAAGATTTTCTCTATAAGAATTGCCCCTATTTGTCAAGAGATAATATTAAACTTTTAATAACTGTATGAATAAGGTTGTTTATGGCAATAAATTTGATATATATTTTAAATTTAAAAAGTTATTTCAATTATTTAATTGCTTTGAAGTGACCAAAAATTCGATAAGCGCATTACATAGTTTCGAATTACATTTGTATAAAAATAACACATTTGTACGTGATTATTGTCAGTAATAATTTCGTAATAAAAAATACGCAAAAGCTTTTGAAACGATGTGATATATATTAATATATATATATATATATATATATATATATATATATATACATACATATATATATATATATACATATATATATATATATAAAGATTTTACATATAGGCAATAATATAAACTCAGCAGAGAAATCACGTAATGCACGATCCATTACCCTAATTCGGAAACATTGCGGTCGTGGTGCGTGGCGAAGGCGCGAGTAGGTATGCATAAATGACAAGTGCTGGTGCCCATGGGCCTGTGTGTGATTCGATGATACTCTGAATGTTTCATTATTCGTGCACACACGCGCACAGAAACTCAAGCTCATGCAGCAGGTACTTACAGATCTACACAATACGCTGTAGAGGTGACCTGTATATAACTTACA
This sequence comes from Acanthacorydalis orientalis, assembly GCA_034766995.1. Classification (NCBI taxonomy): domain Eukaryota; kingdom Metazoa; phylum Arthropoda; class Insecta; order Megaloptera; family Corydalidae; genus Acanthacorydalis; species Acanthacorydalis orientalis. The sequence continues at coordinate 12,283,639 of CM068314.1, forward strand.
TGTACATTGTACGTTCTGTGGTCAACATTCAAGCTCAAGCGATGTGTATACTGGCTTCTAGAATAATAACCTTACGGTCATTATATTATTTATTTGCAAATATGATTAAACCTTTATACATACACATGTACGCTTGTATATACACACACACACACATATATATATATATATATATATATATGTGTGTGTGTGTGTGTGTACGGATGTGTGTATGTCTACATGTCTATATAAAAGGATTTTTGAAATGAGAAGAGCGGATGATGCAGTTATTTATAAGTATAACTTTAATTTCAAATATTAAAGATGGATGTTATTTATTTTAGTAGGAAGTTAAGCATGATTGTTATTTGTTCACATAGATAATCTGTACAACGAAAGAAACGATTTTGAATATATGAGCTATATTTAAAAATTTGGAGATTTGTGAAAAAAAATTGTCTATAATTGTTACAAAAATGTTAAATAATTATCATTTTAACAAACGAATATAAATTACTAAAATGATATAAAGAAGAAAAATAATGTTCATGTATCGTTTTTAATAGAAAGTTATATTTTAATCAGCGTGTAATACAGTTTCGGTAATCTGGTTGAATTTACTTTCACAGGTTAATTTTTTAATGATTCTACATATTACAAAAATATTTTCTGATCAAAAAAGTTCAATAATTGTTTAGAAAGTATGGGCGATGAGAATAAAAGCAAACTAATGCTGTAGAGTAGAAGACGAAAGAGAAGATTATGTCGAAACGTCACTATCGATGATTATAATTTCGAAGTTGTAAACAATTTTACATATCTTGGCCCAAACATCACCAGTAAAAATGAGGAATCTATATCTTAATGTTCTGAAATTTATAAAGTTGTTATCGAAACGTGCTTTAGTTAATAATTAGTAATAACCAATTATTGTACATTTTGAAAAAATAATTTATGTAGTTTGTAGTATGAGTGAAAAAATCATTTGTGTAATGAAATTGTATATTTTACATACACATTTTTTTTCAAACAATTTCATTTTATTAATCATATTATTAGTTATTTATATGATATATATTAGGTTGGTAGGGAAATAATTGCAGTTTTTATTTTCTGACTTCTAACCTGAATTTTTTTTAATGAAAGTGTCATTTCATCGTGTTTATGTTAATTTGATTTTAAAGTGCATTTTTCGGTCTACATTTTGTTAATATCGAATTTGGTTTTATTATTAATTTTGCTTCAAATTATGTTATTGAATTAAAAATAGAAAATAAGCAAAAAAGGGTTAACTTTTGTACGATTTTAAAACGGGTAGTAAAGCAGCAGAAACTGGTCGTAAATTAGACGATGATTTTAGTGTGGGTATTGTTAAGGAACGTGCGGTGTAATGGTGGTCCCAAAAATTTCATACTAGGGACAAGAGTGTTGAAGATGAAGAAGGTTACAGGCGTCCTTCTTCAGTTCACAACGATTAACTGAAGGCGTTATTTGACACGAAAACACGCACAGCGTATACAAAAATTTGTATGAACAATTTCAAATTCATATTCATTTTTGTATAACATATACAAAAATTTATATTAATTCGAAGGTCATAAACCGCAATTATTTTTATAACAACTTAATAAAATATATAGAAAAATACTAAAATATTATTCAGATATTTAAAAATAGTTTATATTAAAAATATATTTATTATTTTGTTTATCAGAATAAGTTTGAGATTCGTACAAAAATGTATCAAAAAAATTTCGTTTAAAAAATATTTTTTTCATTAGTTTTTTCAACAAAAAAGTATATAAAGTTGACATTTTCTCGCATTTTACTCGAAAAGATATTTGTGTCATTTTGTAGTACAGAATACTATACTAATAATTTAATGTTGGTCGATTTTTATTTCACAGAAAATTGTACGTTACAGTAACTAGTTTACAGACGTAAATGTGGAAATGCTCGTCGAAAATACACAAAAATTTAATAATAAATGAGCGTACTTACTTTTTAGACTACGTATTTGGTAGAACCGTATATTTATTTAATATTAATAAATAAGAAACTTCATCAAAAATGTATATCGACAAAGTTTCAAGCCAACAGAGGCCAATATAATATATTAAAAAGAGTTGTGAAAACAAGGTAAGAATTTTTTCTTCGATACGCTGAAATAATATATGAAATGAAAAATATTATCGATGAGATATAACAGAAATAAAAAAAAAATAAATTGTGCGAATCGAAAGTATAAGTTATCAGTTATTTTATTTATTATAGTTTAAAATAAAAATATCTATTTAATTCTATAAAAATCTATTTAATTTAGAAATTAAATTACAATTAAGAGTTATAAAAAAATCTTGTAAATGTATATGAAACTTTATAAAAAATAAGAATGCAAAGATGTATTTACTGAAATTTATAGACAACAAGAAAGATTATCTATTTAGTTAATTTAGTAATTGGTAATTTGTATACTAGGAATGTGTTCGCAAATGAATCATTAAATTATTATTATACGTCATGAGCGCATAATTGAATGTGAACATGCTTATTGTCGAAATAGTCAATATGCCAATTATCTGCCTACTTGTTAGCAAGCAATAACACATTAATAGAGCATTGTCACGCCTCCTCATGAATATATGAGGTAAAATGTAATAGTTATGTCTCCGCACGAAAATTTAATATATATTATATATATAATAATTCCTTGATGATATATTTCTATCTCAATTTACAATTCCAAGCAGTTGATTACTACATATTCATAAATGATACATTTACCTCATCTTTAATATTTTCTTTAAATACATTGAAGGTAGAAAATATTTCCATGATTGTTAGTATTATATTTGTTATACAGTTATTTTTTATTTATTTAATAATATTAGATCTTTATTCGGTCTATACAATATTTTTAAGAATAAATATTTCATTAAAATGATTAAATCGTAACATATAATAATTATCAGGAATGAAATGTGATAACATTTCAGAGTATTCGCAAACTGAATAACTATGAGTATTTTATTAGTTATTTAATTTAGTTGTTTAATTAAATTTAGTTTGTATTATTATAATTCATTGAACTCACATGTATAATAATGTGTTACAAACATATTAAACCGATATTTAAATACGCTCGTACTAAATATAAATCAATATCATTCGATGAAATTAGCAAAAGAACCAAAATTGGATAAAGAATTAATCGGATAATTTTTAAATATGAGATGTTTCCGAATACAGAAATTATGTATTTTTTAAAAGAACGTTCGTATTATTTAGTTTTGTTTATTCAAACAAAGATTATAACTAATCATTTTTGATTATGGTTTATGTTCACTTGATCGGATTATTTCCTGACTATTGATGAACAGAAATTTCTTAATATTTTTCATTATAAATTGGTTTTTATTTTTTAAATTTAAATATAAATGGATTTAAATTTATAATCGTATGTTTGTATATTTGTGATCTTGTTGATATTTTGTACTGGTGGTCTTCATCATTTGAATCAGTTAAGTGTTTGTTCTTCAATTCCTATCCTTAAATGTTCCATCCTCAAATAAATGTTGAAGAGTATTCAATATTATAATCTACCTATATATTTAAACATTCTGAAACTAGTAGTGTAGAAAAAAACACTTAGCTGATCCAGATAGACGGAGAATGTCAGTATAACGCAAATGGATTTATTTGAGAATTATTATTTTTTTATTTTAATAATTTATTATAGTTGACAATATATTTTAAACATATTGGGTTGATGTATAAGTTCGTAGAGTTTTTATTAAATTTATAATTTATTTTTTAAATAAACAAACTGCATAAACTAATCAATAATATATTATCCTCCATTGTTTACGATATCTTCTCAACGTTTGGGAAGATTTTCAATTTCACGCCCGAATAAATTCAGAAATTTGGAGCTGAAGAAGTCATTAAGCCGATTTTGAAGAGCAGCGTCGTTATTAAAGGAGATTCCTCCGAGGTTGTTGGATAGAGAGTGGAAAAGATGAAAATCGAATGGAGTAAAATCAAAAGAATAGGAAGAAGTAGAATGACTTCTCAAAGAAGCTCTTCACTAGCCTCCTTTTTAATGTTAGTAAAATGTGAACGGACATTATCATGCTGAAAAATCACTTTATGGCGTTTTCCAGGTCGTTTTTTTTCTAAATTTTGGCCTCAAGACAAAGGAGTTGTTGGCAATAAACCTCGGTAGTATTTATTGACGTGGATCATCGAGAATTGGAGCGTTTAAACGGTCTTCAACAAAGTCGGATAGTCTTCCTTAACGTGAAGAAACTTTCATGTCAAAATGGCCTTCTATGAAACGAGAAAACCATTTTCGCTTCATACTTTCCTCGACGGCGTTCTCCTCGTAAACGTCACAAATGGTTCTAGCTGCCTCTGATGCCTTTAACCCCTGGGTTAAAATCTAATAAAAGATTGTGTCGGAAATGTTCGTTTTTTTAGACTTGGCACTTCATTTTTCTTAGCTAACCGTTAACACAAACTTTCTACAAATTGAAAATTCAAAAAGTATTAAATAAAAAAATAATATTAAAATGATATTAACATTTATCAAACAGATTTCTTTTCAAAGCACTGTTCCCTTGGAAAACAAAAACGCTATGAACTTATATATCAATCCAATACGTTTTTAGTACTAATTAAATATGATAATCTTTGTAACACCTAGAGCTAAAGGAATATTTAACATAAAGAATATTTTTTTACATATCAACTAACACTATAAAGTATATTATTCTTTTATTAACACATTGGTGCGTTTTTCAATGGAAAACGTTACAATTATCATAGTTTTTGATATTATAACTAAAATACCTATCGTTCTGAGGATGATATGGCATAGTCATCGAAATCATAAATGGTTATTGAACATTTTTGATTAATATTATTTTGTAGCGGTAAAAAATATTATCTTGGGGTTGCTTAAAAATGTTGCTATTTTTAAGCATCGCATAAAATCTCAGTTTAGGATCATTTTATCCTGTCCGGTTTTAAATCATGCACTTTTAACCAAAATGTGTCTTTCTTCACTTGAATTCTTAGCACTATTTTATCCGAACATATTTGCGTTATACAGTTGTTTGTACAGTTTTCAGTATGGTTGATCAGAAACATTTCGTTTGAAATCAACCAATGCATTCTCGTGTTTCATTCGGTTCATTGAAACATGAGTGACATCACATGTGTTTACACGTGTAAAATCAAACTTGAGTTGATTTTATTCGTTTGAGTCTTTATGATTGATTTTTGTTCATACACCCTCGTATTACTCGCATGATTTGAAACCGTATGTGAAAAATTGCCACTAAAACCGAGAGAGTACGAAGCCTTTTGAAGTGCAGGCATAGAAAATCTATTTAACTTCGTTCTTTTTTAAAAAATCAGGTTTTTAATCTTCTAATTGTTTTCTGTTGTTTGTATCCGATTTGTTATTGATTTAAAAACTTTTCCTTCCTTGGTCTTGTTTATATTGTTCAAAGTTAACTGATTTACTTTTGATTGTAGCATGATTTCTATACACTAATTTGTGTTTTTTTTGTTTATATTCTATTTTGGATTTTATTTCTGTATATTTTTATAAAATTTTTATTACATTACTGTAAAATCATTGTCTGTTTTTTTATATTTTTCATTATCGAAATACAAATAAACAATCTGTTTTTGATTAACTATGAAAACCGTTCAAAATCCAAAATTAAATTCGAAATTTCAACATGCATAAATCTTATGAAAACAAATTAGTAAACAGTTAAGAAACTGTACATTCTTGAGATCAAAATAAAAGATGAAAAACACGAAATAACGTGTAAATGTATTACGTCGTTACAAATGTGGGCAAGTCGCTCTTCGTCCATTATTTCCATGAGGTTGTTCCACTCCTTTCTCCTGGCCTCTATCCATTCAACCACATCTTACATGCCACATTTTCCTATTATATCTTTATTTATTAGATGGTCCAGAAATGATAATCCTGAGATGGATCTTAAGATCTTCATTTCTACAGTCCTGACCTTTCATTTTGTTTCGGCAGTCTCCGCTCTTGTTTCTACTGCGTATGGCAGGACTGAGTGTAATCACTTTGTATATTCTAATTTTACAGCCTTGGCGTATCTACTTGTTCCGCCAAATAGTGTTTCTTAAGTGACATTCTACTTGAGCTGCTTTCGTTAGTTTCTGTCAGACTTCTCGATGTAAATCCTTGTTGCTCGTCATTTCTGAGCCTAGGTATTTGAAGGACATAACGTCTCACCATACTACCGTCAATTTTTAATTTCCACTTAATCGGGTTCTTAGCAATCAGCATTACTTTGTTCTTTACAGCAATTTCCATATTCTACTTTTTTCAGTCAGATTGAATTGGTACAGTAGTAGTTGAAGGTTGTCTTCATTGTTGGCCTGCTGAACTGCATTGTCAGCGAAACATAATATATATATATATATATATACATATAGTACAGTATAGTATATATATATATATATATATATATATAGCTATATATATATATATATATATATATATATATATATATATATATATATATAGCTTAGGAAATAATGAATTTGTGTAAAAAATATGTCAATATTTTGATCATTTAAAATAAAATGTCTGTACAGATTTTTTATCAAATTATATAATACAAAATACGAGTATATATTACATAATTTCGTAAAGTGATTAATAAGTAATATTTTACTAAAAATTCTGTAGGCGAAGTATTGTAAAACACAGTCACCATTTATAACATAAAATTAAAAGCTTATTGTTGCCGTACGAAAGAATGGAGCCCCCCGTGTGTTAACAAGCTTTTGGAGAGCTTTCGAAAAGTTCATTCATTGGACATAGTAGACGGACAGACCGCACGACAGTTTTGTTTGTTTACAGAAAGACTAGAGAAAAGAGATCGTACCGCCCGTCACCTCTCAATCCCACTTTCCTGATTTACAGTAAGAAACAATGGCGAAAGTAGGTATAGGCACAAAGGTGTATAGAAGGTTTCCAGACAAAAGAGATGTCGGTTTTATCAGATAAATATATTTTTTTAGTCTTGAAACGAGCATTTACGTTGTGTACTTTATTATTTGACAACTGTACAAGAAAGGAGTCTTAAATATTATAATGTAGGCTTCGTATTTATTGTCATCATCGTGATTGGTCTCCACGAAGCAGATTGGAAGAAACAGTACACGTTTAAACAATGAACTTATTTTGTTATATTCAAGTTAAGCATAAAAACATGTTTTGTTTAACAGTTTATACATGGAATATATTAAAATAATTATGGTAAATCACAACAGACTGTATATTAAATCTTTCAATTAAAAATGAATATTTTTTTTTAATACAAATATATAATTATTTTTTCATTTAATAACGAATATCAAAAATTAAAGTCAAGTAATTCAATAAAACTCGTTAAAAACAATGTTTCTTCAAGATAAGATTTGCTTAATCTCAGAAATTTAGTCTGAACTAGATTATATATTTTTACTGAAATCAAACGAAATATAAGAACAGATTTAGTTAAAATTTTCTTTCTAATTTTAGTAAAATTGAAAGATATAAAGCTCTATCATCTTTCTATATAATAAATGATTATATAGTTTTGGGACTATAATTCAGTTTCAATTCTTGTTCTTAATTTTGAAAGATTTTTTGTTACTAAAGGAAGTAAAAAATTATAGACAAATAAATGAAGAAAAAGTAGAATAAAACTAATGAATGATTGATATATAATTAACTTAAGTAGGAAAATAAAATTCGGAACAACAAAAGCGATTATTATCTCTCTCTCTCTATATATATATTATATATAATATATATATATATATATATATATATATATATATAAAATGTATGAGTTTTATACATGTTAATAAAAATGTGCAAGTATCTGAGTATAAACTCACACTGGATTTTTAACTGCAAGAATGAAGTTACTAAAAGACGATCAATGTAATCGAGTCCACAATTTCCTTTTCTCCGTTTCAAATTAAATGAAATTCGTTCAAGTGGAAATTTTCTTTGTAAGACTTGAGACTATACGCACTCACGCATTATTTTATTGAACTCGGCTATCTTTGTGAGTGACAGTGAAATAACTCCGTATCGGTTAACTGTTTTTTGTCGCCACATATGTCAACTGTAGTTTCACGACGAGTATTTATTTTTATTTTATATATTTTTTGAAGCTTGAATTTCGATTCCGTTTCGTTATTTTATTTGATGTTTTTGAAAACATCTGTATACTCAATATATTAATTTTGCACTTCGTATCAAATATTAACTCTTATCGATTCTTTTATAAAAACACATTACTTTTTGAGTTAAAATGTAATAAATATTTAAAATGAAAAACTACGGTTTTTATAACGAAATTTACACCCACAAACACCTATACATACATATATATATATATACACATATATATATATATATATATATATATATATATATATATATATATATTATATAATTGAATTAAAAGACTATTTCGAAACATAATGGATTATTTTAAATATTTAGTAGAATGGGCATCTTAACGGAGCTTGTAAGTTCGTGTTGCGGTTTCATGGATTCGAATAGTGTTATAATAACGGATGTTTGTTTTTGTTCCCAGACAATGAAATACAGCACAAAGGCAATGTTATGTTACAATGTAAATGTTAAATACGGTATAAATCGACAACAATCAGTACATTTAGTATGATTTATTGATTTGTAACTCTTTGGAGTACAAGGAAATTTATGTCAATTACAAGCAATTATTAATATTAATAATCCAAATCAAGGGTTTATGCATTTATTATATTTAATATTTTTACTATTATTTATTAAAGAAAATATAATAATGTAGACACTATAAAATATATATTATAAATTATTAATTTTTATCAGTTATTTTTTCAATTATTTTTCCAGATATAAATATTTTCTGAAAAAATTAAAAAAAATTTAAAAAATATTAATATGTTTTTCTGTTTAATATTTATTAAATTTTATTTGAAAAAATATTTCTTTATGTGAAAAAATTATGCATAAAAATGAGAAAAAATTAATGGAATCTGAAATAAAAATAGATAACTGATTAATCACTAATATTTTCTTAAGCATTACAAGTTTAAGGGGTTTGCATAAGTTTAAAATCTTGAAAAATCGATTTTCTTATATATTATTATGGCCTAAAGTCTTAAGTTTTATTATCAGAGAATTTTTATCGAAATACTGAGAATTTCCTGAGATATAGTGATTTAAGTGGAGGCAGTTCGTAGAGGGACGGGGCTTTACCCGAGCGCGTTCGTTCGTTATTCTCGAAAATATTATTTTTAAAACGGTGTACATCATCTCAAAAACTGTTCAACCGCTTGAAATTTTGACTGAACATTATTAATAACATTCTCTATCGTGTGACTGGATGATTTTTTGATATGATTTTCCATTTGTTAAAAATAGACAATTATGTGAATCAAAAATCGACCTTTTTTCAAACGGCTGCCATTTTTGCAATTTTCAAAATTTCAAAAAAGCCATACTAGAATTCTTACATTGTAATATAAGTAGATAATTCCGTTTTTGATGTCAGATTAACGCAGTTGCTCAAATCGTGTACATCCATTGGCCATGCAGCAGATGCAGTTCTTTAATTTATTTATTATATCTTCATAGTTTGTAAAAAAATCAACAAAAAAATTAAAGAAGCTTGTTAAGGATATATACTTAATGTATACAAAATTTCAAATCTATCACATTATCTATTACATCAAAAAAAATATTAAAATCGTACTACTTTTCGAACGGAAAACTTATGCAAGTCCCTTAAACGAACTTTACAATCTCTTTTCAAACGGACTTATTATTTTCTTCATATCCTATGTCATTACTTTATTACAGAGTTTGATTTAAAAATTTATAATTTTCTAGTTAGACTTAGATTTGAAGTTATATGTAATTTATAATAAATTAAAATGCAGTTATATTTCAAAAAAATTGTTAAAGATTTTGTTCTGAATCTCTCAGACTAGAATTTAGAGTAAATTAACAATAGAGAGCAATTTAGAGTCAAGAATATATATGTAAGATTTTTTTGATTGAAAAAATAAACTGAGAATTATAGACAGAGTGCAATATAAATAATATAGTATGTTGTAAATAAATGTTGAACTGAACTAATGAAGATGTAAGCTGATTTAATCAACACAATAACAGTTTATTTTACTTACGATTATCTAACATTGTTTTGGTTGTATGTATAGTTTTCAGGCAAGGAAACTTATACGAGTTTGCTTTGAATGATTTACAGTTTATGAGGTCGAAATTGAAACTTTTCAGTTAATCAATACACATTTATTATATGAATTTAATTATGAACTATATTTGTGTTAGAACAGATTTTAAATGTATATTGAGTTATTATATATGTATTAATTTATTTAACAAATTGTATTTGTATCATTACATAAATGTCAACAAAATGTTTGGTTGTATATCAAAAATTTTATTAATTTCAAACAAATAACATACTATTTATTTATTAAAGAAATCATATCAAACATTTTATTATTGGAAATACATAAGTGAATATAAGAAGGTATCACAATCAATTTTTTAGTACTGTGGTTACATTCATATTCACAAATAAATTTTTAAGTTACCTTACAAATCATAAATATTTTTTTATCCGAAACTGCTTAAAAATTGATTAATGATCATTTTCAATTGTTGTTTATGTGCATTGTAATGGTGATCTTATCATATTCAATCTTCTAATGTGTATGAGGATAATAGGATTGCTACCGAAATGCATATGAGCAAAAATATAAGTTATTAATTATAAATTATTGAACATTTTTAATTACAAAAATCATAGATTATGGATGTATGGAATTTATTTTTGAAAAAAATAAGTATATTATCAAATATATAAAACTGAATTAATACTTATAGTAATCACAAAATTTAATTGGGTTTTCACGAAATGATTAATTATATGTGGCTATTAATATATGAGAGAATAAAATATAATTAATAACATTAAATCAATTGTATATGATATGTAAAAATAAAATTTAATATAAATATTAATTTTACACATAAGACTAATACGATTTGAGATTAATAAAACCCCTTTTATAATAAAAAGAAATTATATTTTTAGTATTTTTGAAGTGCTTCTACAAAAGAATACTAATCATACATGTATATATATATATATAGAGAGAGAGAGAGAGAGATGAATGTGTATATAAATATATACATAAATATATACACGCGTCTGTTTATATCTGTGTATAGTAAAATGTCCTGAATACATATCAAGATGCTTCCATTTCCGCATGATACAGTTGTTAAAATATAAAAGTATCCATCAGTAAATTCATGACTCGGCTATCATGTTGTGATACACACTAAGAGTTATGACTCATCAACTCTTCGCAAGAGATGTTGTACCACCACAGCGAATTAAAACAGCTCGCAAGTTGATGATGATGGAGTGAGATTAATAACGTGAAACTTTGATAACCCATGGTTATTATAGATGATATGAACGACGAATATATGTATGCGATATATATATATATATATATATATATATATATATATATAAATATAAAGGGCTTTAATGATAATTATAAATAATATACTTAATAGACATTAGATGTTAATAATATTAAAGAGTATCCTGTTATAAACAAACATGTATACACACACATACATATATACACAATTAAGGGTTTGTAATATATTCGAAAAAATGTTATGTGAAATATTTTAGATTATAAATATATATATATATATATATATATATATATATATATATATATATATTCGTTCGAATTCAATTACATCTGAAAAAGAATTCAAAAATAAAATGATCACATTAAAATATTTGAGATTAAAACCAAAACACTGTACTTAAATAGACATTCATTGTGTTTATTTTAAAAGTCTTCTGCAGTAAGCAAATATATTAGAGGTACATTTTTAAATATTTGTAAATAATATTAAAATATAAAATAATATTTTCTGGTATGTTTAGGTCGAACATAATTTCAAAACTCGTAAAAGTTATAAATTCCCATTATTTATTGAACATTTACCACTGGGAAATCATTACAACTTGATTGACCTACTACATAAATAAGCTTTCAGTGAGTTGTGAAAAAATTTGTTTCTCCATATCAAATCTGATATTACATACATTCGTATATTATATATATATATATATATATATATATATATATATAATATATTCATAACGGAATTTGATACGAATATATATATATATATATATATATATATATATATATATATATATATACACATTATAACTATTACATAATTTAAATTATTTATTCTAAAATTTTAACTATATTATGTTATAATTTATTTTTCAAAACAGCAGTTTGAGTGAATAAAAATCGTGCAGAAATCAAGAACAGATAGAGTAAATGTTCGATTGAATTCTGGAGATTTTCCTACTACGCCTTAATGTCAACTAAATTGATATTTAATGATCACATTAATCTTTTTATATTTTTTGTCTAAAATGAATTTAAATTATAATTGATTTTCAATTATAAAAGGAAAAGGTTAAACTAATACTGTACAAAATGAAAATATCTCTATCATAAATGCACTGAGAAAAATTATTATAAATACATGTTGAGTTTTTTACTAGTAATATATTTTTGTAAAAATTATTGAAATGATAATTTTGTTCTTTATATATTATAAAATTTCAGTTGCTATATTGAAAAAGATTTTAAACAATGAATAAAAATTGAAAATGGTTATGTTCTTCCCAGTTTTACAAAAAAACATTATAAAAAGTACAAATATATTTTGAAAAAATATGTGTAATTCGTATATTTTTTAGCATAAAAATAAAAATTTAACCCTTTTAGTATTTGAATATTAATACATTTATATTTCAAAAATTTTCTCTGATATCAAAATCCAGTTAATTAAATTTTCATATTTCGAATTATAAAAATAATAATCAAGATTAGAAAATTTGATCTATATTAATTTTTTGTACAAATTTTGGCAGTGGTTGATTTAAAAGAAAATACTATATATATAAGAATGATTATAAGTAAATGAATTGAATATTTTATTCTACCTTCATTTTATAAGTTAATAAATATACTAGTCACTACTTTTATAAGTTAATAAGTATTCGAAACTTAAAATACCTATGAAATATATAAATGAACTTTTAATTAGAGAATAAATATTTTATTTAAATATCTACCTGGTCCTTATATCGACAGAATAAATTTTAAAAAATATATAACTTCTTAATAACATTCCATATAAAATATTAATTAAAATTAAATGAACGGTATGATACTCCACTAGTAAACTTAATTTCCATAAAAACTCATTTGTGTGCTAAACTTAATAACATTAATAAAATCATAAAGTACCCAAATTACACCAATTATCTTTATTTTCTTTTCGCTACCGTAGAGGACTGTCCTCGATGACTGAGCATTTTACAAAAAGAATTCGTGTGAGATGATTTTTTTTACGAGATTACATTTTTTTAATTGCTAGATTTGTATTAAAATTAAAGTTCATACAAGTGAACAAACGAGTGTTTCGAGATAAGTGCACAATGTTGACAATTGTTTCGACGAGCACGATTTTTCAATCTTTTATTTTTAGCACAGAGAAACACAGGGTCTGTATAATACCAGAAAAGTATATTGATCTTCTTTCTAATGTGATATTCTCAGTATATATATATATATATATATATATATATATATATATATATATATATATATGTGTGTGTGTGTGTATGTGTGTGTGCGTATGTGTACACCTGTATGTTATTTATGCCCTAAAACTGTTTGTTTGCATATAAACTACGCCAAAACTGAAAATCAAACTCTTGTAACTGAACAAACCCCTATCTATACAATTGAAATTCAATCATAGAACGTGAGACAGGTGGTAAACTGTTATAAGGGATGTATGTCAGCAACAGAAGTAGGAACTTGAGTTTTTATTAAAAAATGGAATAGATAGAAATCCTTTTGTAACTTTTTTCGAAAAGAATTTTAAGAGAATTTGATGATTTGAAAATAATTAATTTTGCAATAGATATTTATAATCATTTGTATTTTCCAAGACATTTATGAAAACAATTCCAATGAAAATATTTGTAAATAAATTTAGACAAAAATAGATAATTCAAATTTTATTGACAATTCTTATAAAAATAATTGTAAGTACTATTATAATTTTCTATAAATAATATTCTTCACATATCCACATATGTTCCTATATGTATTATTCAAAATTTACATTTTCGTGTTTACATAAATATTGATACCGTGTCACTCAATCATTTTTAATAATACAAATCCTTTACGTTTGCCACGACACACAAAGACACCTCTTCTAAAATACGACGTAAATATATACTAAGTATAATAAACACTCACCTGTCATTGCAATACAAAAAAAAAACCGCGCCGAATTTGTACACTTATTGAAAGTACCATACATCAATCAACATGTCAAAACTTGTCCTTTGTAATCGAAACAAACGATCCCGATATCCGTAACACTGGTGAAACGTAATACGGAAATTTGTATGCTCCTCGTCGACTAAATTCAAATCACTTGCTCGAGTTTCGGATGAATCAATCAATATCAGTCAGATATTAACAACTAAACCAATATATTACGGCTTGTACGGTGTCTGCGGCAGCTTATAGGTGAATTTCGTTTCAAATATAAACTGACAGTAACATTCTATATTATGTATATTTTACAATACGCAGAACGTATTAATATCAAATGATCTAGTTTAACTTTAATAAATATTGTCGAAAAACGATAAATTGTATTTAATTATATACATGCTTTATAGTTTGGAAGTTTGTTAATTGTGCTTTTAATAATGTTGTTTTTATAGAAATACACATGTATATATATATATATATATATATATATATATAAAATAAAATTAGAACAAAACTTAAGATAATTAACTTTTTATTAAATTGAGAAACTTGTAATGTTGCAGAAATTTAATTTCATTTCCATATAAAGATAATTGCATCTTCAATGCAACTGGAAGAAATATTTTTTTTATTAAATACTTTCTAAGAATGAACCATCTGTATAAAATGTATATAAATAATTGTTTGCATATATGAATTAAAAGAAAACACTTTTATCTGCAAAAAATTAAAAATGGCTCGGAGCTGAAATTGATTCTGTATTCAAACAGTAATTTGTTTTCAAAAACAATAAACAATACATTCCAATTAATGTATGAAAATCGGATTTGAATTCATAAACATCCGAATAATTTATTAAATATGGAGTTTATTGTTTGGTGTTGTTACATTTTCGATTTCTATTAAGTTAGGGTTTATTTTTCATATAGTAAATTAATGATATAAAATGGTCAATATTACAGTTTATATTTATGTATATATATATATATATATATATATATATATTGTTTATTTGATAAGTTTATTATCATTTCATTTAAATAATATTAACAGATAATTTTGAAGTTGTAACGATTATATTGTGTATTATGGGTTGATCGTTAGTGAAACTTCTGTACAAAAAAATCTTTTATAATGAATAATAAGAAGTAGTAGCTGGAAAACTTTAAATTGCAATTTTTTTAATTTTTGTGTACGTTCAGATAAGCTCACATACGGTTATAAATTTTCTTCAAAGATTTATATTTGTGAAGAATTGTATTACCACGAATTGTCTCTCAAAGAATTTATGTGCAACTGTTGGCAATAATTGAATTATTTATAGTTTGTTGACACTTATGACAAATGATTACATATAACAAAGAAATTTAGAGTTTAGAAAAGAATTCATTAGATAAATTTTATTGAATATATGTTACAAATTAGTTTATTTAGAATTGCCGAATGGTTTATATTTTTCCTGTTGACGAAAAAAGCAAAGAAATTAATAAAAATATGTTATCATAGATTAAAATACTAGAATCTAGTCAATTAATCCTTTCAGTATGTTTTATTCGAATGGAACTTTAAAACAAATTCACTTAATAAAAATGTTTATGCAAAACAATTTTAAATTTGTTTCTGTAAAACCAAATAAAATGTTTGTTGATGGAAAAAATAATTAATACCACACTTATTTATTATTGTGTGAAGATGAAGAATGATACTGCTAGAGTTATGTTCATCAAATTCTAGATTTTTTTTAATATTTTACAAATATTTTTGTCTATTTTTTTCTCTTTGCACTAATAGAGCTCTAAATAAAACAAGAATGCCAAATAATTAAAGATGTACGATTATTTTACTGCTGTTACTTCATTGACAGATTTATTAACGATTTTCAGAAATTTTATATTAGTAAATAATAATATATTGTTATCTTGTCGATACACAAATATAATCTCAGTAAAATATTTGACTAACTATTTAAGAAAAAAAATTAATTGCTTGTTAAAATTTAATTGCGTATCGAACCCAGCGTTACATTAATTGATTATCTAACGTTTACGTTTTTAAATACTTAAATATTTTAAAATAAATATAGACACATATTAAGACAAATCTATTTTAAAATTTTGAAATATTATTAAAATACTTTAGTTATTAGATAAGCATTACTAACTTGTAATAATTTTATTTCAAAATGAATTGTTTTTAAGAAATTCAATGAGATCATATCAGAATAAAAATATTTATTCAATTTTGAAATATTGCAATACTTTTTTTGGTTACATTATTTAGAGTAGATTTTTAATAGTACTAAATGTTTGTTAATTTGTTTATAAATTAAAATTTTTAAATGTCTTTTAATTCTATTTATAAGAATTTCTCTCTACTGTTATCCAGTTATATTGTTATTTATAATATATTAATCACGTTCACATTAACAAATACTTAATACATTTTATTATGTACGCATATAATTATTTATTTGTTAGTACTGTAGAAAAAAATCAAATATTTGCACGAAAACCTAAATGCAATACAGTTACGAAATTTAATTTAATTATTATCAGATGTTTATGACAAAAGCGGAACAGCAATGGATGATTTGTTTTACGAACGTATTTTAAAGTCCCTCGCAAATAAATATAAGTTAATTTTATTTAACAACGTCACTGACCCTAAAGTTGTGTACTTGATTCAAGCTTTTTCAAAATATAGGTCACACTCGTTCAAACTGTAATTTGGAATAATGTTTCGTGAAATACTTTTCGAATAGAGACAATTTGATGTATTTGTGAAATTGTTTTTTAAAACAAATCGTAATCAAAAAAATAACGAAAATTATATTTTAAATTTCTATTCCTCATTTGGCTTCAGCCCAATATACTGGTTTTTGATTTATTTTGAATAACTGGTAATTGATTTAGACTTTGAGGCTCACAGTATTTCAAATAATAATCTGTGTATCTCTCTTCTATAATATATTCACAGTAATTATATAAGTATGTTATGTGCCTGACAGTTCTAAAAAATTTCAAAAAGGAAAAATATTTTAGGTTTTTATAATTAGTTTGATTGTAATTATTAAAAATATTTTTAAAAAATAAAAAAAATACAGGGTTAAAATAAATTCAAATCTCAATTTTTTATGCGACAATTAAAAAAGATAACAAAAAAGGGTAAACTTTTATTCATTCGATTCAGAGCGAATATTCATTATTCATTCTATTCAGAATGAATGTACGATCAAATTTGGTAATGAATTAAAAAATAATTTGAAAACGGTTTGTAAAAAAAATAAAGAAAAGAAAGTGTACTATTATAGCAATTAATTCTAAAAGAAAAAAAATTGTGTTATACGAAAAGAAATCGATTATAGTCAAATATGAATGAAATATAAATGATAATTATAATGACTCTTTATGGAAGTTTTCTTGCCAAATTGTAATTATTATATCAAATATATTTTTTGCTTTATCTTTTTAGAAGAAATGCCAAAGAAACATGAACTTATTAATTATTTTAAATTATTATTTCATTAGAATTTTACTACATATTAGTTCTTGATTATGAATTCTTTAACAATTAGAATATTTTATTTTAAGGAAATAGCTATATATATATATACATATACAGGATAATTCAATTTAGGCTTCCACATGTTAGTATTAAAAGGGGGAGCAGGGGTTGAGAAAACGCATGTTTTTTTATTTAGTACTTTAGTTCAATTCAATACTAAAATAAAAGGAAAATAAAATATTAAGTAGGGGATAAAATATCTTTTTTAATATTTTTATGTGAAAGTCTCAGTTGAATCACCCTATATATGATACTAAGATTATTAACTTTGAAAGAAAACATTTTCTCCCATTATTAGTTATATTTTATTAAAATATTTTTTTTTAATTTTTAAATCGGAAAACACGAATTTTGATTTGATGTTTTCATTAATTAGAAAATGTATCAATAAATGTTGAAAAATATCTATATAAGCGCTGTTATATCTGCTATATAATATAAAAATGTTTCTGTTTTCGTGTATGAATCAGTTACTGTTTTCGTAACTATAGAATGTTTGTGTATTCATTAGTGAGGGAAATCAAAATTAACTGTTAATAATGAACAGATTCAGCTACACAAAACTATTATCAGATCGATGAATTTGTAATGAATAATTATGTCGAAGTGTCTATTTGTTGTCGAGGCAAATATTATGTTTTAATCTGTAAATAATTAATTCGGCGTGATAGCACCGAACGTGCGTTAATTATGGTTTATAAATTCATACAGGTTTTAGTTGTTGGTTAGTTTTAATTTTTAATTTATATTACGGACTCTTAAGTGTTTACTAGAAGCGAATAGATGTTTGTGTTTATTTACATTTAAACTACAGTTCAACGAACTTATTTCTAAGTTATATTTAGCTTAATGGTCTATAAACATATAAAAATGTAAGATTAATTTATTAAAAAATACAATTCAACTGAATACATTTTTTTTCAATCTTTCTTATTTATAAGACGTTAAATGTAAGTGTATATATATATATATATATATATATATATATATATATACATAGAGGGAGAGAGAGAGACAGATAGACGGACAGAGGGAGATATATTATTATATGAGGTACTTCATAATAGTAGAAGAAATATATTTTATATATCTTAAGTAATCAATTTCAATTGAATTAGATTAATGAAATATATTCCTATATCTACTAATCTTAAACTTAGTTAACATGAAAATTATTTCAGAATATTATATTCGACAAGAATACATGCAGTTTCGATATTGTTCTGAAACAATTTCTATACTATTTATAAACATGTGATGTGTACTGAAACTATATAGAGCCCGTACGTATTCAATGTTCGAGTATAATGCTTGATAATAATGTTCATAGTATGAACTATATTTAGATTCACACATATTGACTTCCTAAAAAGAATTATATTTTCTATAAGAACATGAAAGATTTTTCATTACCTTAGCGCTTTGGGGATAATGAAATCGAATAGAAATGATCATCAATATTAAAAATTATTTGTAATTTATTATTAGAATTCTGATTAGATTTTTGTGATAAAGTAACATTTATTTAGAAATGGAAGAATTATCAAATAAAATTAGTATCGTAATCAGATAAAGACATTAAAAACAATTAACAAGAATTATTTAAGATTATTGTAGAGTAACTGATGATTAAATATTTTTTTCGTTTTTTTTTAAAAAAAAGATTTATATATATATATATATTATTAAATTTATGTATGCACAAAAGAATTTATGTACATGCACTTATATTTCATTTTCATATAGAATTCAAGAAGAAAAGTTTTTTTTATATAAATTTTACATTTTATCCAAAAAATTAATGTAGTAACATAACGATAAATTTATTTCATTAATTGACAAGGAAGACAAGATATATATTAAAGTATATGGTATGATATGAGTAGCTGTTCTAGTACAATAGAAAATTAATTTATATAGAAGCAGGACTTAAATAGTTTAGAAAGAATTAACTATTGTTATTTCTAATTTTGTTTTAAATATTAGATTTTATATGGTAATAAATTATGAAAATATATTACCACCTATATGTCGTTACCTGCTGTTTATGCATGGTAACATCCCGAAAGAATCAATATAGATAAATTATTCCTAAATAATTTAGACCAATGATATTATACACATTTCATTTTCGTGCATCATATATTCTATATTTATTAGTTTTTTGAAACAAGTTCCAAAAAATATATGAATTTTAATTGTAGGAAACTGTTTAAAAATAACCAGCAAATTAAACATATTTACATATTTTACTTAGTAATGATTATTATCCTTGACAATTTTGGTTAAAAATGTTATTCATAAAAGTACAATAAAAAATTATATATATATATATATATATATATATATGTATATAAATTATTGCGTGTTTTGTAATTTTCATTTAATTTAAATTTGAAAGAATACATAGTGTAAATTTAATTACCTTTAATATATATTAAATTATCCTTTTAATACATTAAAGAATGGTGGATAAAAAAATTAATGAAAAATTGTAATGGAAAATACCACACACCTTGGAATTTTAATCAAAGCTTGAAAAAAATATGAATAATGTAATTGAAAATATCTTCACGTAAAATTCCATTAAATTGTTTTCATAAAGTAATAGATAACAGATGCCAACGACTACTAATTCATTTTAATGCGATATACATTTTCAAGTATTTCTGTATGAATAACAGTTTATTAACTCCTTTCTCTCTCTCTCTCTCCATATATATATATATATGTATGTGTGTGTGTATCATATACATTCCTAAAATGGTTATAATTTATTTAAATAAAATTAACTTTCTTGTTTATTTCTTAGATGTGTTTATAGTGGTTAGATTTTTTTTATTATATACATGTTATATACCTTATATACATTTTTATTATGTATATATATATATATATATTTATATGTGTGTATTTGTATGGAAGACTGCATATTATAAAATTGATTGCATATTATATTCAAGAAAAAGCTCTTCAAATATATTTACCATTTTTTAGAAGTTAAGAACGAGTAAAATTAAACTAAAAATGATACTTGTAAAATTAATCAATAAATATTTATACAAAACCGATTTTACAAATAAATTATTGTTTTTAATTCATGGTTTCATATATATCAGACATTTAATTAAACATTTATGTTTAATATCTACAGCGGTTGTCGAATTCTCTTATTATTCTTGCTTTATGAAGTTCGTATGAGTTACTAAAGCTTTGTATGCATATCTAAGCAGACATTTTAATAGCTATGTATGTATATATATATATATATATATATACACGTCAATAGGTGTATATATATATATATATATACGTCAATAGGTGTATATATATATATATATATATATATATATATATATATATGTGCATATATATATATATATATATATATATATACGTCAATAGGTGTATATATATATATATATATATATATATATATATATATATATATAAGCGAAACAGACTTTTTGTTAATATAACTGCTACTTTTATATAGAATTATATAAAACAAAATATTAATAAATAAAATGTAATTTTATTTTATAAGAGGTAAATTATTGAGAAGTAAGGAATTTTTTTCTTTGATGTTTCTAATGAGAAATAAAATTTAAATAAATTTATTCTTTTCAATGAAAACTACTACACATTGTAATTATTAAATATCAAGAAATCACTAATAAAAAGAAATGTTTTTTAAAAAAAATTCTTTTAAAAATCTTGAATTTCAATTTATTTTTCTAAAAAAAAGTTTATATTTGTTTTTGAAAAAAAAAAACACGAAACAAAAATTAAACTACGAAAAGATCATTCTACTGGATAAGGAGAATCATTGTTATATTATTTGTTATAAATTTCACTACATTATATATAATTAAGAATTTGACAAGTGTATTTGAATAAATACTAATGAACAAATTATAAAATAAGTTTCAAAATTTAATATAACCTTTAAAAAATTTTTCATACGAGTTAACACAAAATTTGAAAAGTAAATTTATTCACTTGATTAAAAATATATAATTTGTTTGATGTTATAAAATAATTTCTAAATCATAAAAAAATAAATATATAAATAAATTAAGAAAGAAAATTTTGATTTATGAGTATACTTATTTATTTGAAAAAAATATTTCAGTATCATTTTTCAAAAAAAGTAGATATTGTATTTTAGTTTCGATTAAAATCTATGAATTATGTATTTAAAATCATCTGATTTGATATTATATTTCTGTCATACATAAAACATTTATTTCCAACACACATTTATATATCCAATTGACAGCTTGTATTAATTGTTGAGCTGTACCGATTTCTATACTACTTTTTCCATCATGATATCTATCACTCTATCTCACTTTTTCTTGTCTGTTACATGTGCATGTATTTATATAAATATGTACACAATTGTTAACAATATTTAATTAAATTAATTAAAAACATATTTAATATTATTCCATTATTTTATTCTTTAATTATCATAGTAATTTCTACATTACCTTTATGTTATATCATGCTGAAATTTATTTTCATATATATATATATACACACACATATATATATATATATATATATATATATATATATATATATATATAATATATATATAATTATATTGTCACATATAGTAAATATTAATTATATCAATGTAAATATTGAGACGCCTTAAATTATAGATAAATAGACGAGATTCGAATGAAATGGAAATTATTTACACATTATTTATTAGTTAAAATATATTTCCTGTATAACCTATAAAATGATATTACACGTATACAACACATTTACTTATAAATACAAATACTATTCAAACAATAATATAATATTAACGAAAGATGACATTCAAATATATGAAAATAAATAGAATTATATATTAAACATGATAAATAAACAACAGAAAATATCGAGTACATAATGAAATAAACATATATATTCACTTCTTACAAGTCGTCAATGTGCGAATGGCGTTAGCCGTATGTATGTTTGTACATTACGCGTGACTGTTGCAACGAAAATATTCGTTTAACGACTTCAGACGATGTTTTAATGACGCGTTACGAACCGACGCGTGTTTCAACTGACAGATAGCGCGTTCAACCGACGGCGACGCGTCCCTCCGTACTGACTGAGGCGTCGTATCTCGGCGTCGTCTGTAAACATTGCCATGCTGTCCAATCGCACGAAAACGTTCACATTGTCGCGACAGATCGGTCACGTTCGGAACATGTCGCCTCTTGTTATTATACAATGTGCGGAAAAGTTATTTACTTCGTTCTGATACCGAAAGTATCTAAGATTATTTATTTATCATTGTTTATATCTACAGGGAGATTCATTCCTTGATTTAGTATTTATTTATAGTATGTGATAATAGTATCGGATAGATGTACGAAAAATTCTGAACTGTCATACTGAGTCATACAGTTATTAGCTCTTTTTGAAGTCAACATTAATATACATGTCTATACAGATGATATAAATATCTAAAATAATTGCATATTTTTAAAACGTTTGTTTCTAGTTTCTATAAATAATTTATTTATAGAAACTAGATTGTATTTAATACACTTTCAATAAAACAATAATATCAAGTAAATAAACTCTTACTAAATATATAAACCAAGTATCACTAGTTAGAAGAGTTTAGTGTACAATTAAATCTATCCATGTTTATTAAATTTATTAATAGTAAATTTATAAATATGACTAGACAGTACCATTACTAACTAGCAAGAAATGGATGCAAGATATAGTGAAAGATTGTAAGTTTGACCTAATATATTTCTTTGCAATAAATTGTAACCGTTTTTAAAATTTTTTTAAATAATTAGTTCTCAATTTATCTCTTTTAACCTCTTATTGAAGCCGAGAAGAAAAAAATGAATTATTATAAAATGATGCAATATTATTATTCATTCTAGACTCATATATTCTATTAAAGATAGATGTGTCAACATTTTTCAAAATATTTTCATTTTTAATATTATAATTATGATTATTTTCACCTACAAAAGATATATTTACTACGAGATTTGTCATGAAAGTAATAATATTGATTATTTAGTATTTGATGAATCAATATTGTGTATATAAAATCTACGTAAGTGTAATATTTTTACTATTAATATAGCTTACTAAAAAAAATGTATAAATGTTAAGTAGATATCGATTTTCCATAAGTCTAAATTTGAATTTTCATATAGAATCTAAAATCTCAATCTCTTAATTACTTATCACATCATACTGATACAATAAGAAACTGAATAAAATTTAATCGACAATGGATCAAAATCTTAAACGTACGAAAAACAAAACTAATGAGATTCTTGAAGAAGTTCGTGGCAGCAAACTCTTGACACGATAACAGTAACATGTAAAGTGAACTTTAAACTAGTAAAGTATAATGCCGTTGGCTGCAGTGGTTAAGAGGTCCGTTTCAAACCCACTCTCAGACACGTTTGCGGCACTGGCCTATGTTAAGATGTTGACATTTTCATGAAGTCAAGAGCACAGCAATTAGGCATGTACTGCTTACTTACTACTCAATGCGTCTTTGCGGACGGCAAGCCAAGCGCGATATAAGAGCACCGGTTACAGCTTGCTTCCTAATTCTCTTCCTGTCTCACTCTTCATTCTTTAGTTCAGTTCTACGTGTTACATTTTCACTTGTTGTAACCATCATCTGCCGCAGACTAGAATTAGTAAATAATGCAACATAGACAATGTTTGCGACTGTTTTCTTTTTGTTAATAGTGAATGTACGATTAATTCAATACTGGAATATATAATTTATACAAAATATTGTAGTTTACCTTAAAACATCAAATATAAAAATTCAGAATCATTTTTGCATCTTCAGTTCAAAAATTTTATGATGTTTAGCCTTATTTATAATATATATATATATATATATATATAAGAAATTAGTACATTACATTAATACAAAACATGAATTAATAAATGTATTTTGGAAGTTTCATTTGAATAAAGAAATTATTTAGAATGCTATATCATTTTTAATTATAATTCATAATTTTTCATAATAAAGTAAGTTTTTTTGATTTTCGGGAATGGTAATATGGAAATATATTCATATAAAAAATGACTTTTTTAAACTGAATACCAAATATTTGTAAAAATCAACGATATTTTGCAGTTCTTTCACAATAGAACTGGATAAATAAATAAAGTTCCTCTTATTTGTAAAGCACATAAAAGTACTCTTCAATGCATTCAATTCCAGATCATTTTTATTTGCACAAGCAAAGTCTTGTAAGTTTTCGATATCAACGTGTGATACAATTTCTTTTTGTATAATGTATAATGTTTATGGCCCAGTTTATGAAAAAAGTTTTCATATATAAGCTATAAATAGATTAGTTAAATATAAATAATATCTAAGAAATTCAGTACTTAATTATAAAATATATAATATATGATTTTAAAAGAATATAAAAGTTTTACAAAGAATACACAAAGAATTTTTTATTGTTAAAATTATGATAGTGCATCAAATTTTTATATATATGTATATATATATATATATATATATATATATATATATATATATATATATATATATGTAGTTTTGATCATCAAGGTATTACTTATTTCTACGCTACTGTTTATATTAAACCAATAAACGTGAATAATAATACGATGTAGATATGGGTTTGTTTAAATCAGACTAACTGCTATAAATCCAATATATAATCTTTATGTTTTGACGCTAATAACGTTTATTTTATTACTACCGCACAAATAAACCCAAATAGCTCACTAAACAAATGTAAACGGGCGTATATAAAAAGTCTTAATACATTTTAGTACCCGATAAATAAAAACGTTCCGGCTAACAGGTGTGTTATTATTCATACATGTATTAACATTTGTATGCATCTCATAAGACACGCAACAAAATGCTAGATATTTATAATGTTTATCGTTGGTATCGAATTTACTTATAGGTGGTTATAAAACTATCCTTTATGTATTTTTTTTTTATACCTGAGAACTGAGGATGTCTATAAACGCATTAAACTTGATATAATAATGAAATTTCTGTTCATTGCTGTTAACAGAAAAAGTCTTATCTTGTTTATACTATTTAATTAATTACGAAATGGTTTTAGGGTTTGGTTGAAATAAGACTACATTTATTTATATGAAACTTTTTAAAAACTTATTTTAAAAATGTAAACTTGACAAAATGCTCAAAGATACTTTATATGAAATAAGTTTTTTAAACGAAATTTTTAATTAATAAATCTGTAAAAACTTATATAAAATAATATTGTGAATATGCATAAAATTATTCATTGAATGTATTCTATTTTATATTTTATAATTATTTCATCAAAATCCAAAAACAATAATTCACTAAATTTCTTATAAAAATATTGATTATTTTTATATACATCATACATATACTTTTTATGTTGTTTGTTTTGTATATTAATTATTTAGTAATAATTTAAGTAAGAAATTTATATAGTAATTTTGAATTTGATAAATTTTACTAATATAATATTTGATTTATGCTTCAAATTTTTCAATGAAAGAAAATATTTTTATCAACTAATAACTTATGTTGATAATTTTTAGAAACATTTTTATGCTGAATTTTTAGTTGTAAATAGTTAACAAGTAAGACTAATAATTAATAAGAAGAAATAATATTTTTGTTCTAACTGAATAATTTTAATCATTATTTTTTTAAAAAATATTTAATAACATAAATATTTCCAAAGATTGAATTTAACTAAAGAACACATCCAGATATTAAAACAATAATATTTTTATGTTCTTTTTAAAACTTTCATTTCATAATATATACTAAATAAAATGAAAATTTAGAAGAAGTAAGATGTAGACTACAATAACGCATTAAGAGCAATGTGGCTTAATTCACTTTCAAGAATGAACTTTTCATTTTCCTACAAATCTCATACATTTATTTTTAAGTTAAATTTTTCAATAATTAATTATTGATCATTTTTATTATTAAATATTTTAGTTTAGATGTCAACGCAAATCATACGAGGGGTGTTAAGATAAGGTGTACAGAAAAATTTGTTCTTTTTCCTACAAACAGATTTTTTAGTAACTCAACGCTCTGAGAATGATACAATAAAATCAAAATATGTATAAAAAAGAATTAAAGTAATTATTAATCAATTGTTAAACATTTTTGATCAAAAAAATATATGGTTTGTGGGTGTGTGAAAATTTATTTTTGAACATAAAATGAAGATTTTTACCATATATCTATATTTGTAAAGTCCATAACATCATTTAATAAATAATAAATCTAATTAAGTCTGGAACTCACAACAAAAATCAATTATAAAAAAGCTCCTTTTAGAAAATTGAATGGAAAAACTCATTTGTAACCAAAAAATGAATTTTACAAAATAGCAAATTAAATGGGGATATTTTATTTCTCTTTTAAAAAATAAATAAAATCAGCGTTTTTAACATGTTATGATTTGCCTTTTAAAAGTGTTGTACACGTATTTGTGGAATGTCATGAGGAATAAATATTATGTTTACTTTTAGGAGAGATGTATGAGCAAAAAGGTGTTCTAAATAAATATCATATTTTGAAATAATAATGATATTATATCATTAATATTTCAAAATCAATTCTAACGTAATTAACACACTTAAATGAGTGAAATTTTATTCCTAACACAAATATCGTCGAAATGAAGATTTTTGTTAAGTTTGTATAAAAAAGAAAGATGGATTTGATCAATTTTTTATTTATTAAATGATTAATTAAACAATGTTGTTGTAAGATAAACATTTAGAAACAATTTTAGAATATATTTAAAAATATATCAGTCAAATCCAATTTTATGACATACTTTTTATTAATTGATTTAGTTTATATGTTTATGACATATTTTACTTTTTAAAGATTTGTAATTTAATATTATATTCGTTTCAAATATAAAGAATGGAAATTTATTTCGAGCTTACATAAGTAATAAATTAATGAAACTTCATAGGCGCAAATATAAATGAAATTTGGAAAAATTGCTAATTTATTTGAAACAAACTATATACAGAGTAATGTAAAGCATGAATTATTTATACATTTAAAAATCCAGGCCATCTTTACAGTTGGATAGACTAGGGTAGTTAGGACAGCAGGTAAATATATAAAAGTATATGAATGTATATTTTATATGTAATGTTCGCAAGATTGAACGTACGATAATTGTTGCTGACAGTTGACAACGTGGTAGTACAACATTTTATAGGGTTTCATAAGCCGCATGAATCATTCATACGACTGAAATTTTCATATGACGTAAGCAAATTCATTTTAATTTTTTTTTAGGAAATCATTCGGACTACAATTTATTCAAATGACTTTGCGAAACAACAGTTGAATACTGTGCGATGTCTATTTAAGTCAAGTATAAATTATATTCATTTTAAATAATGTGTAATTGTCATATATTTGTAGTATGAAATTTTAACACGTCTTGCAAAAAATTATTCATATATGTTGATTTAAATCAGTACAATGTTGATATGCATCATTGTTTTATTTTAATGAAGTTTTTGTTATACTTACATATGCAAAAAGGTGAAGATTGTATCTAGTTATATTTTTACAGGACGATTTTTTTAGCAAAAATACTTTTAATAGAATTTTATCCTTTGTTTACTTGTAGAATACTTGATATTTAAATTAACAGATTTCCTCAAATAACATTTCAAGTACTTATATTTTACACCACTTTAAAACTGAAAATATGTATTTTGTTCTTAATCATACAATTAAAATTACCTTTGTATCCACTTCTATTTAAAATATTATACTTTATACAAGAAGAAACGATTTTATTCTATAAAAATTATTTTAATTTAATAATTATTTATTTAAATGCTAACTGAATACGAAGATGTAAAGAATAACAGAAAATTCAGTTTATTATTGAACTGAATTTATTTTATATTAGTTATTTTGTTTGTTATCTACGACATATTTAAATATATATATATATATATATATATATATATATATTTAAATAAGTTTAAATTCATTTTAATTTACCAAATAATTCGTTTTTGGTTTTAAAATTTGTATTTGATAAAATTTATAATTTATGAAAACAACAAATTAATATTATTTCTTAATATCATTTATCAAAAAAGAAAAAAAATAGTTATTTAAAACTTACAAATAAAATCTATAATATGTCATGGAAATAAATACTGGTATTTAATCAAATTTGTTTAAAATATAGTTATTTGTTTTATTGAAAAAATGAATCAATTCAATTTATTATAAAATATTAATCAAGTACAAAAAATTAATACTTTTCGAAAATAAATCTGTAACAAATATATTTATTTTTTATATGAATCAATTTCATATTTGTATTACTTTATATAATTGTGATATGGTAAATTACAACGTGATTATACTTGTGATATGGCTAATTAATTTTGAGAAGTGATGTATTATCTGTAATTATTACCTGGAATAAAATTTATGGTTACGAATTTATAAGCGAAAACCATACCATTCACTTATATTTATGTAATAAATATGTACAGGTTAATCAAAAAATGTGTATTACAGTGATTATACTTTTTTATTAATTGATGAAGGATAAAGAATATTTAAGTAATTAGATATTCTTTGTATATATATATATATATATATATATATATATATATATATATATATACATTTATATATATATATATATATATATATATATATATATAAATTAATTATAAATATTATTTGATTGAAATAATATTGAAATGATTTTATTTAATTTTTTTAATGGAAACATTTTATCATATTATGTTTTTCATGTTAATAATATGACAAGATCAGTAATAGAATAATCTTATAGTGAAATTATTTGTTTGTTTAAAAGTAGACAATCCTAGATGATCATAATTTTTATGCAGATGACAATACTCATAGCTTCCAATTCACAATCTATTGTTTACTGTCCCTTTGTGTGAGCCATTAAATTGTAGTGCCTTTCAATAATACAACATACAACAAGTGAAATAGAGTGATCCGTTGTGGAAGTTATGTTTGGAAAACGTCCTGTTAAACGGAACCGCGACGACAAACTTTCTAAGTTAGAGAGAAAATTGAGTTCGAGAACTGTTTGTTTAAAATAAAACAAATAAATAAATTGACACTGGTTGCAAACAAATACATTAGATCATATCGAAAAAAAGTCATTAGTAATCGATTTTATTATTAGTTTGCTAGAAAATGAGATTTTATATTTTTTCCTTGTATTTTTGTTCTTATCGTCAAATTGTAATATTTGATTTTTATATATTCTTATTAACAATTGAAAAATGTATCTAAAAATGTGTGGATAAATTAATACTTTCATCACATTTTATAATGGATTCTTGAATTTAATTTCTGTTTAGTAATTGTGTTTATAAAGAATTTGTATGAAACTTTAATTTTATAATAATTTGTTTAGCGTTGATTTTTATTATTTACTTTTATGTAATAAATCAATCTTCATTTTTAAAAATAATGTATGCAAGGAAATATGTTAAACATTTTATAAATTCAAGATACTATTACATTTTCTCAAATCATAACCTAAGTTTAACGAATGGTACGTTCATATTTTGTGGGCGCTAATTACCTTAGCTGTCAACGTGGCCTAAAACCCCAAACAACAACAACAAGTGTTCATATTTTAGAGACATATAATAAAAATCACAATATTCTATTTTGGATATTCAGTCTAGTGATAAGGTTTCTTCTGGGAATAGAATTAATTGCATGTGCTTCAATTCTTTTACTGACGGTAAATATAAAAATATAATTATTTCACAATATAGAATCCAAATATATTCCCGCTTCACTTTATAATATATACCTATTCATATCTTTTCTATAAATTTCTACTCTAATTTTAAACGTATGATCATTTTTATAAAAACATGATGATGAAACTAATCGTTGACTTATTAGATAGGTTAAAAAAACAACCTTGAGTTTTTTAGAAATGAGTTTTCACTCCATAATAGAATACACTTTTTTTTCTGATGAAAAATATGCTATCATAATTATTGATAATTTTTAATTTTTCAAAATTTGAAGACTGAGTACAATGGAATTCTAATTAAAATTCATGATTCAAAAGTAATCAATTGTCAATTATTGAACATTTTTGATTAGAAAAAATAATTTTTGAGGAAGAAAAAAACAATTGTGAAAGTGCACGAACAATAGTGTCGAAAATTATATTGAAAAAAGTGTATGTTATTTGTCTTACAAATATTAAACTAAAGAATACTTGTTTTTTAGCACCTAAATAGGACTATTGAGCTTATAATCTCTATCTAAAAAGAAGCAAATAGCTTTTCTCTGTATACGTTAAATATTTCGAGTTTTACAGACTTTATTTGGATCTGATACACTACTACAGTATTCTAATAATAGTTTTACCAGTGTAAAATAAACTCTATCTTTTATTTTTACATCACACTGTTTAATTGTTCTCATTACAAATTCAAAACTATAATGAGCTTTTCTAACAATCATCCGTATGCGATATTCCCACGATAGAAATGAATTTAATGTCACCTCTAGACACATACGAATCTCATGATTTTATCTTCACTATTTGATATGATGATTTTTTTATATTGTAAATCGAAAGAAAGTATTCATTGGTACGTTAAATCTCATATAATGACACTTATCATGTAGTCAGTTTTGTTTGTATCTTCTGGAAGCAATTGAATACAGAATTCAGGTAAAAAATTCTATATATATATATATATAGATGTATATGTATATATGTGTATATTTATATGTATATATATATTTATAAAAAAGTTTTTACATACGTATTTAAACAAACGATGTTTTGATTAGAGAAAACAACATTTGTGTGTGATACACAATTCCGGAAATTAAAATGGTCGATACGGAAAACCATGCCTGAAGTGTCCATATTCATGAATAAAAATAAAGTACGAAATGTGTGAATACGATGATGTCGTATTACACACATATATATTTATAATTCGAGTATGGAGAACGGCCTACAAAATAAACAGCGATAGAAACACGTCAGGAATATCCGGGAGACAACCGGTAGATATCTCGTAAACTGCGTCGACAACACAACAATGTCCGACAAGAATTCAATAGCATTTACATTATTGTGGGAGCGCAGGCCATGGCTGTGACACGAGTATAAAGCACCTTCCTTGTTGATGTAAGCAGCCAATGTTTCTAGATCACTTCACTCGCGCTATTGTTTTCGTTCTGGAATCGACAACATGTGCTACAAAGAAAATCGGCCTCGTTCTCTCTTACAAAATAAACGAATAACAATAAATGTTTATTCTTTTGTTGAAATCGTTTATGTCGATAAATGTATTCATCGTGTCGATGACGGTCCTGTCAATTTTGCTGAAAGTTTATGTAAACTCTGTTTTATTTTTATTTTCTATCGTTTGCGATTTTTTCTCTATATACGAGTATGTATAATTGAGTTGAAATGAATATTTTTAAATTACATTTTATAGGTAGATGAAATTAGATTTCATATTTTTTTAAATAATAGATTTTTAAAATTATGTATTTATCATAATAAATACTTTGGAACTGTGGCTATACAGAATTTCAAAATTATTTTTTCACTTTCCTGTAAATAAAAAATATTTTTTTCTGATTAAAAATATTGAAAAATTAATTATCGATCATTTTTTATTGTCCTGCAATTTTCTTCTTATTTTCACAAGTATATCGTAAATACGAATTTTGGAATAACACTAAAATATGTACATTGATATTTTATATTAGTTCATGCTTTTTTATTTATCTTAATTAAACAAAAAGAAGCAAACATTTAAACTAGAATCGTTCCTAGAATATAATTAATATGTTCACATTCATAAAATTTTTATATTATATCAAATTAAAATAATAAAAGTGTATTTTTCAAATTTTAATTAATGATAAAAAATTCTAATGTCCTACAAAAATGATTTCTAATATAAAAATTCTATTTATTTGGTAATGAGTAAATTGTTAATACACTACCTTTATTTTTAGTACAAATTATTGATTTAAGATGAAAAATTTTAATGATGACAGATTTTTATTTAAAAAATCAGAAACCATAATGGCTGTTTTATCATCATTTCACAAAACTGAAAATATTTGAATCTAGATGGATACAAATTACATTGCTTCTATATCTAGCATCCCAGAAGGTAACAACATTTCACAACTAATATAAAACATGTTGGGTAAAGTAGCTAATGCATACAAATAAAAGATTTAACGATAACACACACTTGAAAATCTTTAATTCAACAGAACGAGGCAGAACACACAAAGTGCATATGAATAAAAGGTACTTCATTCCAGTCTACCGTGTTCATTACTCGTGAGTCTATCTGTATAAATGCTACATGTGCTTTGATCTACAGAAGATTCAGTATAATACATAGACAAGAGGATACATAACATTTCGAAACAGCAGAAAAAAAATAATGATTCTTATGGGATCGCTTTTAAAAGTCTTATGCTGAGATTGTAACTGACATATTATTGTTGCGTTATGCAATTTGATATGATTAGACTCATCTTTTATTTATTTCGTTGAAATTAAAAAAATATGAGTATACATGCAAATATATATATATATATATATGTATAGAAATATATACATACGTATATATATATATATATG
The DNA here is from genome assembly GCA_034766995.1 of Acanthacorydalis orientalis. Lineage (NCBI taxonomy): Eukaryota > Metazoa > Arthropoda > Insecta > Megaloptera > Corydalidae > Acanthacorydalis > Acanthacorydalis orientalis. The sequence continues at coordinate 12,317,421 of CM068314.1, forward strand.
TCTACATTAGGGGGCTTCGCCCCCTAATCGCTACGCTCACCAATCGCCGGGCTCGCTGCGTTCACCCACTTCTCATTTATATGTATGTAATGTAACTGAATGAAACAATAAACATATTTTTTAAAACTCGTTTATGTCTATGTAATCATTCTCGAAGATATATTGCAACATGTTATATATACATATATACATTCATATATATATATATATATATATATATATATATATTAGTATGTTTATATAATCATTATTGCAGACAAATTGCAGCGTGTTATTTTATAAATAAGATAAACATATTTTGGTACCATAGAAACCTTGACATCATAAATAAATGATTCGACGTTATCGATTTTTTTAAGAATAATTTTGATTTTATGTATATATATATATATATATATATATATATATATATATATCAAACGTGTTAGGCCTATAAAAAAGTAGAAGAATCACTCAAAACCAATGTCGTCCAATTTATTCAAGCATTAAAAAAAATTTCTAAGAAAAATCTCAATGACAGTTCTCATATATAAATAAGTAAATATAATAAACTATTTTCTAGGACTATTTAAGATGCGTTTTAAGTGAAAAGTATATAAATTGAATAGAAAGACAGTTGAATAAAATTACAGATAACTATTTGAAATTTAATTAAAATAAATTCGCTTGACTGAAAATAGTTTTGATGTAGTATGTATAAAATAATAGTGATATTTCTAAACTGTAAATGAATTGCAGTGGAAATTTCAGTTGAGTAAATCTTTTCATTTGAAATGAACAGATATATCGCAACAAACAAAATTATGCTTCATGTATGAAGTGATGCGTAAGAATAGATACTTAATTTATCGAATGCAGATAAGATCGAATGAAGTAGAAAGAAAATATCAGAGTAATGAGATAATAATAAAATAATACTCGTTAGGTAATAAATTGAAAAAAATACACAATGTTTGATATAAATAAACTTAGATTATTAAATGAATCATATTTTATAGTAAAAATTTCAACTTATAACGAAAAAATATTTTTTAAAAAAGTAAACATTGATAAAACATGCAAAAATTAACAAAAATCTATTTTTAAACATCTATTTTCAATTTTTATCTAAAAGTATTTATCTTTATAATAAATAATCAATTAATCACAACGAATTTAATAATTTAAACATTCACATTTTGGTGTAAGGAATCCATGACCTGTAGTATATCAAATTTATTGAAAAATATAGTTATTTAAAATAATTTCAACTTAAATCAATATTAAAATATAAATAAAGACAAGTTAATAATTAAAAAAGAGTTTGTTGTAGAAATTTTAATTTATAAGATCGAAATGTTATATTTTTTAAAAAATAATATTAATAAATGATCAAGAAAATGCAATTGAAAAATCTGTTTTTGTAATTGAATAAATATTTTCATATAAAGTGAACAAATATATCACAAGAAACAAATTTATACTTCACTTATGGAATGATGTGAAAGAATAGACACTTTTAATAAGGTCAAATTATCACTTTAAATATAATGAAATACTAATAAAATATTACAGTTAATCAATAAATTCAAAAAATGCTAAACGATTTTTTGAAATGTTTAAGGTATAATACAGGAAAAGAGAAAATAGTTATTCGTGTAATCCTATTTTTTCATACGTTTCGCATTTCTCAATGAGTCGAAATATAATATCGTTGCATTTTAAAATCTAAAAAATATATTTTTATAAAAAAAAAATATTTATTCTTCTATTTTCAATATAATATTAGTTATTAAAAATTAATATAATACTTGTTGTTCAATTTTAATTTCATTAATGTAAAGCATAATGTTTAAGAAGTCGAAAAAATTCATTTAATATTTTATAAAGTCGAAGTATATCAGAGGTAAGAGAAACGTCTTATTAAGGATAAATTTTCACCTTTTCAGGGTTTTTTTTCATTCATATTAAGGACCTTCTTGTAACTATCTTCATTTTCATTTCATAAAGATTAAAAAGCTAAAAAAACATATGATAGCTATAGTTATATATATATATATATATATATATAAAATAAAAAAAAATAAAAAATATATCAATTTATATATATATATATATATAATGATAATAATTAAATAAATGAAAATAATAATAATTTATTTCCGAAATGCGTACAGAAAATAAGTTAATTAATTTCTATAAAATGTAAATGACTTATGAATAAGATTATCAAGTTTTTTGATAAAAATATAAAATAATTAGAGTAATATTAATATGATTGATGAACAAGTTGCGTGATTACGCATTCTTAATAAAGATTTTCAGTATTTGTTTTGAAATTTTTTGAGTAAATAATTAATTTTCTAAATGACACAAATATTAATTTAGATAATCATTAAGAAAAAAATCATTTAATGTTACAAATTTACCTTTTTATCTTAATTAATAAATTTCATATTACTTATTTTTAAATGAAGACATTTTTTGACTTTGCAATGTTTTTATGTACTTATTTCTTTCAAAATTACTAAAAATTCGAACACAAAAAAGGTTTAAATACTTCTGTCCAATGATGGTGTCTTCTCATACATTATATCATATTTTAATAATTGTAATAATTAAATACAATTAAAATAATCTCTCGATATACATTAAAATCGAAATACCGTGTTTTTCATCGATACATTAATTTTCAATTGAAATAAATTAAAAGTGGAAATCATGTTAATTAAAAAAATGTATCGTTCCAGACAAAAAATATAAAACAAATTATTTTTCCCTCACACTGTGATAGACTGATCGTGAAATTCATTAATTCCTTTTGACTTCAAATTAAACATGAATACAATAAGATCAATAACGTAGCTGGAGGCAGACAGAGGCATTACACGACTCGGTAACGTAGTAACATGAACGCTGGCCAGTGTGAAAAAAGTATTGCAACGTGTAAATGTCAATATGTTTTGATAATTGTTCTCAATTTTAATTTCCGAGTCGACTGAACACGGAACGGACCTAGCTTCGTGCGTAAACAGGGCCGGGGGGTTCAACTAATAATCGCTTTTGCAATCATCCACAGCGGAACTAGGAAAATTAGTCGCGAAATTGTACATGTCCTGCCAATTGATGCGATTTTAACGTTTTACATGTTTTTATTTTGTTTTGAAATATATTTACCACACACACATATAAAATATATATAGATTTATATATATATATAATATATATATGTGTGTGTGTGTGTATATTGTGCAGGGAAATATTTTTGATTTCAATTTCATCAAAAAGTTGTATTATTAGGTTGATACAAAAATAATAATTATTTATAACCTTCAAATTTATATACATTTTTTAACTTAAGTTGTTTCAAATGGTCCATAATTGTAAGATGACTAAGGCCTACTTTTTTGCAGAGTCTTTAATTGTTGTGTATGGTTCTGATTCCACTAACGTCTTTAGTTACCAAAGGTTACGTCCGAGGTTACCAAAGTCGAGGTACCGACCAAAAAATACATCTTAAATTGATACTAACATGAACACAATGAAATGACACTTTCATTGAAAAAAATAAAATTAGAATTCAGAAAACAAAAACCGCAATTATTTTCCCACCAACCTAATAACATGTTAAATTACATTTTCGTTTCCAAATTGTTAATTCTGTTTAATTAAGCATTTTCTAATGGGTTTTAACCTTTTGGGTCTCTTGAGATTTTATTTTCTAATACTAGTTTCGGCATATGCGGTCTTATTCAGACAGATTTTCAGTTAACTGTGTAATCTAAGAGAATAAAAACCATTACAATATATCAACGTAATCATAGGTATTTCAGAAAACGTATTGTTTTGTTTAAATTTGTTAATATAGTTATATTATTAAAAATAAATTTCATCTTATGAAATATACGGAATGTATATGTAAAAGACATTTTAAGTAAACATTTTTTTATATTTTTGTATCGTTGTAATATCTTTTTGAAACATTGATGTTACTTCCCTTACTTTATATCTCACTACGATAGATATTGACACTTGTGCCATTTGCAGGTAGCCAAATACTAATTTCTGGAAATAGTTTTACGGTTCTTACACGCACACACAGTTATTTTATATATATATATATATATATATATATATATATATATAAATGTTTATTTTTAGGCATTATGTATTGAATCAGTAAGTTTCTGAAAATGACAGAAGTGTTGAAATCGATCAGTTAACGATAAAGTGAGTAATAACGATAAATATTCGAGACGAGATGTATTAAACTTTGAAAATTTGTTAAATACTAAATACTTTTCTGAAGAAAAAACTTCTAAATATATTTCTATTTAATGATATTAATAAAAAAGATAAATATATCTTCTCTGAATGAATTTAATTATGAAATTGTTCTTAAAAGTCAAATAGAAAATTAGAAAAGAATATATTTTATCAAAATTTATGTTAAGATTTTGATTATTTTTAATAATAATTATTAGAAAAAGCAATGAATAAAAAATAATTTCATTAAAATAATTAATTCTAAAATGATACATTTTAATTTCAGGTGTGTAAAATACATACAATGTTTCTAATATGAACATCAATAGCTTGATTAAATTATATAATGGATATTGTAGACTATTTGAAGTTTAATAATATTCGAGCTTCTATACTTAGATTTATACATTGATTAATCTGGCTTGTTTCAGATCATTGTCGTATGAACAATAACATTGTTATGTAACAACGTATAAATTATTATTATTAAGCTATTATTATTTCAATATTCAATAAACTATGATCTTGGTTTCAGTAATTACAAAAGTTTAATTAAAATTATTAAATATGTTATATATATATGCAACGACTTTTTAAATTATTATTCCTTTAAGTATTTATAGCTGGAAAAGTATTGTATTTAAAAAAATATTCTTACTAAATACTCTAATAAATTATTTTTTTCTTTTTTTCTTAAAATTGATTCTATTTTATTTAAATTATAATCTAAATATTTTAATTTGGAAACAAGTTTTTTCTAGACAAATGTATTATTTTAAAGAATTTTTATTTTCCTTAAAAATATAATTTTTTTATTTTGAAATGTCTTTAAAAATAAAATTTTCAAAGTAAAATTTTACTTTTTCAAAGTAAATTCTTTTTATATCTTGTATTTACTTTAATTAATTAATATTTTTATACTATCTTATTAATAGTTTTTATACTATCAATTATCAAAATATTTTTATGAAAGAATAAACACTTTTCATTATATATATATATAAATATATATATATATATATATATGTGTTCTATGGAAAAAAGTATACAATATTAAATTAACTATAATAATTAAGATAAGAAAACAGTATCAGCGTTTTTAAATATATTTCGTGTTAAAATACTATAATCAATTTCTTGTGTATTAAGAGTAGTGTTCAAAAAAATAAATAACAAATATTTCAAATACTTTTTTACAGACAAAGGAAAAACTAAGTAAAATTAAATTCAATGTATGTTTTTATTTTTTGAAAATAAATAAGTAATATTTAAGAATTGTAAATGACAAGAAAAGAATAATATTTTTTTTATTTGAAAAATAATTAAATCTCAATTTTCTTTCGATACACTTGCATTATATTTCAAAACTTATATAAATAGTAAAAATAATATATTTTTTCCAGCAAACACTATATTGTTATAAGTTATTTGTTGTACTTTGAAACTTAATATTAAAACAGAATAATAAAACAGATATTCGAAATAAATTATGTTCAGTGATCAAAGAATAACAGATAATTAAATTTCGAATAAATGAAAATATAATTATTAACATTTCATTTTTATGCTTTAGAACCTATATAATTATATTGATTTCCATCATTATACTTTCATTTTTTTTATTTATTTGAATGGTATCAGAAATGAAAATTATCTAAGGTTTAAAATAATTCATTTTTTTTATAATATGCCTTTTGGTAAATAAAATTTAAACTTCAAAGATAATAGTTTTTTTTACTAATAATCACGTAAGTAGAATTTAATAATTCTTTTAGTATAAATAAATAATTTAAATTTTAATTTCAAATTCTAAAAATAACCACTTTTTATAGAAAATATTTTTCAATAAATTTTAAATATGTTTCCAATAATCATCAGTGTCAATTAAAACTTTTACAAAAACTGCTTTTAAAATGATTTAAAATAGAAAATAAGTTTACTTTTGTACAAAAATTCTAGTTTTGTCTGTTACAAAAAAATAATATTCCAAGCCGAATTTTAATTTTGTTACAGTATCAGCATACAAAACGTAAACGCGAGTAATTAAGTATATTATTTTGTTTTTCGGGTATATAAAATTTTGCTTAACATCCTAAGAATGTATATATATATATATATATGTGTGTGTGTGTGTTATGTATGATGTTTTTCATGTTATGTCAAATTATCTTTGATATGAAAAATGCACGATATTCTCTTTTAAAAAGAAATGCTATCTAGTTAACAACATACCAACGACGATGCTTCCATCAAAAACAAAAATTACTTTTAAAATTTCATAAAAATTATTTGATTCAACACACTATATTTAAACAACTTGAGGCTATTTAAAAGAAAACACTTTCAAAGAGAAAAAAGAGCCTTACATATATATCAAAAGGAAGTTTCATCTTAAGATTGTATTATCCTTTTTACTTTGTTATTTTTGATTACATTACACGTAAACGTAGCAGCTCATTTCACAAAGTCAATTTGCTTTGAGATTTTTTTATTTTTAATTTTAAAAACTCGCAGGATATAAATTTTGTATTAACTTAAGAATGCGAACAATGTAGAGTGTTATTTTAAACGTTTCAGAACTTTTATACTTATAAACGAATATAATGGTGTATAAATTAACTCTTAACTTTTTTTAGCGCAAAACGAGAAAGAGACTGAAAGAAAAGTTTTGAACGATTTTAAATATAATAATATACATTTTTGTTACTGATGTATCTTTTATATATTTTTATACGTGTATTTTGTGATTATTTTGTAATATTTTGTTATTTAAATTTTATACCTGAATGTGATATTTCATTTTCGAATACTAAAGGAAGATTTTCAAATAAAATATTTTTATTTTATATTTACCGCTTCAATAATCGCTGAAGTTATTTATTTTTACCAATTCGTATTATAAATACTTTAATTTTCAATATATAAAATCCTATAAATTATTCTTTTTTAATTTTTACTTCTAGTAAATATTTACTTACATCATGAACATTTTCCTCGATTAATATTTTAAACTAATTTTTCTTTCAAGTAGAAATAAATAAATATTTATTATGAAAAATCATTTAAAAGGAAAGACATACTTTTTACAATCTAATTAATTATTTAATCAATAAAGAGTATTCAAGTAATCAAATGAGATAATTTATATAAATCATGCTTTCTTTTTCTAGCGATTATGTTTAAGATTTAAACTATTCTTGGCTTTGAGCAAATTTTATAGAAAATAACAGATTTAGAGGCTCTCTCCTTCTCCCTCTATCTCATTCGATTTATAGGATTATTCAGTTTAGACTTCCACATGGAAGTATTAAAAGAGGGTGTAAGAGTTAAGAAACGTTGTCATTTTTTATTTAGTATTTTAGTTCAATTCAATACTAAATTACAATTGAACTAAAAAAGTAAATGGAAGATAAGTTTTTTTTAATATTTCCTTTTTTTAAATACTTTTGTGTTGAAGCTTATGTTGAATCACCGTATACATATATGTATTTAATGTAATTAAAGAGAAAAGAATAGATAAAACGAAAAACTCTTTTTCCTGCATATTTTAGGTTAAAGATTTGAATCTTCTTTTAAGAAAATATGAATTAAACTATAAAATTTTTCAGTTAACGGGATTAAGATGAAAACATGCTGGAATATATTTTTGAAGAAGTATATTTTATTGTTCTGTTATATGTATAGTTATTAATAAGACTCTATACATGATGTGTATAAGAAGTAAAAAGAGTTAAATCAGTGTAATGATTATATTACTATTCCATGCACAAAACGTAAGAAACTGGACTAGCTGTCTATTAGATGTTTTTAGAAAAACGCGAGTAAACAAAACACCTTACATAGTCTGGTAACTCGCTGACTTGTAAGACTTGCAACGACCAGGGGAGATGAAGTGACAGCACTTAGTTAATTAGATGTTTGCTTATGCGCGACCGTGGACCGACACTCTGCAGCCGTCTTTAATTTTATAAACCGTAATGTGAGATAACATTTTGCGTACGCATAATCATTAATTATTTTTTAATTTAATCCTTATTATAATTTAAGCAAACAGCATAATTACACTAGCAAATTATTGTTATGTTTGCATCCATTCTCTTTCGGTATTACATGTAATAGAAAAAAATATCTCTGGTCTGTTTTTAAACATAAAATAGAAGTAACAGACGCAGTATGCTTAATCTTTTAAATTACTGTATTAAAAGTGTTAAGAGATAACGCTTTTTTGCTAAGATCAGGGAGTGAATTAATTAAATAAATTCAATCTAGGTTAGTACTAAAAATATTTTAAAATATACTTTTCAACGTTTCATTACTGTATTTATATATACGAGTAAATGTTTGTCTATACACGATATTTTAGGTGGGTTACATTTTTATATTGTGGAAACATAGATCTTTGGTATGCTATTCAAGAGAAAAGAAAAACCAATGCATGTACATGTTCCTCATGTTACTACAATAAATAATGTATCCAGTACTAACTCATTTTTATCCGTCAATAAAAAAAGATTGCCTGAATTTATACAATTTAGAGATTTTTTATATAGACTATTTCACTAAAGCATTTTTTTTGTTAAGGGTTTTTGCTTCAAAATGTCATTTCGTTAGAGGAATCACATGAGATGAAGAGATCAACTGATTAAAAATTATTATTTTAATGTAAGCTAATCTACTTGATTTATTTTATTTTTATTCATCAGAAGATAAAACGTAAAGCATGTCTTTATCATAACTTGCAATATATTTAGTTCTTTTAACAAAAAAAACCTTTATTGTCTTTAAATTTGTTTTCATACGTGTTGTTTCACTTAAACTGTGATTACGTTTTTAATCTGAGTTAATAGTTATTGATTATATGTTCATAATTATAAATTTATTTTATAAAAATCTTTCAAGAAATTTCTACGTTACAAAATTATTTGTAAAGTTAATGCTGACGAGTATAGCATTTATATAAACCACGAAACGTGCATCCGTCAATAGGTCAAACTAGGACAAATAAGTGTTTCGGGTAATATAGTTAGTATGGACATCCGTGTTAGCTTCAACGAAGTTAACCCGGTTGTCTCAATTGCTGGACAATCTGACTAACTGGAGAGTAGTTACACTACAAATGAAGAATCTAGATCGTTGACCGTTGACATGTCCGAAAAGTGAGACAAATGTTAAATTTCGTATGACACACATGCCGTTTTCATCTCGCTTGCACGAATCTCATCCGGAAGTCTACGATCATAAATTCGAATAGGAAGTAAGTGGTAGGACAGTGCGCGCGCTTGGAACCATATGCCGCCAAGACCAACGCTTGACATTATCCGACTGGAGTTATGCGTCTCTGGGGATCATCCTCAAGTTAATTTGCTACCCGCTGATGACGTCCCGAGAGAAAACACCCGCTAGTTTTAGCCACGCGTGTAAATGAGGTGAAATCTAGTGGTGTACATACTGGAACGTTCGAGCGAGTTCATGTATGTAAGGGAAACAGGGATTACTGTAATTTCTGTGTATGCAGATTTGCCTTTTAATTAAAGCGGAATGGTATTTTATATGCTACGTACATTTTTTTAAATTATTTAAATTTTATTTATTTACGATTATTACTTTTATGAAATGATACTATATAAAATGAACTTCCACGAGCACATCTACTTAAAATTAAAATAAAAATGTTCCGTTTATGAAAAATACCAAATTTACAACGAACTTTAATTATTAACAAATAATTAATAATATTAAATTTTAAACTTCAATTTTAACCGTCCAATTAATAATACATAGGCAACTTACATATCTTGAATAAGATATTTTTTAATATTTCAAAATTTATTTAAAAGAAACATTTAAAAAAACAATATAAGAATATTTCTTTCTTATAAGATAAAAATCTATATTAAACATGATAAAATTTAAAAAATTAAAACTAAATTCATTTAAAAACTTAAATTTTATATTTTCTTTTCATTTATAGTAAATACTAGTTATTAAAATTATTTGAAGTATATTTTTCTATTCTATTTTAATATCAATTTTAAACCAGGAAGGTGTGAATGTTCGTTAAAATTCAATTATGAAATAAATTGAAGAGAATTAGAAACTCTTGTACTATTTTATTGAATTATATTGTTTTTATAATTTTAATTATATCTATATTAAAATTTTTTATAAAACTTTTGTCCTATAAAATTATACTTTTCAAACAATATACGAAATTATGAAATTAAAAATTCTGATTTAGTAATCTGCAAAAACTTAAGTTTTATGATATTTTTACTAATATTTTAAGGGTTTATATTATTGCTTCGATTTTTTATGAAAATTAAATACGTTTATAAATTTAAATTTTATCTAATGAGAAAAACCAAAAAGTGTATGGAACACAATTTTGTAATATTATCAACCAGTGAATATATTCTCGAATTTTACTTATAAAAATATTTATGTAGAGTTTTCATAAAAAAGGAAATTTAAAATTAAGTGCCTACATATGTTCGATACTTTTATGCATTGTTAAAATGAAAGAACGTTAAGAGTACACACTGATTATCAGATTAACTTTAATATAAATAAACAAATCCTATATAATCTACAAAGTAACAAAAATAATCCTTTGATACCCTACGTTAATTTACTCCCTAGTCCAAATGTACGCTAACGCAGTTAACACGCCTGTTTCTTTAGTTGGATGTGAACCGAGAACTAGTTTTATGTCTTCACTGATATGTTCTTCGCTTTGGTGATCTCATTTTGATGGAATTAGAGGAACGAAGTGTTCAAATTTATGCACTGTATAAGCCACTTAATTAAAAACTTACATGTAGATGTTTATTTAATTAAGAACTTAGAAACGTTGTGTATAATTTTATTTCAAGGTTTTCATTATTTTTCGATATAAAAACTGTTAATAAAACATTAATTAAATTTGCGAAATAATTTTTTTGTTATTATACATTGTTTTTATATATATTTTATATTCTATATGAAACATAAAATTAGTCCATTTATTTAAATATAAAATACTCATTTTTAAAGCTTAAAAATTATATATATACAAAAATTCATACACAAATACACTCGTATAATTAATTAAAATTTGATGGAGATGAGTTTCAAGTTAAAAATTACCATTCAGTAAATACTTCAGTCCACCACAATAGAAAATTTAATTAGTCTAATTGGCGAGTATATCTATTCATTTCAATAACTTTTGTTTTTTTCTAAAAAAAAATGTAATTAAATTTAAATATATTTCATACCTGTTAAAACATATTTTGAACGTTTAATTATTTATACATTCAATTTGTATTTGAAAAATCGTTACATGTTCAACAAAATTTGTAAATTATGTTTCCTCTTTTAATTAAATGTTTTTAGAAATTTACAAGAAAATATTATGGCTGGAAATATTTATAATTATAAAAAGATACTTGTTTAAAAATAGACTTTTTAATATATTTAAAAATATAATTGACTTCACAGTTTTTTTATTAACATTATTTAAAATTAGTGCTATGATGTATGTAACACAAATGAACCTTTTTTTAGTATGAAATATGGATATTATTTAGTTTTGAATGAAATGAACTGATTATAAAAGTGTATGTGTTTCTAGGAAACGTCAATAATAATAAAAATCATATTAAAAAAATGTAAATATGTCCATCAATAATACTATTTGTTTTTAAATAACAGAGTGGTATTAGTTTCTCTCTTTTGTATATTTTACCATTTTATATGTTGTCTACTGTTTATTACAGTAATAATTTAAATGTAAACAGAGAGTGTATTTCCTTTATTCGAGTATTTTAATTATTAATTAAAATAAAGTAATTTGTATTAAACATTTTTATGTTTAAGAAGAGACGATCTTTGAACGAAACACGCTTTTCTTAAATCTAAGCGAATTTTACTTTCAAAAAACGGATAATGAATAAATAAATAAAATTACTGCTACTAGTGGACAACATTCCATGTAAGGACCCGGAGTCCTTCACACCACTCGAATCTAGTACAAAAGGAAGAAAAAAAAGAACGAACGAAAGTAGACAAACACATAATAAACGTTCATTGTGTTTTAACAATTCGCTCGGGTCGAAGGGACGCTGCAGTGTCGTACAGTTGCGTTTCCTTTCCACAGCTAATCTGTAAATAGAGAGAAAACGGGGTGGCCAACAGCCGTCGCCATCTCATCCCACGTTACTCACTGAACATCCACGATTTACTAGATAGATACTATGCGCCACAGTGTGCCTCACTGCCCCGTCCTTCGTACGTTTTGAATGTTTTCGCTTCTTTTAGAATCGTTTCATCTTTTCAAGATCAAAGCGGATATGTTTATTTGCACGAAACCACATGCCTAATGAGAATGTCAGACTTGAATGAGATAGAATAGCACTACTCAGTTGCATTACTCGTTTCCTGTTCGTACGTTGCTTTTTTTTTATTCTTTTTAATACAGATGTATTTCAGAAATGTTTTTTAATTATCAAACCGTGTATTGTAATCGTTTTTTTGCAATTATTTAATACTAGAAAAATAATTGAAGTAAACATACAATTAATAATGAAAAATAAATGGAAATCATTGTATAATGTGTATTATTAAAAGTATATTTGTTACTGATTTTTTATTTCAGTTGATTTGATAGTTTTTTTTATTTGTATGTGTAATTTAAATTTAAATAAATATTTTAATTAAATTCAATAAGTTGATTATTTATTAAATGTTGATTCTAGTAAGTAAAATTCTAAAGTTAAACTTTAAGTAAAATTCGTTATTTATAGTACTTATTAATATATCGTATCTCTTATTAAGTTACACATGTGTTTAATATTTAATAATATTCAGTTTATTTTTTTGTAGTCTTACAGACATTTATCAAAGCGATAAATCTAAAAATTAAAAATGCAGCTGATAGTTTTTTTCTTGTAGATGTAGCTATTGATTTATTTCTTTTTCTACATTTTCATTAGTTTGGATACATAAACAAGTTAATTTGTGAACAAACATATGTGTTTCTTGTGTAATTATATCTATATATTGATTATTCACATAACAACAATGTTCATAACCATTTGGGTTTTCGAAAGGTCTTTAATAAATGGACAAGTAGGCAATAGTTATATGACTATAATTATCCATGAACGTTTAAATTATTCACACTTTTTATTTATAAATATTTAGTCAGTAGGAAAATCATTGCGGTTTTTGTTATGAACTTCAAGGTCTTACACCGCAATTATTTTTCTATCAACCTAATAGCATGTGGAAGAGAGTAAACATTTTGTAGGGAACCCCATCAGATTTTTATTTGTATCCTAATTAATGAAGCATATAAACGAATGTAATTATATAACTTAAATTAACGAAGACGTGCAAGAGGATATGGGCTAAATGTTATGTATGTAAGGTATTTTTTGTTTTCAGGACTATAATTTTTTGGTCTACTGCTAAGTGCCCCGATAGATATGAGTGAGTACATCAATGAGTTTATAAGAACATACGAAAAATAAATTGCCTAAACAAGACTAATTTTTAATTTGCTGTCCTTTACTTATACCAAAATTTAGCAAAGAGTGAATAATATTTTATGACATCTAAGTTTATTTAAAATTTATAAAATTAAATATTTAACAATGAGATACAGATTGTCTTTTCGTGATAACTCAATTTTTTTAGTTAAATTTCTATTTATTTAAAAAAAAATCATTGTAAATGCATTCTGTATATATTAAATGATAAGAAAAATTACTAAAAAAATGAAGAGAATATATATATATATATATATATATATATATATATATGTATGTATGTATATATTAAACGCATGTACACAATACATTTAATGTTTAATATTTATAATAAACATAAACATGAGATAGGTGTTTCGTTATGATATTATACAAGTACGGGTATATTATGATATGGTGAAGGCGGGTAAATGATATAATTTCAAATATGACTGAAAGGATATCGGTTTGCTTTGGTAAATTTCATTTGTTGTTTTGTTGTTGTATTTGGACGCCGATGAACAGTACTCTCTCGTTGATATGTGTCGACGCGCACTGTTGGTTAACATTTACCTCCGCTATACACATGCCTGGGCTGTGTTTGCTCATTAACAATTGCTGTCGAGACCGCAGTCGTAAATATAGAGCAGTGCGAAACGAAATGCAATCAGATATGAGTAGGTTCGAAGATCATCTTTGAGAAAGAAGAAGGTTTTTTGAACAGAGAGTTCAGAATCAAGTTGTGTATGATCATAAAAAAATAATTCTAAGCAACAAGAATTAAAAATTTATTGTGAATGTAAAATTATTTACTTGATTTTTAAATTAGAAGTTGGATTTATAAATATAGAAGTAAAGGCAGTAAGAAAATTTAAATATGCAAAAAAATATTTGTCGAGTTGAAAGGATGGTAATATTTTAATAAGATGATAATAATTTCAAACTATGTATTTGTCGTCAAAAATTAAAAATTATGTTTTATTATATTAATATAGATAAAAATTAATTTAGATGAAACTATTTTTTATCATATTAACAGGTTAATTTGGTATCAATTTATTATCTTTAAAGAAACATTTTTTTCTTTCACAAATACATGTTTAATTCTTTCATAGATTAGCAAAAAAATTGCCAACAAACTATATTGTATTTTTATGGTATTTGAAAAATAAAAGAAAGTAGATTAACTAAGATTTATTTAATATATTTCTTTCAAATATTTTATCAAAAAGAACTTTATAAATTATTTAAAATAATATTGGAATTATTTTAAATTAAATATTTATAGTTAAATAATTAAGAGAAAGTGTATTTCAAGCACATAAGAAATATTATTGTTTTATTGCACAGACAGAGAAAATAAATTTCAAAACATAATTTTTTTAAATTTTTGTTATAATGATATTAAGCCAGCTTGTTTGCTGAATTCTACGTAATACTAAATTAAAAAATTCAAAAGTCTTCAGTATGTTTGTTTATTTTACTTTTTTATTTTGTGTGAAAATAATGTAGATATAAACATGAATTTTTCAGAAATATAAATAAAAATAACACGAAGAATTTTTAAAAATGTGTGTTTTATTATATTAAAATTTTCTGTATATATTTTTTTTAACATTGAATATTATATACATATATATATATATATATATATATATATATATATATATATATATATATATATATATAATATAAACTTTCATTCATATGTACGGAATTTTTACTAATGTTTGTTTTTTTAAAAAGTCTCGAACAGTGTCCTGGTTCGAAGTACAACGGCGCCAGGCGCTGGCCGGCATAGCAGTGCGTGTTTTCTGCATTTATTCTGTGATTTATGGCTCATGGAGATTTTTAATGTTGACAGTATGAATAATTAGCGCTCCCATTAAATCTAAACAATAAAGTATTAAATCCATAGTTAACGGTCGGCTCACTATATGAGCGTGACTGTCTATACGTGACTGTCTGTTCGAGGCGCAATCAACTTCTAGGAAGATCACACAATATTATGAAGATTCTTTTCTGCAACTTTTAGGGACAACAATTTAGTCTTTTTGTAATATTGTAGTTGTTTAATATTTGTTGCAGAATTTATATATATATATATATATATATATATATATATATATATATGTATTTGAAGATTTAATTTATGAATAGGTTTTGTGAAATAATTGAATAATAAATATTTTCAATGTTCGTTCTTTTATACAAAGAGTATTATTTATTATAAATGTTTTCTGTTCTGTTTATTAGTCTTATTTATTAAATGACAATCTATAATAGTAAATAAATAGAATTTATTAGAGAATACTTTGGAAAATTAATTATTATTTGGGTTGATTTCTGTATCCTATAAATGAAAAATTTATCAATTTATAAAATTAGTCAAATATAAAATTGAAATGAGACCAGAAAGAATAGAAAATATAGAATTATAATAGAATTAATTTTTTGGAGAAAACATTAAATATTACTCTATTTTGTGTAATTGTGATAACGATTTCTAAGTAGAGATGCATTTTATAAAAAAAGAACAAAAATGTATAATACAAAATTCATGATATTTAGAAATATAAGGCCCTTGAAATATTTTTTAAAGTTAATTTAATTATAGTATCTTTTGTAAAAAAAAATTGTAGAAAACTTTACAGTCAAATGACAATCTATAACTGTGTTAATTATTTCTTTTTTTTATGAAACAATGATGATACTTCTAGTTAAATTTAATTTAAGCTGTCCGAATGCATTTTATTGATTTGTATTTTTTGAAAAAAATCTTAATATGTACTAGTGAGATGGTATGAAATTGTTTTTGTAACTACTAACGATATGTGAATATTCTCGAATTGATTAGCTAATAGTTGTAAAAAATGAGGGAGAGAATTTTAGCAAAAGTGCCTTTTCTATGACTATATATAAACATTAAGGCATATTTGAGTTAATATATTCTTTAAAATTATTTTTAAGAGTTTATTCATATAATTTTATAAGATACTTATATACATATATAAGCATCTTATAAAAAATGTATGTATGTATATATATATATATATATATATATGTATATATTATAATATTAATATCTTATAATATATATATATATATACATATATTATAAAAAAAAATAAAATTTTCTTTTTATACAAAAAAGTAACAGCACAATAAAATGATTCATTCGAATGAAATTCTGTTTAAGAACGAAAAGAGAAACTGATATTTTAAATGAAACAGAATCCTTCGACTGATTTTATTCATTATGGATTATTTTCGTACGTTTCTAAATAAATAGAATCGCATTTCGAGATTTGCATACGACTACATATCGCGGCGAACTATCTGGTTCTGAACGCCAATATAATCTGTAGATAGAGTAGCGTGTTAATGTCGGATGATTGAGTTTGTCGCCGTATGTTACAAACATCTGTAACATGTTCCACTAATGACCGTGAATCATTAATCCCTGACAGCTGACAATTCCAAACGGGTCATAAGAACGATCTATAAAACCGACATGCAGATTTACGGTCTATTTAAATTGCCATCGATGTGGGTAATTTATTGTTTTTGCTTCGTTGCCGATAACACGATTGTTTGATACTACAGATATAAGAATTATTATTATTATTGTAGGTGTGGATCTATGTGCAATATACATTTTTTTCGAATGTGTAAGTAACACACAGCTTTAAAGAAATTAATATATAATTACAATTAAAGAGAATACAAAATATAAGACAACTTTACGAAAAACATTAAAATTTGCAGATTTTTCAGTGATTTAAAAATAAAAAGGATTATACTTTATATTAATGAATAATAAAAAATAAATGAAATATGTACATAATTAATAAGAAAATTTTTGTTAACTATAACTTAAAAGTATTTTTTTATCATATTTAAAAAAATATTTTCAACAAAAGAATAGATTTTTAAAATTGTAATTGTATGTTTTACACCTGCGATTCTGTTGATTTGTCCTGGCGATCTTCGTCCTTTGAGATTGTATATGTGTCTCATCTTTCCTACTAGTTTCGGCAAGTGTGCCTTTTTCACGTAGATATTAATCTCAAACATCTACTTAAAAATGGTATCAGTGCTAAAATTAGTAGTTGAGACTAAGTATTCAGATGATCCAAATAAATGATGATCACCAGAACAACATACAAATGATAAATTTAAAAAAAAACATCTCACAACTATTTAATTTGCTTAAAAATAAATCTGAGAAAAATTTTTCTTTACTTCTTTTGTGAAACTTGTATTATTTATACACATAAAATTAGAAAGTTATTAGGTTGGTAGGAAAATAATTGCGGTTTTTGTTTTCTGAATTCTAACCTTATTTTTTCTATGAATTTTTTCTTAATTTTATCGTACTCATGTTAATATAAGTTTAAAGTGCTTTTTTCTGTGTTTTTTGTTAACATCGGCTTTGGTTTTGTTATTAATTTTGCTTCAAATTGGATTATTGAATTAAAGATGGAAAAAGCAAATAGGAGCGTTGTTGAATGAGTTCAAAACGGATGGTAAAGAAATAGAAACTGCTCGTGAACTAAACGATGCTTTTGGTGTGGGTATTGTTAAAGAACTTATGATGCAATGGTCATTCAAAATAATTTAGTGTCGGAGATGAGAGCCTTGAAGATAAAGTAGGTCGCAGGTGTCTTTCTTCAGTTCATAACGACCAACTGAAGGCGTTAGTTGAATCAGAACCACGCACAGCAATTCGTGAGATTGCACAAAATTTAGCCGTTAGTCATCCAATAATTCTTGATTACTTAAAATTACTTCAATTAAAAAATATATATGAATTTGTAGGTCATAAACCGTAATTATTTTTCTATCAACCTAATAATATTTTTATTGTAATATTTTTAAACCCTGTAGTCTTTGAGTGAATGTCAAAATGTTTATGTTTTTATTAGTAATTTAAGAAAAAAATAATTAATGAAAATTACTCTACTGAAAATAGTTAAAATTTATTGAAACCAGTTTATGATTTAATAATCTGTAAATTTTCTTAAAATTTTCTGTATATTTTGTAGTATATTACTTTTTTTCTGAAATATATATTTACGAGGGTTGCTTTAAATTAGTATTTATAAGATAAATATAAAATGCTTAAAACATTATATTCATTAAATTACATTAAACGTGAATGTTAATAATTTCTAATTTGGTTATATGTTTTAGTTTGATAAAATATTTCATTCTTTTTTGTTTAATTTTAACAATAATTTGAATTTCAATATGAAGTGAAACTAATTTACTTAAAAAAATATTTTTTTTAATAAAATTTACTCTATTTCAATTAATTTTTTTTCGTACTTTATTACTGACATTGCTAACTAATTAATTGGAATAAAAATGTAATTGCAATTTACCTATTAAGTTAAAAATATTAAATTAAATTTAATAATTCCTGCTTAACACACTCTAAATAGAGACCCGATTTAATTCTATTATTATTATTTTATTAAATATTTCAGAAACCTTAAAACAACAACTCGTATTAAGATTGTGTCCCAAACGGTTTTAATATTTATGGCTTCATCAACTGTCAAGGATAAAATCTAGATTCCCAAATCAAATTATTTACTGACATTCATAAATACTTTAACGGAAGATATATATGTATAGACTGAATATTTTCTAATCGATTTAAATATATTATACGAAAAAGACTGTCAAAATAAAAATGATACGATGCAGTCGAATAACACTCGTACGAGGATACAATAAATCACAAGAATATCTCTACTTTAAACTTGATCTAATTCTTATCTCACACTCTTTCGTTTTTCTTCCTTAAAACTTTACATTTTATATAGACAGAACTTTAACGATAACGAAACTGTATAGAAATCTGTAAATACATTGCTGGAACCAAATCGATATATATATATATATATATATATATATATTATACCAATCGTTTTGTTAAAATTTTAAAGAATTGATTATAAACGATCGACTTAACTTTCAGAAATTCGAAGACATTAATCATTCTTGAAGGAGAATCGTTTTGTATCGAATCAGGTGTTTAATCCCTAGAAACAGATTGTCATACCGGCTGCAGTTCGAGTCAAAATTCAATATACGTGCCAAGTATGTGACATCCATAATTAGCAATTACGCGTCATCGCATAAATCCTGGAATCGCATGGACATTGCGCAACAATTAATTGGGCTGCAACGCTATGCAGTAATTAAATGCCAACATCAATATACTCCTGTAATTTGTTTCACCAGTAGTTCACTATTTATCTTTGTTTCTGTCTTTTACTACATTTATATTATTACTGTTTAATTGAAATAGTTTTTGATAGTTTCACTAATAAAATTAATTTATTTGACACAAAATCCTTTAACAAACACCTACATACACACACACACACACACACACACACACACACACATATATATATATATATATATATATATATGTTTAAATTAATTTTATTTTGTAATAAACTGTTTAAAATCCATTTTTATATATATAATCATTCAATTTAATAAATCAAGCATATTTTAGTTTATGAAATTCAATTTTTATATTATCTCATATTTTTTTAAATAAAAATATTTTTACTAGGCCCAACTCTCCAAATCTATATTCTATATGTATATTTTCCTTAGTTTTGCTCCCAAACTAATATTATTTGAATAAATAATTTCTTCTTTTTTAAATCCATTCGGTGTCCGATTGGTAGGATTACTAAATTCTTTAACTATTTTAATATTTATGCTGATCTATCTTCTTAAATAGGAGAATTATTCAATTTATTATATATTTATGTAAACAAGCCTCACCTGTCTACGTATTTTATTGTAATTTCTAAAAACTAATATTTTATTTTATTCCTTTACTAAACATTATTTATTTAGTTAACTACTTTTATATTTTTAAGTAAAGATGAATATAGGTAAGACTTTTCAATTTTATAATCGATTTTTCCTGATTATTTTAATTAGTCTAGTTTCCATGCTTGTTGGAATAAATTTCAACTAGATTTAAAAATATTTATGACTTTAAATAGTGGTGTGTTAAGTGGTATGTTATTGATAATAATTGTTTTGTTTTGGTTTACGATACAAGTGGAAATAGAAAAAAGTAACAAAGATCGTTTGTTTCAGGTTCTATAAATTTGAGAATTGTACGTACAAAGCAATTATGAGGGCCATCCATAAAGCTAAGAGCCAATAGAACGCGAGTGTCGCTAACACAACATGAAACAGATGAAATATTTCAAACGGTCTTACGTATATGACAGCGATATATTTTCGATTTGTTGTTTTCTCTACTGATCATAACTTTTAATTTGGTACAAATCTGCAATACGTCTCGAAATCAAATATATCTCGAGGCACGTAATATCATTTCGGAACCCAATTTTCGGTTATTAGTATTTATTCACATCGATACATCTGTGTTTTTAATAAAAATAATACATCAATAGAGATTAATACTTTATTTACAATGTTATTAACGAGAATAATTGTATGATTTATGTATTACTTTCAATAAGTCTTCAATATTAATACAGATTTAAATATAAATATAGGGTTTCAATTTGATAATTTTAATTAAATTGACAATATATTTAATAATACATTTTTATAAAATCAATATAATAAAATGTATTTAAAACGGTTAAATAAGATAACGTGTTTGCTAAACCCAAGATTAATTCTGATGTAATTTATGAACTTAAGAAGGGTTATTAAGAGGAGCATATGTTTCCCAGAAGATATAAAATGAAAATCTGACAATAGGTATAATATGCATTCACTAATACGCAATCATGATCAGCATGCTGATAACCTTCATGAATATTCAGTTTCAAAGAAAATCCTCATTTTCTCTATCCATGATTGTTTTTGGGTACGGCGGAGATTAGACAGAAAACCTGAATTTTATAGTTGTTAATATCTTTAAAAGTTTCACTTTATTGTCCGTAAGATATTTATTATACGGTCTTTACGACGCTTTGCAAACGTTTGAAAACGAGTAAAATTTAAGTTGCAGATTTGGGTAGATTAAAAATGAAATAACATTTAGTCTATAAGGAAATTAAATTTTAAATTGTATATACATTTTCTAATATTTTCTTTTTTTATTGTCTATTAAATTTGAATTTGGATTCAGGTTTTAACTGAAATTATAATTAATAATTTGAATTTCCTTTGGTAAAATTCTTCAATTTTGAAATGATTTATTATTTAATATCTAATGTGTCTTAATTATGTTAATATAGCAAAAAATGACATACGTTTCAAAAATTAAAATTTTAAAAATGATTTTTTTCATGGAATAACACCCATTTTGTGAAATACAATTTCTATACATGTTCATACATACGATTTAATTTTCTTATTTCAAATTGATTAGCTTTAAATACTAGTTACAGCATTCTGCTTTTTATTCGAAAAGAGGTCAGTTAACTGTAGACGTGAGAACAAGGAAATAGCAAACGCGTTGTCTTTAGTAACACTAATGATCAATTGTCTGTTTCGGTTTTTGTCTATAAGGTTTTATGTCTGTAAAATTCTAAAGAGGACTTAGTATACATTTTAATTCAAACTACCAAAAACAAAGCTGACCTTTGCAACACTATATAACATGGCAATGAATGAAAAATATACAATTTCATAAATATTTCAGTTGAAATATCGGAAAAAAACTATTTTATTATTATGATAAAAATTTAAAACAAGATTTTTTGTTAAAACATGGTATTATATTTTTAATTCGAGTTTTCTTTTAAAAAAAGTACAAGTATCCTTAGCTTTCTGCTATATAAAATCATGTATTCTGTCTATATATCTTTTATACGCAGTGTAATATAAATATACAATAATGAATTTTAAAAGCTTTACAGCGAAGATTAATAACATTCGATCTAAATAATAATCAGAGGAAAATGTATCGAATGACTATAAGAAATTATTTCAATTATGATACTATTTATATTTGATTGTTTTTTACATGTTTAGATTTCTGAAAAAAAACTTCTCTATAGTAAAATGAAACATAGTCGAAATATAATTTTAATTCTTTGTATTAATGTATGTATTTGTAAATTTCAATGATGAGAAAGACTTATTTCTAGAGTGGTAAAAAATGTTTTATATCGATTATTTCAATAAGGTTTGTACATAAAATCCATTTTAGTGAAAAGCATTCAAATTAGAAAGTCTTATTTGATCGTATTAAATGTTTATGCTTTTATAAAATTTTCATTTATTTACCCGAAGTATCAACAAAACTGCTCGCAGCATAATAAATCAACAAATAATTTAAAAGTTCGTTGATAGACTTTACAAACAATCTGAATACACCGTTCGTAATACCATTAAAAAGTGTGAAATTTCATATAAATCTTAATCTTTGCACACAGACACATCCCGTAATTATTATTTAGTTATAATCTAAAAGTTAGACAAGTAGAGTCTGTTAAATACTTTGTACCACGGAGTTTTGAAATAATTCAGTTATCTTCGAGTCATCGTTGCTGTGAAAGTTTTTCGGGTTAAAATGTATTTAATGTTCTTCTGGCTCGTTGGTGATGAACAAGTGAAACTTGAACGCGAGACGGCTCCAGCCAGGGATGATGTGCAACAGGTATTAGGTTGGTAAGCAAGCAAACGAGCGAATGTAGGCAGCTCTAGTGGCAACGCAGTCAAGAGAAACAAAGCAACGGATGGAATTGATGATGTCGAGGCCTCTAATTTTGAATTCAGTCGAATTGATTTGTCTACGCGGGTAATCTTATATTCTAATTAAAATACACTTTATTTTTTTCAAATTATATTGCAATTTCTAAATTAATTCTCAGTCAACTTACCAAAATCAATTACTTAATCGAAATATCGGTTCCGTTTTATAAAATCATTCATATTCATTACTTTTTTACTTGTTTACGTTTCGAAAGTAATTTGGATAAAACATTTTTTGAAATATGATATTTCATCATGAGTGTTAAAACGTATTTACTAATTCAAAAATATTTTTCGTTTGCTCTTGAACAATAACTTAAATTAGAAAAATATTGGTTTCGAGCCTATTTATTCAATTTACTTTTTATAAATTAAAATAAAACATTTTTAAATAAAATTAATTAATTATTTTTTTAAAAAAAGTTACTTAAGGTCATGGGCATAATATATTATTTTTTGATGTTTTTATCTTCCATACTAATCCTGTAATTTAATTCTATCTTCGTTTTCAATTTTTTACAAAAGATTCTTTTTAGAAAAAAATGTAAGAAAATGGAAAATTTTTTCTCCTAATTTGATTTTTAAATTTTATATGTAAGTAAGTAAAGTATTGTATTTCGAATAATTAATTATATTTAAATTTTTAATGTAAAATTTTAATGGTATTCTGTTTTAGAGCTTCACAGAAAAAAATTTAAATTAATTAATATACAAATTTAAATGTTTTGAGATTTATTGAAATCTATCTTCTTACTAAAGTCTTTTACATTAATTTATTGTTAAATTTATAAAAAAAATTTATTATAGTAAAAATTTAATTATTGAAATATCATTTATGCTTACTGAAAGTAAATTGAAACGATTATAAAATTATTAACACTTCAACCCTATACAAAATGTTTATTTTTATATTAGTAAATTATTTAAATTCAAAAATGAACTCATATTAATTTTAATCTTAGTTTTTATAAGTAATGCTGCGTTTATGCATTTAAAAAAAATCATATTTCAATTTTATGACTTCTTGGATTTTTTACAAATTAAAAACTTAAAAATGAATATAAAACCTTGTACATATCCCTTGTCTAAATCTATTTTTAAAGAAATTATTATTATAATAATTGTTAATATTTTGTTTAGAATAAAATGTGTTTTTTTTAAAAAAAATTAAATGTTCAATCGTATTTTTATTTATTTTAATTGAGTAATTTTAGAATAATATTTATTTCAGCGGATTAATTATAAATGATAACTTTCTAAGCGTTTATATAATTAAATTAATAAATAAAAGAATAAGAAGTTCCTTTAGATATTAATAATGACAAATAAATATAATTAAACAATACTCGAGGGTAAAGTGTAACACATTAAATTTACATTTATATAAATATCCACAGTATCATCAAAAATTAATGTATTCAAATCACGTTACATAATTCTAAAGTAGTTTAAGCAGCATCAATCACAGATTCGCGACTCACAAATTAAATTTACTTGTGATATGCACGTCAGTTCAAAGTTGCTCTTGTATCTCTCTATTCGTATATTTGTTCGTTATGATTCATATGAACAATTCAATAAAGTAGAGACAATATTATATTTCAGTTGTCTGCAGTTAAATGTGATTGTACTTTTTGTTGTCTTGTTATTTTTTAAAATTAATCTTTATTAAAAAATAATCTTTTCAACTATTGTACATTTATATTTATTATGACTGTTAAAATGTTTAAATCATATTGAAATTTGAAATATAAGCTATTTTTATTTAATAAAAGAACAGTTTTTGAAAGTCGGATACTTTTTTATTTATATTTGAGTAACATGGACTAATTTAATTACTTTTTATCGATTTAAGTATATTTTCATGAAGCAATTTTACAAAACTGTCAATATTAAATGATATTCAATTTTAAATATGAATATTTTATAAAATTTTCACGATATTTCATAAACAATTTGTAAATTTTTTATATTAAATACATCTGCGTCCTGAATTGGGAATTACATCATCTTAAAGATTTTTTAATCATATTCTGACACTTTATTTTTTAATACAATTTATATTATACTTCGATTTGATATTCTCTTAAATAAAAGTTTTAAACTGTTTAAGATATTTCGTAAATTTTATAATAAGTAACGTTAAATGTATATGATTTTACATCATTAATAAATACAACATTTATATTCTTTAACATTTAAGAAGTATTTTATAAAATAAGATCAAAAAAAGTTTATGTAATTTATTAGTAAATATTTACTATTATTTATAAAATCTTATGTTTTATACAAAATCTTTAATCTGTTGAACATAAATTTCAGGTGATAATTCTAAGAAATGATAAATAATTTAAAATACTTTGATGTCATTCTTTGTATATGTTGTATACTTTTATGTAAATATTATGGAATTGAAACGATAATTTGAAATAATAAACAAATATTTTGTCTATTTATAAATACTGAGGCCTATCAAAAAAATGAGATGAAATCAGTAAAATTGTTTATTTGAAATATTACTAAAAAAATATATTTTATTTCAAGAAACTTTCGTTCTTATTTATAAATTCCTACTTCTGATGCTTTATTTTTATGATTTCAGATCACAGCGTAGTTTTTTTAGTACTATAGTTGAATTCATTTATATAAATTCATTTTTCATTTCTATACAGATTTACATAAAAAAATGTTTGGTTTAAAAAGATCAATAAATGAGTTTAACACTTCGATACAATGGTATTATCATCTAAATGTGTATAATGATCAGTTATTAATTCTTAAATGATTTAAATGAAAAAAAACTTTTGTATTTGTGATATTCTCTTTCAACAATTTCCTTAACTATTTGATTACATCTTTCTGTAACGACTGTATGAACTCATATGTTCATTTTATATTACACTTTTGAAAATTATAATAAATCATAAATAAATTACAGTAAACACAGCAATTGAATAAGGATTGAAATATATTTCTGTTTTAATATATTATCGTGAAGATAGAGAGAATTTGAATGATGTTTCGAATTTCCTTTTTATATTGTCATATTTTCAATTGATTTTGGAAAATAATTTCCTTTTTTAGATTTATTTCACTAGATATTATTAAGAATTTTGAACTCTAATCTTACTTGATTAACGCTTTTAACAACTCTATATTTAAATTCCTTCTTTCTATCGATAGCTATTTTCTCTTAAAACTTGTGTTATATCAATGTACAATCTTAGAGACAAGGAAGTATCAATTCGTAATATCTCTTCAATTTTTGTACATAATGATATTTATTTTTAATTTTATGATAAAAAATTGGTTAGGAATTTTTTTACTATTTATGTCTTCTTTTGTTACAGTTTATAAAAACATGTTCACTGATTGATTATTTATTTGATTTTAATCAGTGTTACTGATATGAAACACGTACTGGATGCAAGAACAAATCCTATTTTTTGACTTTTTAAACAGATTTTTATTAATTTTAAAATATTATCGTAACATTTTAATATATCTATCAGATATTATTATTAAAAAGCATTAGAAAATTATTTTAAATTTAGGTAATATATTATACAGTAATGCTGAAACGTTTGAATAAATATTTTTTTTTAATTTAATTGCTTTAGAAATTATGTATATTAGTACAACGGTAACTAATAATGGAAACAAATGTTTAACATGAAATAAATTTTTTTAGTTAAAATAAAGTTTTTTACTCACTCACTATTTCGATCTCTCTCTTATATATATATATATATATATATATATATATATATATATAAGTACATTATAGTACTGAACAAATACTGAATTGCTGGTTCTTAGAATTAAATTCTCATATGAGTGTTTAAAGTTTAGATAGATGTTTATTTTAAATATTAAACTACATTTTAAATATAATTATATTTCAATTACATATATATATATATATATATATATATATATATACATATAGGTATGTATAATATATTTATATATGAGTGGGTACGCATATATGATACACACACACCTGAAATTTGTGGCTAGGATGAATGTAGCAAGTGAGCATAGCCGAAGAGAAGAAACTAATTTAAGTTTCAAAATCAGTTTGCACCGAACGTTACCGGTGTACTCTGCTGCCACAGCCAGTTTCCGATTTATCTATTGTTATGTTGCTCAGAAAACACATATTTCCCATGAGCAACGCCACACAATTTGTTGTCTAGACTCGTGTGAAATCTTGTTCTTTATTTTCACGACACCGTACATGTCACATAGGTCATGCGATATGAACGGATTGGTAAATAAGTGGGGCATAAAACTACACACAATTCACAGTTTATTTTTATTGACGGAGGATATTGTACAGAAATGTTTCAAATGTACAGAGATGAATTGAGTGTTGTGAGTTCACAGAATTAATAGCAGAGTTTATGATATATCTATGTTACAAACTTTTTAAAATTAGATCTTAGTACTGTGTACAATTCTAAAATATATTTGTTTGTGATTTACTGTTTTTACAAAGATTAAACGTTACAAAAAAACGTTTTATTTTTTATATTGTTTCTCGGAATAATTTCTTCGATTCAAAATTCTCAGTAATCCGTTCAAAAATTTACATTACAAGAAAATGAATATTAACAATGTAAGACGAATACTTGAACTCTTAAAAAGTTTATATTATATTTAAAAAGGAAGTAATAAAATTAAAATTATTTTGAAGAGACTACTTTAACATTATCTTAAAACATAAACTGAAAATTCATATTTTTGCAGCGCAATTTTGGTGTTCGTCTTCGCTTTAGGTCATAAACTTACATCTCTACAACATTATATATATATATATATATAACATATCATTTATATTAATATTGGTATCAAAAAAATATTAAATCTATTGGTGTACTGAACAAACGGTTTGTATATAAGTTCCGTTATATAAAAAATTGATAGCAACAAAAGACTTTTAGTAAAATAATAGAAGCTTCTATGTGTAGTTTATTATCAACTTAATAAATTTTCATGAAAATATGTTTGTTAATTTATCATAAATGCTTTACAGTTTATCTATTAGTATATTTAAATCAATAATTACCTCACATCTAATATTTAGGGTATGAGATAGATAATGATGATGATATTTAAAGTTTAGGGAGGCGTCGACAACTAAGGCCATTAGCGATTTATTAGATAGATAAAAAATATCTTTAAATAATAAAATAATAGTAAATAATACATACATATATATATATATATATATATATTAATTATAGATTAATGTTTCTTTTAATCAAATTCTTTAAAAAATATCTTTAAATAATAAAATAATAGTAAATAATACATACATGTATATATATATATATATATATATATATATATATATATATATATATATATATATATATATATATATATAGATTACTGTTTCTTTTAATCAACAGGAATTGAATATTTATTATATTTTGTATCATTCATATTTTTGAAAATTGAAACTTATTAAATAGGAAATTTACTTAGATTTGTCTTTTTTGTTACAAGAAAAAAAACTAATTTTTTTTCCAAAATATAGACACGGATTAAGACGATACAATAAATATCACATGTGATATTGACTTCAAGTAAATAAAGAAAATAGTATAAAATATAAGTTATAAAAAAGAAATATTTAGCTTGCATAAAATTTAGAATTATTACTATAATAGAAAGTAATTATCAAAGAATAATATAGATTATAGTAATGATTACAAAATCAATAGACTATTTCTTTAAAAAAATTTTATATATGTCAGAAAATCTGAATTAAAAATAGCTATAGAAGCGGTTACAT